>WPIO01000270.1:0-50000 GCA_009760855.2 Cristatella mucedo | reverse complement strand
TACATTACATACCTCAAATCCTTTGGAGACTGTGCCTTTAGTTCGTATCCTCCCAAAGCCCGGAACTAGCTCCCGACTTGCGTCGCGGTATCCCATGACTTGACCGCATTTAAACATAAACTAAAAACGCGCCCATCTGTCACAGCATTTAGTGGGTCTACGTGAATCGTCCTTTACGTACTTATGCCTGCTGACACTGTACATTCTGCCACTAACCACACTTTCATGCTAACCCTGTGCATGCCACCCCTAACCACGCTATACTTGATGTTATTGAGAGTGCTACCACCAACCATTCGATCTTGCTTCGTTTGAAGGAAATGTAAAGTGCTTAGAAAGATATTGAGATCTCTGAGGGCGCTATAGCAAATGTATTATTATTATTATTATTACAGCTAGTGCTACAGCGACTGCTGCAGACTGTACCGGCATCATGCCGGCATACCAGACGCGGTGTCGCAGGCAAGTCGTAGCGAGTATTCTGCTGAGCGGATGAGCGATTAGGGCATTTGAGCATTTGAGCGGAAGAAGCCGCCGCCGCCGCTTTGTTCTTTTCACGCTTCGCGTTCTTCTCCTCATGTACTTTGTACTTTGCCTGCGATGCGAGCGTGCGCAGCTTCGCCAGCAACGATCTCGAATGTAGTGCAATGTAATGTATCTCCGTCTGTAACTCCACAAAGTAATAAATACCATGTGGGTGTTACTCAGGAGAGTTTTGTATAGCGCACTCACAGCCTAAGCGGCTTTCGGTACGTATTCGGTAGCCAACAGCTCTACGCTTAGCAAGCGGTTCCTCGTCATACGCTAGTATGACCTGTGGGTAGTAACATTCACTGAATCCTAATCAGGGATATTCAACTCAAAGCAGACACTCAGGAAAGCAGACCGACAGGACAGCAGACAGGAATAGCAGACAGGAATAGCATACAGGAAAGCAGACAGACACAAAAGACAGGAAAGCATACAGACAGGAAAGTAGACGGACAGCAAAGCATAAACATAGAAAAGCGGACAGACAGGAAAGCAGACTGGACAGCAGACAGACACAAAAGACAGGAAAGCAGACAGACAGGAAAGCAGACAAGCTCACTCGGGAGACTGCGGAGTAGATAAAGTTTCTTTGCTTCTTTTTTGCGAGTTCGGGAGCATAATAACTGGAGAAGGGATCTCAAGAAGTGCTTTTAAGTCAGACAGCGACACAGCCAGATGTCGACCAGAGTCAGAAAAGCGGGCGGTTTCGACGGGTAGCCCCATGCGAAACTGCACCCGCTATCGTTCCCCTCCTGCTCGGTACATCCGGAAATGGCGCAGCGGTCGACTCGCCGGCGCGTGCCTAACCTCTCGTGGGCTCCGGCAGCCGAGTGAACACAATTTGCCGCCGCGGCTGTTCACAAACGCTGGCGCAGCGCTGACGCGGCGGTCGCAGCTAACCGACCGTCGTTCCCCTCCTGCTCAGTACATCCGGAAATGGCGCAGCGGTCGACTCGCCGGCGCGTGCCTAACCTCTCGTGGGCTCCGGCAGCCGAGTGAACATAATTTGCCGCCGTGGCTGTTCACAAACGCTGGCGCAGCGCTGACACGGCGGTCGCAGCTAACCGACCGCCGCGTCTGCGCCCCGACGGGCGCAGTGGCGGAGGAGACAAATGGGTCGAGGTGGGAAATTGCCCCTCCCCTTTATTGTAGTCGGTGCCGCGTGACGGCACCTGCCTGTGTCAACATCCGCCAACCCGCTGATAACGAAGAGGAGAGCGCAGAAAAGGCAAATGTCTGAGAGACAGAGAGAGAAAGAGAGACAGATAGAGACTGAGAAAGAGAGAAAGAGAGAGAGATAGAGACTAAGAAAGAGGGAGAGGGAAGCAGACGGAAAGACAGAGAGAGAAAGAGAGACAGACGGAGACAGACAGACGGAGACAGAGAGAGAGAGAGAGCTTCCCTTGCCCGGCACTCGTCCATGGCGTCCAGCGTCCAGTCGCTGAACTTGTTTAGTCGAAATTTTTAATTTTGCCAAAGGCACTCATATGCTCACTACGAGAAGAGCTACCTTGTTAAAAAAAAACAAATGTCGGGTTGGCTTTATAATAATAAAATAATATATTTTATGTAGCGCACTCAGCGAAGTGAATCTCTCTCTAGGCACTTTACATTTACATTTAATTTTTTACATTTACATTTAATTTACTTTACACACTATAAAGGAAGCACGACCGTGCATTCTTTACAGCGTCTGTCAAGTGCCCAGAAAGAGATTCAGTTCTCTTGCGGCGGTATACAAACGTATTATCGTTACTATTTTCGGAAGTGGAGGCTTCAGAGTTCAGAGGGCACCGAGTTCACACGTTCAAGAAAGTTCCGAGTTCAGGCCGTGCAGAGGCTTCGCCAGCTGCGAGGGAAAGGTCACAGAGGGCGGCGGCGAAGGGCGGGCAACTCGTGACGGTCGGAGACTCGCGGCGCAGACCGCGCTCGGCGGCCGCTCGCCGCCGCGCGCCGAAATGGCAGGTCGGAGGGCGCGCGCGTCTCGCTCTGCAGCGCTTAGCGGGCGGGCGCTGCGACTAGCGAGCCATTGTTGCGGCGCAGGAGTAGCGCGTTCCTGGCGAGCGCTGCGGCTCTGCTGCTCCGAGCTGCTGCCCGCTTTCGCTCGCGCGATCGCCTGCCGCCGCCGCCGTTTCGGATGTCTCGGCTGTCGAGCAACTATCGGTAATCACTGCGCCGCCCGACGCTCGCGCGCGCCCGGAGTTTCGGCGGGCGCTCGCGAGGCTGTCACGTGGCCGTCTGCCGTGACAGCTTCCGCACTAGTCGATCTTCCTTCTCTCCCGCTGGCCGCCGCCACCCTTCCTCGAAGCGGACGCGGCGAAGCGCTGAGCGAAGCGGACGCTCCAGGTTGGAAACCCACCTTTCGCAGAAAGGGGCTCCGCGCGCGTGCGGCGAGTGCGAGCGCAGTCGCTTCTATCGACGATGCGAAGATATCGCGACGATTGACGCGAGATGCTTGCGAGATTATTATGAGATATCGGGATGATTCTATCTAAGATTCGGAGGTCACGCGCGTGCAACCGCACACTCGCGCGATCTCGCGAGCGACGGTGCGACGCGGATTAGCGAGGGACAGACTTTGTGGGGGTTCGCCTGACCCCTTCCCCTCTCCCCCCCCCGCCGGCCTTCCACGTGACGCCTGACTTTAACTAAAAAGCGCACAGCGAACAATCTTCCCGAAAGATTCGCACGCGGCGGCGGCCGGGCGCGCGGGCACCGCAACGTTATAATAATAATAATGCACTTGGTAAAGCGCCCTCAGAGAACCTAATCTCTCTCTCTCTAGGCGCTTTACATTTGCTGCAAAGGGAAATGCAATTGAATGGTAAGTAAAATCATGCTTGATAACAAACAAAAGGAATAACATGGTTAGGGGTGATATGCACAGGGTCAGCCTGCAAAGGGGGTTAGTGGCAGCATGCACAGTGTCAGCACGCATAAGCACATCAAGGACGAATCACAGGGACCCACTAAATGCTGTCCTAAATAGGTGTGTTTTTAAATTCTTTTTAAAACAGCTCAGGTCAAGGGATGTTCTGACGCAGGTCGGGAGGGAGTTCCAGGCTTTGGGAGCATACGAACTAAATGCACGGTCTCCAAAGGATTTGAGATTTGTACGAGGTATTTCTGGACTGTTGGATTCCGAAAAGCGGGTGGTACGATGCTTGGCCTGATGGGGGAGTATATTTGAGAGATAGGCTGGAGCCAAAGGATGAAGTGACCTAAAAGTGAGCGACAAAACCTTGAAGTCAATCCGTTGCTTGACTGGTAGCCAGTGCAGGTCGGCGCGGAGTGGAGCAATGTGGCAACTGCGACGGTCACGACAGACAAGCCTAGCTGCAAAGTTTTGCACCGGCTGCAATCGCCTGATCGCACATGCCGGTAGGCCAGCGAGCAGTGAGCTAGCTTTCTATGGTTGCAATTTTGCGAAACGCTGTGGCGTGCATAAACAGTAAAAGCCTCGGTATCGCTGGCGGGCGGGAGGGCGGGTGAGCGGGCGAGCGAGTGGCCGAGCAAAAAATGGCGAAACTTCCGTCGACGCTACATCCGGGCTTCCGCAGGATCCGGCGCCAGCCTGTGAGCTGTCAATACCCCGCGCCAAGTGTCAGGCGCGAGGTCGGCTTGCTCGTCCAAGTTTCTTAGCGCTACGAAACGACAGCTTCACACGCCTCCAAGCGATGTGACTTGATATCCCCACGGCTCACGCTGAGACGCCGCGTTGCAGCTACTTCGCGACCGAGTACTCACGGGGTCGGCTGCTGAGGACTTCGCGAGCTCCGCGGCGTGATTTCGGCGTCGTTCGACACGACTCCGATCCTTCGTAGTTTCCCTTTGAACAGCTGCACCTTTCGCTCGAAGGAGCGGAGACGCCACACAAAACATGCTAGCCTACGCAGACGGAAACCGAGATGAATTTGAAGTGAAGACTATATCGATATTTGTTTATTTGATTCTAGCGCCAATTAAATGCAGCACTATATGGCGTTTAAAGGTAAAATATCTTTCTGGGTATTTTAAAAATCAATAATTTTTGTATATTGATGTAAACTATAATTAAATGCAGCACTATGTGGCTTCAAAAAGAAAAAAATTCTGGACATTTTAAATATGGCGGGAAATAATAATTTAATTGATGAGAAGATTTGCAAGTTCATATTTGGGGAGCAGTAGAACGAACTGTCTCAACAAATAGTGCTGCGTAGCGCACGGGATCTAAATCCCCGAAGTTGGATTCACAGCACTCTTTGAACCATAAGAACTGAAGTCGCGTGCTAACGAATAGAGCGGTTCGAGAGTAGTTCGAGTCACTAGTTACTGAGCTGCTCTCTTTTCTGAAGAGTCCAGATGGAGTCTCGAAACAATTACAGTTCGTTCAAGGCCACAGCTCGTCTGCTAAGTTCATGCGCTTACGCCGCGACCGCGTAGATTGTCGACCTTTCAACAAACTTGCTGTCGTCTCGCGAGCGCGGCCGTTGCTACTACTGGTAAACATGGCCGCTGCCGACTTCCGGCGAGCGTGGCCGCTGCACACTTCCGGCTAGCACGGCCGCTGCTGACTCAGCGCTGCTATCCAATCCAGTAATCCAGTTAAGTCGCTCTTAATGAGCTGCGTACTGTTTTTTACAGACCTATTCAGAAGGACAACGTCGTCGGCAGCGATCGCCCGCCGCCAATAGGATGCGAGCGTGGCTGCAGCTGCTCGTTGCTGTTGCTGCAGCCACGCTGCAGGCTCGAATACCTCAGGAGCGCGCACGGATCGCTGAAAGTGGCTGAAATGGT
The DNA here is from genome assembly GCA_009760855.2 of Cristatella mucedo. Lineage (NCBI taxonomy): Eukaryota > Metazoa > Bryozoa > Phylactolaemata > Cristatellidae > Cristatella > Cristatella mucedo. Next base: position 44,690 of record WPIO01000270.1, on the reverse strand, counting down.
CTCGCTGTCACGGCCTGAGCTTAGCGTGGCGGCGGCCGCGGCAGCTCCCGCCCGTGGAGCCTCTCGCTCCGGCCGTCTCGACGTCACGTCAGGCGGGGTCGCGGCCTGTGCTTGAGACTGACGACGCGGCGCACGGCTTGGCCACCGCTCGCCCGCTCGCTCGCTCCGCGCGGGCGTGGCTGCGAGGCCGCTTTCCCGCCTCTCCGCGCCTCGTCTTCGTCCTTCAGTCAGCACGCGTCTTCTCGTCTGTATCTGGGCTCCGTCTGTCTGTCCGTCTGTCTGTCTGTCTGTCTGTCTATCTGTCTGTCTGTCTGTCTGTCTGTCTGTCTGTCTGTCTGTCTCTCTCTCTCTCTCTCTCTCTCTCTCTCTCTCTATCTCTATCTCTCTCCCTCTCTCCCTCCCTCTCTCTCTCTCTGTCTCTGTCTCTCTCTGTCTCTCTCTCTCTCTATATATATATATATATATATATATATATATCTGTCTTTCTGTCTGTCTGTCTCTGTCTGTCTGTCTGTCTCTGTCTCTCTATGTGTGTGTGTGTGTGTCTCTCTCTCTCTCTCTCTCTCTCTCTCTCTCTCTCTCTCTCTCTCTCTCTCTCTCTCTCTCTCTCTCTCTCTCTCTCTCTCTCTCTCTCTCTGTCACTCCCCGTCTCTCTGTCTCTGTCTTTGTCTCTGTTGCTGCCTCCGTCTCTGCCTCTCTCAGTTTCTCTCTCTCTCTGTCCTCGTCTGTCTGTCTGTCTCTCTCTCTCTCTCTTTCTCTCTCTCTCTCTCGCTCTCTATCCTCTCGCCGAGCGTTTGCGCGCGCATGCGCGTTGACGCCATGCCCGACGGCGAGCGGCGAGGCTCGCAGCCCCAGCTCTGCCGCCGCCGCCGCGCCAGCATGCGGCGAATGAAGATTTACTGCAGTCGCTGCCGTCTCTCCCTCCCTTTCTCCGGATGCAGGCGCTTTGCTTGGCCACCTTGGCGTGCGCGGCGGTCGCCCAAAGCGTCGCCGGCGATTGGGGCATCTTCGCGTCCGCCTTCGGCCTCGTCGAGTGCGGCGCCCTCTTCGCGCTGAACCTCACCGGCGTCCTCGAACGCACGCCCTACAACTTGCCGCTCTGCGTAAGTCGCCCTCGTCATTCGAGCTGCGCGCGAACTCGCGCGCGGGCGCCGCTTGCGGGCCGGTTTCGCCCGAGTTTCTCGCGAGCGCAGCGGTAGCTCCGTTACCGCGCGGGGCTGCTCGCTAAGCGTCCTGCCCAACGAGCAGCCGCTTTAGTTTGGTCCAGGAGAGTGAATTTTCTCGCCTTCCACGACTTGAGATTGAGGTAAATGAAGTCGATGACCGAGGTCGTAAGGTCAAGCCCCGTGGCGAATCTCCCGAATAGGTGGAGATTAAGTCTCTCAAAGTGCTATACAAATAAACCGTATTTATATACATGAATTGTATTTACATAACTCATTTGTAATTTATTATACATCATAATAATATATTATACATCATAAGTCAGAAAAAGACGTCCACTACTTCCCCTGCTTCCGCCCCCTGCCGCCGCATTCGTAGCGGACTGTCTCGGCACAGCCGATTGCCTCCTGTGGCCGACCGTGCTCCTATATCTTTTGTTTCGTGCAGCCCCGCCATTTCGTTTGCGCGAGCAGTCACGCACAACCAACGGTAATGCAACGACAATACGGCAGGCACTGACTGTACTAACAATCACAGAAGGTCACGCGACAGCCCATGACCGACATGGCCGATCCTGGCCCCGGAGAATCTCTAAGCGCATAGCTGGGTCCGCTGTTCCTCTTCGTTGACTGCCGCCGACGTAGTAGGCTATTGGGGTGCAGCTGACCCGACACTCTGCCACCATGCTAAGAACAGAGCAAACCTGCCATCCTGCCGCTTGTCACTCTCCGCTGCAGCGCTGCTGCTGCTGCTGCCGCTGCTGCCGCTGCCGCAGTCAGGTGGTCGGCGGCTCCGCGGTCAGGTGGTCGGGCTGCGGCTACATCCGGTCAGGTGGTCGGGCTGCGGCTACATCCGGTCCTGCTGCTTTCCTCCCTAGGTGCTGCTGAGCGCCTCGGTCAACGCTGCATTTTTCATCGGAACGAGCGTCTTAAACGCCGCCGGGAATTACTACGGACCTCAAGGTCTTTACGCGGTGCGTGCCGCCGCCGCTCCCGCCCTGCCGCCGCCGCCGCTCCAGCGGGCGGAAATGCCGCGCCCGGCTGCCGACGCTGCCGAGCGACGCGCGAAGGCGGGCCGCTCCGGTCCACCAGCCGTGATGTGCTCGCCGTTTCGAGCGTTTGCTGCGTCGTTCGCCTTGAGCTTGGCTAACGTTGACGAGAGGCCGCTTGACCGCCGGCGGCATTGCGCAGCTCCTCACACTGCCGCGGCAAGTTCGAGGCAGGCAAGCAACGGCGCCGGCCGGTAGCCGATCGAGTTTTACCCGCGCGACCGTTCATTAACCATTAATCCGCCCAGTCGGCGGATACTGCCAGGCTGCAGTGCGTCGGGTGCTCGCGCGTGGCCAATTGTGCGGGCTGAGCGGTACGTCTTGCGGGGCGCCTCGGCGTCTTCGCGACGGCGGTCCTCCCGCTCGCCAGCAGCAGCTGTGTTTCTGCTGACTGACGCTACGCTTAGCTTAGGTGAATACGAGTCGTTAGCGGCGGCGCGCACGTGCCTGCTTCAAAGCACCCAGCAGGCGACGCAGCCGTGAGGCTGAGAGCTACTTATTTTCTACTTAACGTACGTCTTTGTTCGATTCCGACTCAACTCTGAGTCAAGCCGCGCCACCTGCTTTTATTGATAGAGCTTCCGATGAAACCTCTCGGCCGGAATAGCACTACGCCGTTATACAATAACGAAATGAAAACGGCTTAGAGGAAAACGGCGCCATTTCAGGCTCACTATAGGTTAGGGTCGGGAAAACGGGTGCACCGTTTTAGGCTTGCGAGGTGAAGTTTAATTGGCTTAAATAAAGGGCGCTGCACCCGTGGCTCGGCTCGGCTCGCTGTAAAGTTCGTTGCCTCCGATTTTTTTACCGGAAGGCCGGAGGCACTTGCCCCGTGCAGCCGGCGCAGCTGCCGCTGCTGCTACTTTCGCTCCTCCTGCTACTTCCGTTGTTGCTGCGTCCGCTGCTGCTGCTGCTTCCGCTGCTGCTGCTTCCGCCGCCGCCGCCGCAGCCCCTAACCCTTGCGTGCGAACTCAGCGGTGCGCCGACGGCGGCCAAAGCGACAACGCCATCTTGCAGGATAGGCGCAGCTACTACGCGGCTGCTCATGAGTGCCGCCGGCTTGCAGTCGTTTCGATGCCCTCGCGGTGGCACGCGAGTTTTAGTTTTTCGCCCTGTCGATCTCGGGCGTCCTGATCGCCGACGCCGTGCTGCAGTACCGCTCCATCCGAAGCGGTGCCGGTCTCACGTTCCTGATAGTGCCAGCAGCTGCAGTCGCCGGCGCGGGATTCAATGAGGCCCAGCTTTCTATGGTGTCTACCTCAATGACCGCCGGCAGTCGTGTGACCAGCCTCGCTGCCCCCACCGGCGACTGGACAGAGCACGAGAGAAGCGCCAGGAACGGCTCGGCGATCGGCCGAGATACTCAGTCCGGGGTCACCGGAAACTCGGTCGGCCGAGATACCGAGTCCAGGGTCACCGCATACTCGATCAACCACCATACTCAGTCCGAGGTCACCGGAAACTCGGTCGATCGCCATACTCAGTCCGGGGTCACCGGAAACTCGATCGGCCGAGAAACCGAAACCAGGGTCGCCGCCTCGATCGCTTAGCCGGCGGCCGCTCGGACCGAGCCGCGGCCGCCGCCGACGGCATCATAACGCGTTCGTCATAAAGTTTGTCGAAACGCGCACGTCCCGTCTATCTGTCTGGCGTCGTTCGCCATGTTCGCCGGGCTCGCGGTGGCGCCGTCGATCAGAGCGCGGCGGCGGCGGCGGCGCCGCCGCCGCCGCCGCGCTCTGATCGAGCAGCCGACGGACGATCAGCTGTCGGCCTTGCGCAACCGTCGTCGAGGAGATATCGAGATTCGCGTCGAGTCGCCGTGCGCCCGGATGTGACTTTCTCGAGAGGAGCCGCGTGGAGCTTCCAGCTCGCTCCGCTCGCGGTCAACTCCTGGTGCGAAGAGCGTCCACCTCGCGCCAGCCGTGCGGCGATTGGGCGGTGGCTGGGCAGCGGCTGCGGAAGCGCCGCGGGGTGGGGGGTAGGAGGCAGGGGGCCGGCGTGACTGTACCTCCGCATTCCCGCCGCCGTTTCCAGAGAGCGGGCTCGTGCTTTTCGGGCTCGAGTCCAGTGGCAGACGACGCAGCTTCGCGTGGCGGACGACGCTGCAGCGCTCAATTGAATTGCAGGCTCCCGTCTCGCTGATCGGAGGCCGCCGGGCCCTCTGTTTTCGCCGCTCCATTTTCAGCGTTACTTTTTCACTTTACCTTCGTTGTTTACTTTGCCTTCGTTACCTTGTATTAGACCCCCCTACCCACCACTACCACCGTCCGGAAAACTCGGCATTTCAACATTCTAAAGATTCTTGAGTCGTCACACAAAGTATGCCACCGGCGGACGGACCTCACAGAGGACGCGCGAATCTGGCCAACGGCGTCGATGCTTCCGGCTTCCAGCTCTCACTTCCGGCTCGCCGCTCTTGTCCGCCGAGCAATTTCGGTGCGGCGGCGCCACGCGAGAGTGACCGCTCTCGATTGGATGAGCCTCTGACCGCGCGAAGTCGAAACAGCGACCGAGCGGCAAGCGCTGCCCAAGCAGTAGCGCTAGCGGTTAGGTCGTGGTACTTCTGACAGGTCATATAATGGCTGCGAGCGCTTTGCTTTACGGGCGGCCGCAGTTGCAGCCTACTGAAAGCGGAAGTGCTCGCATGAGGCCGCGTTGCTGCGCGTCCGGGCTACACAGAGTAAGCCAGAACAGCGCGGTGAATGTTGAGTGAGATACTTGAGAGTCGATACCCGCACCGAGCCGGCTTGGTCCAGCGGTTAACGCGCTCGCCCGGGGACCGAGGTCTGGCTGAGGTCGTGGGCTCGAGCTCCGAGGCATATGTGTGAAGCGTCCGAATAGAGATTAAGTTCTCTTGGGGCGCTGTACAAATGAATTATATAACAACTGCAGGCCCCGAGCTTGCGTGTCGGGTTTAACGACTGGCTACGAAAGATAAACTGGTCTGTCGCCGAATCTGCGGAGTCTCCGGCGCCTCTAGACTTCGCTTCGATCTCTCTCTCTCTCTCTCTCTCTCTCTCTCTCTCTCTCTCTCTCTCTCTCTCTCTCCAGAAATGCTTCGACGCTGCTACGAATGGGGTGGCAATGTCAAGACCGGCCGTATTTCAAACTGGCCGTAGCGGCTCCACGTTCGGGACAGAGCCAAGCCGTAAATGCAGCGCTCATAATGTGCGCCGGTGCTTTGCTGACGAATGCTGATGATGATGCCCATGATGCCTTGAACCGAGGCGTTCGGGCAATGTCATGGCGCAGCACGCTGTTCGCGAACGCTGTGTTCGCGCAGGAGTCGTTCTGCTTCGCGTCGCCTGCATGATAACTAAACCTTAAAATAATGATAAATACTTATAATAATAACATAATAAAATAAGTATTATTATTATAAATATTTATCATTATAATTATTTTAAGTAGTAGTAGTATATAGTATATATATATATAGTATATATATATATAAATAGAAAATGCATATATATATATATATAGTATATAGTAGTAGTATAAGTAGTATTATAAGTATCATTGTAAGGTTTAATTATCATGCAGTATAATGATGCGTATAATGGTAGTTAAACCTTATATCATGCTCAGTAATAGCATCAGCAAGAGAGAGAATCTGGCTATTTGGTAAACTCATGTTTAACAAGCGCAATAAGCGTATCTACGCAGCATAAGCACAACAAGTGACGCGTAATGATTACCTTCACAGTTTATGCTGCTAAACTAGATATCAAGGGCCATGGGAGCAGGGCTGATGGGGTTCGAGCATGCTGACGTCGATAAGCTAGCAGATTTTTGTAAATGAGGAGGTTCCAAGTTGCTTTGAAAAATCAGACTAAGCACAAGCACGTTTCACTATTGATCGACCACAAAGTTGTCACAACTTCTTTTCAAACTGAATCGTAGCATTTTCAAACTGAATCGTAGCCTGTCTGTACGGCGTGTATTTCGCAGTATCACGTGACTAGCTCGTCTAACTCCTCACTCACTCGTCTCAATGCGTTACCTCCAATCGGATGCAGAGTAAAACTTGGCGCTTGATGGGTCTCGTCGTTTCTCTCTCTGTTTTCTTTCCTTTGGACAGACGAAAGCCAAACCTGCCGTAAATTAACAATGACAGCCGCAGAATTATGTAAATGCTCTTTCGGGCGACGCAAAACTGCATGCAGCCGAACGCAGCAGCATCAGCAGCCCGGAGCGCCCAGCACATCAAGGTCATGGTCAGTCCACATTCGCAGCGGCGACAAGTACATTGGAGAGCTGCGCATGCCTACCCGCATCTAGCTGACGTCAGCCGCCGGGTGCAACGACACTGAGCGATGCGTGTACGCAATGCATGCATGCCCACGCACAATAAATCTACACAGCCGAGCTGCCGACGACCGGCTCTGGCCGGATCTGCCCAGGCGTAAGCGGAAGCAGCTTTAGCCGCTGCTGAAACGTTGCGATCGCCTGGCTTCGATGAGATGCTCGCGGCCAGACGTCTCGGGAAACCAATCGCTTCTCCAGCACGTGCATCGTCCGCCTGTCGCAGCGGCAGCCAAGCATACTGGCGGCCACGTCGAAGTCCTGCAGAGCGCGACGCGACGTCGCGAGACGACGCAGCCGCTCGACTTGGCCGCCGCCGACGCAGGCCAAGTCGGGCGGCTGGTCCTCTCCAGCCCTACGTCAAGCGCCGAGAGAAAGAGAGAGAGAGAGAGAGAGAGAGAGAGAGAGAGAGAGAGAGAGAGAGAGAGAGAGAGAGAGAGGAGAGAGAGAGAGAGACGGCTGGCTCTCTTAGAGCCGGTTCTTTTAGTGCGCTACGCAAATGTCTCATCATCGATACCGCAATCGCCAGCCTGCGGCGCTTCGAGAAAGCCTGCCGATCGAAGCGCCGCGTCGACGCCGAACGTGACCGGGGTTTCTCCACGCGCGTGCGGCGAGTACGGGTCACGCGGTGAGCGCACGCATCGAACAGCAGTCGAGCGAGCTGCGAGCGTCTTCGCGGAGTCGGCCGCGCGAGCAACGCGCTCGCCGCCGCGTCGCCAGCGACGCGTTCGCTCGGTAGAGGGAAAGCCAGCGAACGCGTCGCCGAGCGTCGTCCGGTGGCCGCGTGCGCAGCTCGCGCGCGCGCGCGCGCGACTGGCGCAGCTGAGAGCGCGCGCTCCCCGCTGCCGCCAGGGGGCGAGAACGAGCGCCGCCCGTCGGCCAGTGGCCGACAAGGTGACCGACTCGCGGACAATGAAGGGATTGCTTTTCTAAGCTCGCTATTGATGACCGCAGCACCGCCCCGCCCTCCCCCCTCTCCAACCGCACGCTGGTTGGCCGGGTCGGCGGGCGAATGGCCCCGAGCGAATGCCGCCACGGCGGATGCGACTCCGCCATGTTGAGCGACGGCTACGCTTGCAGTCGGCTGCTGCCGTCATCATCGCCGGTCGCCGCTCGCGCGACCGTCCGCAGGGGGGCATACGACGACCAGGGCGACCAGTTGACCGCACGCTGTAAGTTACCGTCGTTCAGCCACGGGCCTACTGACGCGGAATGGCCGACGCGGCTTTGAATTAGTGCGCCGCCGCTGCCGCCGCCGCCGCTGCCGCAGGCGTGGGAGTGCCTGCGGACGCCCACAGCTGTCGTCCCTGACCGCCGCCGCCTCCGCCGCGTGAGGTCGCGCAGTGCAGACTGAGGTTTCGCGCCTCCGCCTCGCGCTGCTGCGCAGGCAGCGCGTCGAATCGCGACCGCTGCTCGTCGCCTCAGCGTCGCCGCGGCGGCGGCGGTCGCGGCGACGCCCTTTGGAGCCGGGTAAGCGCGGCGGCGGTCACGCGCGAACGGCTACCGTCCACCGCTCCCTCGCCGCTGCCATCCGTAGCCGCCTCCGCTGTGCTGTTGCTTGGTCCTTGTGGGTCACGTGACCACCATACCGCGGCCCCGCCTCGTGACCACCCACGAACGCGACGGAGACTTGCGACGCCTTGCGACGGGTACTGCGCCCGCACCCCCTCCCCAAAGGGGAACTTGAGAAAGTCTCCGTGCCAGGAGGTGCTTTGCGCGCGCACGGGTCGTCAGAGGCGCAGCGGCGCTCACTCCGCCCTGAGCCTCCGCCGCCGGGCCGGAGCCGTGTCACCAGTCACCGCTAGGTAAGAGCTCGGCGCGACTGTGCGCGAAGCTGCGGGCGGGTCTCGCGCGATTCCCGGAGTCGCCCTTTGCCGTCGGCCGAAGCACTCGGCCATCCGACGAGCACGATCTGCTCACGAAACGGCGGGGCGCCGCCCCCAGGAATTGCCCTGACTCTCTATCGAAAAACTACCAACTTACGTCTGACTATAGCTGCTTTTAGTTGAGATAATTTATATGTAATTCATTTGCATAGCTCCTTAGGAGAGCTTAATCTCAATTCAGGCGCTTCACATATTTCACGGGGCTCAAGCCCGCGAGCTCGCCCAGGCCCTGGTCGGGGTGAGCGTCTTAACCGCGGCGCCAAACCTGCGAAGACTTATGTACAGTTACACGTAATAATAATAATAATAATAATAATAATGCACTTGATAAAGCGCCCTCAGAGAACTTGATCTCTTTCTAGGCGCTTTACATTTGCTGCAAAGGGAAATGCAATTGAATGGTAAGTAAAAGCATGCTTGAAAAACAAACAAAATGAATAATATGGTTAGGGGTGACATGCACAGGGTCAGCATACAAATGTGGTTAGTGGCAGCATGCACAGTGTCAGCACGCATAAGAAGGCATACGTCATCATATGACCAGCGAAAGCAGGCTGTGCAATGTACGTCAGCGAGCGTTTATCGAATTTCGGGGCGCTCAGCCAATGGCCGTCGCGGCCCGATGACAGGCGTTGCGAGGTCATAGGGCAGCCTCGATTCGAGTAATGCTGACCGACGTCAGCACTCGGAGCCTCGAGCTGAAAGCTTTCAAAGGTTTCGACGCTCGCGCGAGAGATGCGAGATGCAAGCCTTAGCCGCCACAAGGAGAGCAACTAGCGCTGAATACGATCGCTGACTGGCGGCTCAGCTCGCCCGCTCTCGCTCGGTCTGCAATCGTTGGACCGAGTGACCTTGCTTGACCTTGCTCGATCGTTGTGAGCTTATTTCCGATGCCGGGCATGGGCTGATTTTCAGCAAATCGGCATCATGGAAGCGGGTGAAGCCAGAGGCAGTGCCGCCCAGAAAGACTACAACGAACCCGTTGCAACGACGCCGGCAGGCGGCTGCAACTCTGGCTATGTCAGGACGCTTCCCGGCATCCTCAAGATCGTCGAGACGGTGCGTATTGCGTCTTGCTCGACTGAATAGGTCCAGACCAGCAAGCAATCGTTGCTAATCTCCAGCGAGGAAGATGGCTCCACACATTAAAGAGCCAGCGAAGCCCAGATCGTGGCATTATAGGCCTTCACATGGGAAGCAGAGCAGTAGTAGCAGTAGCTAGCCAAGTAGTGCCTGTCCTAGCTCTGATGAGCGAGCTGCAACCGTGTAGGTTTTACAGCTCGAAAGTTTCCTTGTCCTCTTCTCACCTCTGCATTATGCCATTACCTCCCACTCTCTCTCTCTCTCTCTCTCTCTCTCTCTCTCTCTCTCTCTCTCTCTCTCTCTCTCTCTCTCTCTCTCTCTCTCTCTCTCTCTCTCTCTCTCTCTCTCTCTCTCTCTGTGTCTCTCTCTCTGTGTCTCTCTCTCTATTGCTCTCTCCCCCCCTCTCTCTCTCTCTCTCTCTCTCTCTCTCTCTCTCTCTCTCTCTATCGCTCTCTCTTTCCATCTCACCCCTCTCTATCGCTCTCTCTCTCTCTCTCTCTCTCTGCCTCTCACTATGCAATTCTCCCTCTCTCCGAAGAATAGAGGCTTTTGCAACGCCTAACTTGCCGTAGAGCCCCCTCGGCCTTGACGTCCGAGTCGCTCCGATGTCAGGGACAGTCACGCCGAGACAGCTGCTGTGGTGTACTATGGTTTGATGTTTTCAGACCTGTCAAATCAGGTCTGACAGCCATGTTGCCCGTGGCTACGCTTGACCGACGTGGCAGAGCTGAGCCTACGGCTCTCAGTGATGTGCCAGACTCGCTGATGTGGCTGCCCAGGCGCCTCGGTCGAGCGTAGCCACGGGTTACGGCTGTCAGTCCTGACGCTACTTGTTCCTTGGGCCCTTGTGTCAAAATACTCGTACAGAATATACGCCCTTATGTCTTAGCCCGGGAGGTAAGGTGCTTGATATTTACGACCCAGAACATGGTTCGAGTCCTGCAGTAGGCGATTCTAAATAGCCCACCTTGGCAAGCAGTAATGATTAAAGTCGTAAAGGCTCTTCTACCTCTATATAAATGACTGTTAAATCAGCGACTGGTTTCATATTTTTGCAGCATACATGGCATACTGTAGTGTGTACTGCAGTTCCACACCTACATACCGTTAAATGGCCAAATACGCCGGCACTATATGTGTACTTGTATTATTGAGTCATAATAGATTATTTAATATTACGATTTGCATTATTTAACTTTTGCATTATAAATTGTATTACTTAATAATCTAATTGTATTGCATTCTTTAATTATAATGAAATATTAATTAATTTTAATTTTAATTAATACGCTTACTATTAAATTACTTGCGTTATGTATGCTCTTGCACTCGCATCCAGCTGACTCTTTACGCCGGTTCCCCGCGCCTTCTCTTCCTCTCTGCCCTCCATCTATCGTTCCCAGCTGTAAAATCCTCCACGGGCATGCTTTAAGAGTCTCGTCAATTGTCTGACACGAGAGCAGCAAGATCCACTGCCTAAATTATTGGATTTTCTTTTTATCGCAGGCGCTGAGCGTTGCCGCTCTCGTCTGCGGAATCGTCTCCTTGGGATCGCCAGGAGGGTGGGGCACGTTCGTCGCCGGTTGCAGTCTGGCGGAGTGCATTCTCCTCCTGGTGCTGCACGTCACCGGACTCATTGGACGAATGCCTTACAACATTCCTCTGTCGGTAAGTTGAAGAGTGGGAAAATGTGTGAAAAAGGCGAGTGAAGGAAGTGAGGAAGGCGAGTGAAGGAAGTAAGGAAGGCGAGTGAAGGAAGTGAGGAAGGCGAGTGAAGGAAGTAATGGGTAAATGAAAAGAAGAAAAAAAGAGTTCAGGAAGTGCCAGCCTAAAGCCCGCTGCCCAACTCTTAGGACCCTAGAGAAAAAATGCTAGCTGATTAAACAGCCTCATTTTGCATAGCGACAAAAGAGCCTTTACGGCTATCAATCATCATCTCTTGCAGTGGCCTTACAGGATCGCCATCCGCAGGAATCGAACCCACGACCTCGGGAGCGAGGTGGTACCTTAGAAATAAGCAGCACTGCTGCCGTCGCATGTCCTGAAAATGCAAGTTAACTTTTCGACTGTCATCTTGAGGGCGTACTTTTTGTCGCGGCCATTGCCCCTTTTAGGTTTACGTTGCACCAGGACAACACCGAATTCTAGCAGAGGCTCTTTGAAAGGCTTCTGGGACTTTTTTTAAAACTCAACTTGGACCGATTTTGTAAAACTCAGCAACTTCGAAGACGTTTGTTGTGTTGGCTGATTCACAGGGTGTGTGGATTGTTCGAGCCAGCACTGTATGCATTCTTTACTGAAATTCTTTACACTAATCGGGTTCGCTCTCCATTCACTGCTCCATTTCTTCCACGTGAATACCTTCGTTGGCATAGTTTAGGCTAGACCCAAAATTTCAGGTCTTGGGCTCGATTCCTGCCTGCAGGGTCTTCCGATATAAGTCTTATCGTTTCATCTAGGGCCTTGGTGTAGACGACCATATCAGCTTCACAGTCAAATATGCCTATTTTTAGCTTCATAACATTGCTAAAATTCGGGCTTGTTTAGATAAGGGTACCACGTCCTAGTTGGTCCATGCATTCGTGACATCCCGTCTCGACTTCTGCAATTGCAGCTGGTGCAAAACTCTGCAGCTAGGCTGGTCTGCCGTGAGCGTCGAAGTTGCCACATTACACCACTTCTCGCCGACCTGCACTGGCTACCAGTCAAGCAACGGATTGACTTCAAGGTTTTATCGCTCAATTTTAGGTCACTTCATTCTTTGGCTCCAGCCTATCTCTCAGATATACTCCCCTATCAGGCCAAGCATCGTACCACCCGCTTTTCGGAATCCAACAGTCTAGAAATACCTCGTACAAACCTCAAATCCTTTGGAGACCGTGCATTTAGTTCGTATGCTCCCAAAGCCTGGAACTCCCTCCCGACCTGCGTCAGAACATCACCTGACCTGACCAAATTTAAAAGAAACTAAAACACACCTATTTTGGACAGCATTTAGTGGGTCCCTGTGATTCGTCCTTGATGTGCTTATGCGTGCTGACACTGTGCATGCTGCCACTAACCACATTTGCATGCTGACCCTGTGCATGTCACCCTTAACCATGTTATTCATTTTGTTTGTTTATCGAGCTTGATATTACACACCATTCAATTGCATTTTACATCAAATATAAAGCGCACAGAGAGAGATTGAGTTCTCTGAGGGCACTTTATCAAGTGCATTATTATTATTATATTATTATTATTGATGGCACTAGATTAGTCGTGGCAGCTGATGCAGATAAGGCCAAACGTTGGTGCAACCTCACTATAGGTTAAAACCAATGACAGTAGGGAACAGGGTAGACTCTGCAGGTACCCCCTCCTTAGAGCAGCATGCCACCAGGCGTGCCTAGACATCAGGTTTCTCTAAACATTTGATTGCCCATCCCCGGCTACGTCCAGACTCACCCAAATACGTATCTGCTGTAGGTGACATCTTTTCGCTTGGTCTTGTTCTTTATGATCATAAGAAACAGTTTATCCAGCAGCTTAAGAGAGCTTCTTTTTCGAAACGCTCTTTTTAACTAAATCATTTTACGAAAACAGCCAGCGTGCTCCATTTTCCAAAAATCTTGCATTTTTGCTTTCACTTTCCTCAGAGCTCGCATCCAGAGTCCTCGAGAGCAGCGTGAGGAGGTCAAGGTCGTCCGGGTAACCCATCGCCCCATGGCGCCAACTCTGCAAGCGTGTATACACAGCGAAATTGCCAATAACAGTTGGCTTTCCAGCAGCGTACAACAACTTGGGAGACTGTGCCTTTGAGTAGCGAATGAAAGAAACAAGGTCGGTCGCCGACGGAAGGCGAGGTTAGCACTGATGGCCGCTGGTGACGAATGTTGCTTGGCAAAAAATGTGCTTTGCAAAAGCAGCTTCACTCCTAACATAATTAACTTTTCGTAAAATGTATGTCGACAAACGCCCATGCTCCTGTGCGTTGGTCCATGATAGTCGCTCAGTCCGTTGGCTTCCGCGCCACCTATCGGCTGACTCTTAGTTTTGCTGCGGGTGGCTGATGGCAAAAATGGTAATAGCGATTCGCGTTTTAGCTTCACAGGCTTCAGATGTTTCACAGAGCGGCTCATAAATTGGCTGGCACATCGTGTCTCATTTTTCAGCGATACCCGGGTCATTAAATAAAAGTTGAACGTTCGGTGCATGCTCCTCTGTGTACGTTTTAGGAGTTCATATCCGCTATCATCTTTGCCGTCTTCTTTCTGATAGCTGGCATAGTTTGTGCTGTTTTCGGAGCCTGGCCACCTTACGGTGCCTACGCAGTAAGTGGAGCTTTCTAAGCCGTTTCGGTGGGGGCGTGCCCGTCGTCGAGTAGCACTTGAACCAGCTTGCTATGCTGCTGCTTCTACGGACAGCCTCGCCTGCATTGCGCTGCATTGCACTGCCTCGCCTGCATTGCGCTGCATTGAGCTCCCCCCCCGTTTCTTACGCTCTTGCTCTTTACGTCCTCAAATGTGGAACTCGATTCCACGATTCTTACGCAGCGACAACTACTTTGCTGCCGCCGACTCAGGCAAATCCTTTCCAGCGGTTTCGAGCTGCTTCTTCCATGCTACTCGCTACCTCAACTGCTCGCCTGACTCGGCCATGCTTCCCACTTTCTCTTTGTTTCGTGAGTTGAAGTCTGTTGGCTACCGAATGCGTACCGACAGCCGCTTAAGCTGTGAGTGAGCTATACAAAACTCTTCTGCGTAACACTCACGTAGTACGTGCGTGGCTTTCTGGAGTTACAGTCGGAGATACATTACATTGCATCCATGTATGCATTCTCACACAGTCCTATGAACAAGCACTGCAAAGTTACCGCATCCTACCGTGCCAAGAGACTCGTCTCTGCAGATCGACCAGCAGATCAGATCATTCTCTTGTGATTTTAGCCCTGGTCGACGTTATTTCAAGTATGTCCCTTTGCAGTAAATGTAAAGCGCCTAGAGAGAGATTAAGTCCTCTGAGGGCGCTTTATCAAGTGCATTATTATTATTATTATTATTATTACCCTCTTGTGCTTGGTTGCTAAAAGCGTAGCGATCTAGGTCGTCCCTTCAGCATTTTCCTTGGTCATGACGGCCTTAAATTTGAAAATGCCAAGCCGTCTACTCATCCGGCCCAGATCCGGTCAGACCCTAGCGAAAATGCCACCTCAGATCCGCAGGTAACTGGTTCTCTGTATTAGGATATATATATATGTGTGTGTGTGTGTGTGTGTGTGTGTGTATGTGTATTTAAATATATATAAAATGTATCTATTAAATCTGTGTACATAATTCATAAGCTAGATGGCTCTGCAGGTTTTCATCCAATATGGTTCGGCCCCTACTATTAAGCGACGGAAGTAGTGCCTCGGCAGTTTTCTATACATCCTGATTTCTCATTCTCGCGTTGCCTCTTTCAGGCACTTCAGTTATAGTCTAGCTTGCTCATAATGCCGGATCTAGCTTGTAAGCTCTCTTCTGCGAGGCATGCGGGCTGTCGCCCTGATGAGCTAGGCAGGAAATGATGCCCGGCAGGTGGGACGAGCGCCGAAGTAGCAAGAGACAGAGCAGCCATTGTCGCAGCACCCGCGATGTCTGATGGGTAAGCCTCTTGACATGCAGTGGCGTAGCCCGGCAATGGCGGCAGCCGCCGAGGCGAGGCTTCAAACGATCGCATTGCATTATGGGACATTGAGAGATCGCGCTCGGGTTGTAATGCATGTGCATAACAAGGATTTGCGACGATAAATGCTCGACCGTCAGGGCGTTACCTGCGTTTTATCCTGTATCGTTGCCTGAGTTGTTACCTGCGTTGCCCGGGCTGCTACCTGTGTTACCTGCATTTATACCTGCATCGTGACCTGTGTTACAGTTCTTCGGACTTGCGGCATGCGGTGCCTACGCGGTCGACGCATTCCTCCAATACCGAGTCGTCCGAGGCGGCCCGGGATTCACGTGGTCGTCACACGGTCGCCAGCCGCAGACCGCAGCCGCACAGCGCCAAGAGCCGGAGCGATATTAGTGGGCGGAAACGGAGGAAGCAGGGCACGATTATTCAGTCCAACGACCTGTTGTTCTAGTCGTTGTATAGTATACTATTGTTGTTGCAATTGCTGGGCTCAGGCATACACATATATATATGTACGGCTGTATCGAGAATTTCGTGAAAGGCAGTGGTTAAATTTGTTAGCTGTCATCACATTTTTAAAGTTTGCTGCTTGCTCAATGTTAGTTGCTGGCTGCATTCTTGTGCATTTCTCCGCCTACTGCGCTTGCAGTCGCTGAGCAACTTCATAGCAGCAAGTGCCGAATCAGACCCTGAATTCGTGAGAATTGTGAGTGAATGAATGAGTGTGAATGAATTGAATGAATGACGTGAGTGAATTCTCACCGTTCATCTTCCTTTGCCTTCGCCTCGTTGTCGGCCTGATTTGGGCGCCAATCCGATCGCTATGGCGATTTCACCTTAGAGTCGTCTTTCCCGTGGCCGCAGCGAACCGGCCGAGTTCCATTGCACAATTCAGTTACCAGGTACCTGGTGTTTCCTGTTGCATTTTCTGTGAAGGTCAGCTCGCTTAAGGACGTGAATGTTTAGCCGATTGAACAGCCTAATCTATATGTAGCGTCAGAAGTGCCTCGACTGCTAGCGCCACCAGCGTGTCGGTGGCAATACAAGATCGCCTGCTGAGGAGCTCAAACCCCTGACCTCTGGGTCGGGAGGTTTGAGCACCGTGCACCAGTGCTGTGAACTGGGGGCTTGAAGTCAGTAACATCCGGGTAACTTAAAGCCAAAGGCAGTTCCGGTAGGAAGTAGTCGATCGCTAGGGGCGAGGCCGGCGATGTTATATCTGTGCCCGGTTAGACGTTTCGTTAAAGCCGCCGCAAAAGCTCAAGTGTCTGCCACATAGATGATGAAGAGCGGGGGGATAATATCAGCCAGTAATTAATTGCCGAAACGAATTGCCCAACTAGGAAATAGAATTGGAGTCATCTCAAAAGGATTGCAGGCTCAGGGTTTTTCAACCGGCGAGTGGCATAGTGGACGTCGAATGGCGCTCCAGCAGCAAGGTTGTGAAAGGAAAGTCATACTGGGCTGATAGCCGCGGGATGTAATGTGATGTATCTGCGTCTGTAAAGCCATAAAAACTATGTGGGGAGTTTTGTGTAGCGCACTCACAGCCTCAGCTGCTTTCGGTACGCCTTCGAGAGCTCACAGAATTCATCTCACGCAACAAAGAGAAAGCGAGAGGCATAGTCAGGAGAGCAGTTGAGATGGAAGAGAACATAAGACAAAAGGATGCTAAGTACAGGAGGACAGCAGTTTGGTTTGATAGTTGCTTTGACAGTGCACGTGAGTCTGGTTTTTACGCCGCTCCAAGAGTACCTAGCGAGTTTCGGCAAAGTATTGAAGCGATATACTTTTGCATTCCCCTTCTCTGCAAGAGAACGTTACGAATGCTGACGTGAGGTCGCACAGATCTCTTGACAGCGCTAGATACCGTTCATCACGAGTTCCGGTTTAGATACTTAGTTCGCGGTAGTTTCCCCTAGTATTAATACCAGTATTAATGGCAGACTGTCACTGGGTGAGCGTTTACAGGCGGACTAGGTACACCAGAGATCCGTGCTGGTATTGGTTCCACTTTTTCACAATCTCTACTCTTAACCTCGCCGATGTGATCACCAAGCACAGTCTAGGCTCTGACTTAAAACGGGTGAGATTTTTGCGTTTCCAAGCAATAGCTGAAAACCAAACGGAGCTGTCATCACCACAAGTGAAAGTTAAAACATTTTAGTGTTATGGAAATTTGAAATAGATTAATTTAATTTGCTCGTATTGAGATCGCAGTTATAACGATAATAAGATTTGGATGGCAATGCAAAACCAATTTACGGAGCCCCTAAAAAGAGCCAAATTTTGTTTTTATAGTTAAACTGGCAATATCAATGTACTCGTATAGTGCCCTCGGCGAACTTAATCTCCTTCTGGAAACTCTAAATTTGCTGCAAAGGAAATAGGATCCAATGGCTAATATTGGCATGCTCAGTGTCGAAAACATACCGTGGTGAGAGGTGGCGTGCATAGGGCCAGCATACAAGTATGTTTACTGGCAGCATGAACAGTGTCAGCATGCATGAGCGCACAAAGAACTAATCGCAAGGATGCACTAAAGTCAGTGATGATACATAGATGCGCGCTTAGCTTTATTTTAAACGTCTTCAGGGCACGTCGTCAAGGCTGGTCGTAACGCCAGTCGGAAGTGAGTTCCAGGCTTGGGGTGACATACGAACTAAGGAACGGTCTCCAAAGGTTTTGAGGTCGATGCGAAGTGTAGGTAAATGACTCGATTCAGAAAAGCGGGCGCTAAGATGCTTAACCTGGTGGGAGCTGGTGTATCTGGTAGGTGGACTAGAGCCGAAGAATGGAGGGACCGAAAAGTGAGAGACGGAACTTTGAAGTCGATGCGCTGCTTGACTGGGGGCCGTTGCTGGTAAGCTACAAGTTGGCCGTGCGTTGGACCAGCGCCTCGTCCGAGCGGCGGCCTGCGAATGGCAATCGGCCAAGACTTTCTTTATCTGTTGCTAAAGCTCTTTTATGTTTTTCTCTTCAAGTATATTATTATAATATTCTAGTATTATATTTTTTTCATCATTATAGTGATATAGTATCATATTTTTTACATTAATATATATTGTATATTGTAGGTTTTTGTTATTTATTATTTTATTAAAATATTTCTATAACAATAAATTATTTTTTTACTGTGCTTATCTCTTATTGCTTGGTGCGCTCTTTCTAAAGAGATCGGAAGCGGAATTTTCGGGCAGCTCTGCCCGTCGGTACGTCTTCGAGTAGAAGACGGCGTAATAGCAACCTGGCCTGAAAATGCTGCCCCTGAACGCTGTCCTTTCTTTGCCTCGCCGGCCCATAATAATAATAATAATAATAATAATGCACTTGATAGAGCGCCCTCAGAGAACTCAATCTCTTTCTAGGCGCTTTACATTTGCTGCAAAGGGAAACGCGATTGAATGGTGAGTAATATCATGCTCGATAAACAACGTGAATAACATGGTTAGTGGTGACATGCACAGAGTCAGCATGCAAGTGTGGTTAGTGGCAGCATGCAGTGTCAGCATGCATAAGCACATAAAGGACGAATCACAGGGACCCACTAAATGCTGTCCTAAATAGGTGTGTTTTTAGGCCCATCATGGCAACTGACCCTGGTCTGGAGGGCCGCTCTTTGGTGAGAGTCGCATTGACTGTCCAGCGATGCAGCCGACTTGCGAAGCATTTAGCGACTTGTAAGTACAACCGAGTTTCGGCTGAAGAAGTCGCCCGCCCGGGGAGAGCAGTGGACGTGACAAAAAACATTTACAGGCTCCCCCAGGCCCTCCGGGGGATCGACAGCTGTGGTCGCGTGGCTCCTGCATTGACGACTGTCTGCCTGCGATCTATTGCCTCTTCAAGCTCACGTGACCGTTCGCGTGACTTCTCGGGCGTCCTCACGTGCACACACAACACACACACGTAATAATAATAATAATAATATTGCACTTGATAAAGCGCCCTCAGAGAACTTAATCTCTTTCTAGGCGCTTTACATTTGCTGCAAAGTGATACGCAATAGAATAGTAAGTAAAATCATGCTTGAAAAACAAACAAAATGAATAACATGGTTAGGGGTTACATGCACTGGGTCAGCATGCAAATGTGGTTAGTGGCAGCATGAACAGTGTCAGCACGCATAAGCACATCGAGGACGAATCACAAGGACCCACTAAATGCTGTCCTAAATAGGTATGTTTTTAAGTTTCTTTTAAATGTGGTCAGGTCAGGGGATGTTCTGATGCAGGTCGGGAGGGAGTTCCAGGCTGTGGGAGCATACGAGCTAAATGCACGGTCTCCAAAGGATTTAAGGTTTGTACGAGGTATTTCTAGACTGTTGGATTCCGAAAAGCGAGTGGTACGATGCTTTGCCTGATGGGGTAAGTGAGCGACAAAACCTTGAAGTCAATCCGTTGCTTGACTGGTAACCAGTGCAGGTCGGCGAGAAGTGGAGTAATGTGGCAACTGCGACGCTCACGACAGACAAGCCTAGCTGCAGAGTTTTGCACCAGCTGCAATCGCCTGATCGCACATGCTGGTAGGCCAGTAAGCAGTGAGTTGCAGAAGTCGAGACGAGATGTCACGAATGCATGGACCAACTTGGACGTGGTATCCTTATCTTAACACGTGGAGCCTAGCAGCTCGGTCATACCAAGTTACCTATCAGCGAGTGCACATTCTTACAACATTGAATTCTTACAGCCATCTTCCACTGGGCTGCTGAATCGTCGTGACCTTAGGTACCGACGGGACCTTAAGTAACGATGGCTTAGGTAACGACGGTACCTAAGGACACATTGAAATCTCCTTTTAGGTCGAAGTGCACTGGCCGGCAATAAAAAAAAGTCGCGAGGTCACGCTGATGCAGCAGCCTCCTCTTTTATATAGCGGCAGATGAGCCTTATTGGCTATTGCCACCGCTTGCAGCAGACCACCAAGGTGCGCCCGCTGCACGATTCTCCCGGTGCCATTCGTTTTTACCTGTGGAGCTATTTCTCTTGCAGGCACTTCTTTAAAGCGGGGCCGATTTCGGCATGAAATTAAAGTATATAGGTAATGGATAGCTAAAAGAGCAGGTAAGCTTGTCAGCAGTGCTTCGCCGTCGTAGTACCGAGAGCGGCTGCCGATTAAGATACTAAAGATAAGATATGATAAGAGCTTCTGCCGATTTAGAGAACGTCCGAGTCGTGAAGCCACAAAAGCTGACGCCGCTGTACAGCGAGGGAGTCCGGATCGGCCGTTGTTAGCCTAAATATAAATTCGTTCCACCGGCATACATTGTCCTTTAACGGCTGAAGCAAATAGACTGCATGCTATTCCTTATTGAGGATTCCTGTCCAGCATTTGACAATTACCTTGACAGAGATATAGTCAGTTCTCTTAGGGAAATACACGAATGTCTTTATTTACTAATGCCACGTGGCCCTGAAATGAACTGATAGTGAAGAGCTCAGATAACTCTTTACGAGAGAGCCCGATCGCACGTTCGGTGCTGCAATGTCTGACTGACTTTCTCTGGGTGGCTAAGTTATGGTTAACTTTGGCCTCCAATTTCTCTCATTTGCATTATTTTTCATGTATCTCGTTACTTCCACTTGTCGCGTGATAAACTCTCCCAATGTCTCAGACAACAAAGCAGTTGCGCAAACGATGCACCGAATGCACAGAATCGCACTCGAACTAACTAAGCCAGGGGATTCAACAGTATCGCATTGACCGCTTAGCAGCCGCTGCTAAACAGCACGGATTTCTACACTGCTTTAATGTCATTCAAACCTGACAGAAAGCAGACTACCCGCGGCTACGACAGCGCTCCACTTCCACGTGCCTTCGCCGCCGATGCCACACCTGAACAAGTCAGTGGGCGCACCAAGGTAGGTGTGCCAAGAATCCAGGGCAAGGAGGCAACGCTGTGCCGAGCCAGGTGCAGGCAGCGAGCCAACGACAACAGGATGCCACGTGACCACACCTTCGCGTGCCGTTGCCCAAGGCCGACGAAAGGAGCAGACTAGCCACCGTCTGCTTGCTGCTGGTTGACCAGGCAAGCGTGGGATGGTGCATGCTGCGGTGCCTCTGCCCATGCAACAGAAGATACACGGCGGGCAACGACCGAAGCAGCCGATGTCGACTGGCATCGATCAGTGTGACAACTGCCAGGCAGCAGAGGAGCCAGGAACAGCGACAATAGGAGAATGGCGAAATGCACTAAGGTCAATAACTAATGCCTGCTCTTCTTCCTTTTGTGGCGTTCTGCCGACTTCGATCTAGATCGCTTCGATTTCTTCGGGCTTCTGGATCTGCAGAAGGCAGAAATCACGCCAGTCAGGCTAGTCTCAAGGCAATTCCAGACAGCCAGTGCCTGCTCGACACTACGTCTCTGCTTTTTTAAGATCGAATGCAGCAGCTTGCAGCATGGGGACATGCACCACTCGAAGCTTTTCGCCTATTATGCACAGACTCGCGGTTTTCAAAAAGAGGCTTATAGACGAATGCACGAAGCGACAGAGAAAGAGAGAGAGAGAAAGAGAGAGAGAGAGAGAGAGAGAGAGAGAGAGAGAGAGAGAGAGAGAGAGAGAGAGAGAGAGAGAGAGAGAGAGAGAGAGACAGAGAGAGAGCTGCGACCAAATTACCGACTGCGACGATAAGACGGCGACTCTTTCCGTCCTCGGCTGCGAGACCTCGATCGTCGACCTCGGGATTTCGGTGTGGACGATCGACTGCGATTTTTCTTCTTATCTTTGCTGCTAGGCGTCTTGGCATCGTCCGACTCCTACAGGGTGAGACAACCACACCGACACGCTTCATCTTGGCTAGAGCAGTGTCGACTCGCACGTGGGCACAGGCTGCTAGTCAGCCGTCGACTAGTTGAAAGAGCGAGCAGACACGAGTCGACGCATGCAGACAGCAGCTGAACGTCCACTCAACACGAGGAACGGCGCAAGAGCCAAACAGCTGGCTGGAGCGAAAACACCCATCGCGGCATCGAAAGGCACACCGATCGCGCCGCCGCCGCGGCTACAGAGCACAGCGGATGGCCTCCCCCACGCGCGCCGCACGCTCTAGCGTCGCTGACCTTCAGCAGCAGCTTCTGACGGTACTGCTCGACCTGCTGCGGCAGAGTCATGTCCGGTCGCCGTGACCGGCGGCCTGCCTCCACTTCGTCCTGATAGCGAACGACCTTTACCTGCAAGGAGTCGCCATACGAACGGACATTGCGGCGGTGACTCAGCAAAAAAGAAACAAACAAGCAGCTCGGGACGCTCGTGGCACTCGATTCTGCTCAGGTCAAAGGTCGTGCAGCAGCCGTGCAGCTGTGCAGACTCGCCAGCCCGCCGAGGCAAGGCCAAGGTCAAGAGCCGCCCTCATCCTCGACATTCCTGACGCTCTTAGACAACGCATACCGGGACCGCTTTACGTAACGAGAATGGAGGCGGCAGAAGCGGCGATATGCGACAGCTGCCACGCGATTCGTGAGGAGACACAAGCATGAGGCCGAACCCAACAGGTCGGCGGGTGCGACAACAGGAAAGCAATGCACGGCCGACCAGTCGATCGCGGCAGTGGCGGCAAGCAGCAGCCCATCGGCTGTGGCCTTTGCCGGGGCCGTAAGTCGAGAGCACGGAGCTAAGCTAAGGCAAAGCATCGCCTTCCTAGCGCGGCGATTGCTTTCGCATGAGGCATGGCTGGCTCTGACCGGCCATGCCTCAAGCACTTCTGACTCAAGTCGTTTAGTGGTGCATGGAACCGAGATCAAATCCCTCGGGAGACCGTGCCTTTCGTTAGTACGCACCCTAAAGGCAAGAGCTCATCACCAACTGCCGGGGCACGCCAGTCCACACACTTGACGACCCTTAATGAGAAGCTATATATGCACCTGCTACTCCCAGCTGCCGCTGAGCCCTCATGATTTTTCCTCGGCTTGCTGACACTGCTCATGCACGTTACCACTAACCGTTACGGCATGCTACATTTACGGCATTTACAAAGTGCCTAGGAATACACTTGAGTTGACAAAGGATGCTGTGCAGATGTACTGTCATTATTATAACTATTATTTGTTGCAAGCATCCGGCACAACGCACATCGCGAGTGTCACGTGAATGTGGGCACTGTGCACAGTCACGTGGGCACAGCAGCAGAGCAGCAGCAAGAGAGGCGCAGCCTGCAGCAGCTGCAGAGCAGCCTGGGGCGGGGCAGCGGCTGCAAGATGAGGGCGGGGCGCCGAACCTCGATCTCGCGAAGCTTGGCCCTCCGCTCTTCGTTCGTCTCGGACGCGTGCCTGGGCATCAGCAGCGAGCTGCTGCTCATGCTCAGGCGGCCTTCGTCGGCGGCATCGTAGCGCGACGAAGGCATCGGCGACATGCTGTCGCCATCGCCTCCAGACGGTGCGGCAGCCAGCGACTCCGTGCGTCCCGGGTTTCCTTCCGAAGACGCCGCCGCTGCCATGCCGCCTTCTGCCCCGTCCGAATCATCTTCGATCGGTCTGGAATCGAACGCCAGGATGCGTGCAACACGCTGCAATCTGCCTCTGCTCACGTGAAGGGGCAAGTGCTTAAAACCTGCCCGCAGGCCGTTGAGACGGTCCAGGGGCGGGCAGGGTAGAATGAACCGGGCCTGCAAGGGCAGGCAAAGAAAGTACGTGCACATGTAGTATCTACTCGTGCGAGCTCGCTGCACAACCCGTCGGCGGCGTACGACGACGAGCGCTTCCATCTATGGCCGTTGCTTATGTATGCAGCAGCCGCCGAGCACCGAGACACGATCGATCGATCGCGATCGGCTGCTACCGACGACGCTGCACGCTTCTGCAATCACAGCTACTGCCAGATCATAGGGGGGCGGAGGCGGGTGAAGCGCAGGGTTGGCTTGCAAAACATTGAACTAGCTCCTTAGTTCTGTACTGGCTAGATTCTTGTAAATCCCTTTAGGCCGGGCTACCCAAAAAAGCCACTAGGCCATGAACATGGCTGCAACGCTAGTTTGTAAATCCCAGAGGTTTGACCACGTGTCTCCTTTGCTGGAAGAGCTAGGATGGCTGTCGGTTGATCAACGGTAGGTCCAAAGTTTTCTACTATGCGGACTGCATCACCAAGAAGGGTTAGTACGCGGCTAGCCTGATGTAGATGCCTGGGGAGGGGAAACGGCAGAGACGAGAAGGAGGAGGAGGCTGTGGCAGGAACTCACTCCCCGTCGAGGTCGTAGTCGGCTTCGTCGGCCCCAGCTGCTCCGCTCTCTTCACGGCCAGCTTCCTCAAGCGTCTCCCACTTCGATGTGGTCATCACTGCAAACACAAACACAGCTGAGTTAATGCCAATCCCTAGCGATAAATTATACCTAGCCTGGCACCACCGATGCCGGCAACGAGGCTCGACAGGGAATTGTAGCCCCCCATCTGCTGCTATTTCTCGCAGAATGCAGAGCCGATCTCTCTCTCTCTCTCTCTCTCTCTCTCTCGAGTATCAGCAAGAAACTACATGTCGATCGCCGATGGACTGCACGTGTAGGAGTTGTAAAATGAACAGGGCACCGACCCCTATCGGTGCGACTTCAGACACAAGGGTTTTAAGTTTTCTTTACAGCTCACAAAGTGATAACAGTACCAATAACGATTAGAAACTATAAAATCAACAGAGATCAGATACAATTCCGAATCTAGCAAGAGAGCAAGATAGACTGTGAATGACTAAAGCTGTAAAAATCAAGGTACTTTCTAAAACTGCCAACGAGCAACCATGCGCTGTGCTTCCCACTTTCTCTTTGTTTCGTGAGACGAAGTCTGTTGGCTACCGAATGCATACCGAAAGCCGCTTAGGCTGTGAGTGCACTATACAAAACTCTCCTGTATAACATCCACATGGTCTTTATGACTTTGTGGAGTTACAGACGGAGATACATACATACATGCGCGACAGTAGCAGCTCGACATGGTACTCGAACACTGTTAAGATGGAAATGCATTAAGAATGAGGGCTGCTATTTGGGAATACATAAAAATCATTCTTCTTAAGGAGTCCGACATGCAGCAGTCTTTCTCACTAGGCTGCGATACGCTGAGGTAAATTTACAGAAGACACCGGACTCGCAGGCTCAAGGGAGACTAAGCAGCGCTGAACAATTTTCACCTTTGGCAGCATGCAAGCATACAGCGCTGGCCACACAATAAAGATCCACGAGTTCAAGATCCACACTAGCTTAAAAAACAAATCGTTAACAAATCTTAAAAATATTGACTCAATCAACAGCCTCATTCGTACAGCAGCCAAAGAGCAGTAATGGCTTTCACCACTGATTGCAATCAGTGGCCTGTCAAGGATCGTCCATTTACAGTAGGGGTCGAGCCCACGTAACCAGGGTCGTGAAGAGCCAGCACCTTAACCCCGAACTAAGATCCAGGCCCACGTCACGTGACCAGATCGGCCGACTCGTTCAACACGTGCGTGCGCACACGCACAGAGACACACACCTGCACGCACACAGAGCAGACAGCAACAAAAGATACTCATCTACACCATGGCATTGCTCGAGCTGCTCAGGTGACGTCCTTGACGTCCACGCCTGCCACGAACGGCTGGCTGGCTTACGATGATTGCTCAGCAACGCCAGGGTCTCGCCAGCCGCCAGAGAGGCAGGATTGACCAAGGATTGAGCAAGTGCACGCTGCAACACTCTCTGGTGGAGGGAGGTGCAGCAGCCACAGTGACTGACTGCAATCAGCTCCCACAGATCGGCTGCCACTCATAGATGGGCAAGCGCGGGAGGAAATAATGATGCAACGGACAACGTTGGCTGCTGCTGCTGCTCTACGATCGCTATCGCTCACACTCGTTGATATACACTGCCATGCATATTTCTCAGCGGCGAAGTGCTGCAGTCTGGTGAGCAGCATAAGAGCGCCTTGCGGCCTAGCCGGCTCAGCCCCCTCTCTCGCCATGTCTCTGTCTCTCTGTCTCTCTCACACACACAGAGAGCTCCGAGTCCAAAGCACGGTAACAACGGAAAAATCCATACCCTGAGCTTTCAGGACTTCTTCGTCAACAGTCTCCCATTTCGAGCGGACAAACTTCGAGGCGCCGGCGGAAGACTTGGATTGCAAGGGTGCCGACCTATCTCCTCCGCTGTCAAGCCCGGCTGGAAGAGGTGCGCAAAACGCTCGGCCGCAATGCACGCCGTGGCGGCGCTGCCTCGCGGCACACGCTGCCCAATCGAAACCACGGGGCTACGAGGCCACCCACGCGCAGCAGTCAGCGGCACAGCGAGTGAGCGCATGGGCCGAAAGCCGGCGAGCACCTACCGGCCCTACGCCTGCCCAGAAGCTCGCCACCAATGCTGCTGCTGACGTCTTGGCCACCCGCTGCCGCCGGCTCGGAGGCCGGCAGACCTATGCCGTCGACGTCGGCCGCCGTCATCGGCCGGCCGTTCAGGTCTGCAGACGCCTCGGCCAAGGCGCCGCCGGCAGCCGCCGCCGCAGCAGCTGCTGCTGCTACGGCCAAGTCGTCAAGGGGAACTCCGTCGTAGTCGGCCACGCCGGTCAGCCCCGACGGGCTGAGCGGCGCGCCGTCGAGCTCCTCGGGTGCCAGGCTCTCGGCCAGCACAATCTGAACGCGATCACATCGGACGCATTCACGTGACCGCCGCACAAAATGGCCGAGGCAAATCGCTTGCCATCCATCCATCCATCCATCCTGCTTGCGACCAGGAACGAGTGCTCCGGAAGTCGGCTCGCCACAGCAGCAAGTGCGCGGCAGGCAACGAACGGTGCGCAGCAGGCGGCTACCTCTTCGCCGGCTGTTGCGTCGGCCGGCATGAGGCCCAGGAACATGTTCTGGCACTTGATCAAGTACTCGACCGGATAGACGACCCAGTCCTCCCAGGCACGAAAGCAGGACATGACACGCTGCTTGTACTGCTCGGCTTTGAGGCGACTCTCGATCTTGTCGTAAGCCGAGTTCATCTGGCGGAATATGTCGATCAGACGACTCTCGAAGCTGCAGCGGCACACGTCACGTCGGTCTCGAGTGGCGGCCGCAGCAGAGGCGCCAGAGTCGAGACTGGGAGGCCGGGCTGGCAGTGGCGACTGCGCTCCGCCGCCGAGGGAATGGCAGGCAGAAGCGGGATGGACGTTTATAAATATTAAATAATTATTATTATTAAATATAATTAATAATAAAAATAATAATACGTCAACTAAAGTATAATAACTCATGCGTAATTATAAGATACAACCTGATGAGTAAAATGGCTTTAGCTCAAAGAAAACCACACATGTGTGTCGCAAGGTCGAGAGAAGCAAAGCGAGTTAAGAATGCTCCACAACTCACTACTTTCGGAAGAACGATGCATTCGGAACCTTGGCACTCGAGTTGTGCAGGATGTCCGAAACAAGGAACAGGCGAGCGATCTATAAAAATAACGACGCCAGTGCGGCTACAAGCGCGAGGCACAGATGTGGCTGCATACACCAAGCCGGCTAACAAGCGCCAGAAGCTCGATCTGCGTGGGGCAGCAACAGCAGCAGATGCATGAGAGTAGCGCACCTTCTTTGGAATGGGAGTTTCAAGGAGCGACAGGGACTCGGTGATGCATTCGACGATCTCCTCGGCCGACTCGGCATGGTCAAGACACCAAACCATCAGCTCACCTATCTTGATCCGTTCGGGCACTAGCTCCCGAAGCATATCCTGGAACTTGCCGTGATTTCTGCAAATAGCCACAAAGGCAGATTTAAAAAGAAAGCCTCCGCATGGAGCAAACTCGTGTAAACGCGAGCGCACCGATACGATCTCCGGCTGCCTACTCAGTTGCCAATCAACAAAAACACGATGATCACAATGCTGGTCGGCAACAGGAGTTTGATGACGTCAGATGATGCGGGCACCGAGAGCCACGGAGCTCTGCCACTCGAAAGTGAAACGAGTGTTTATAAAGGGGGCAGCACATACTTGTCAGACAAGGCTGCTCGTCCTTTTTTCTGCTCGTGCCTCCTGGATGAAGTTGACGACTCGTCGCCTGATTCCTTGTCCGAACCCGACGCTGGCATGCCGCTGAGGTACGGGTTCATCGGCGGTGGCCGCCATATCGAGCCGCCCTCGAACATGCGAAACTCGTCCAGACGCCAGCGATGCGGCTCATCACCCTGCAGACACACGCGCACATGCTTGCAGACAAATAGCATGGCAGAGGGAGCCACCGACACTTGCTTCGGCTGGGAGAGCAGCACAGACACGTGTCCACACGAACCAATGTAGGATAAAAAGGCAGGCAGGCAGGAAGGCAAGCAGGTTTCTTTGGATCAACGAATCAAAGAAGGGAGATTGCAACGCAGCGCACGCAGGCAGGGAGATCTTGCCACTGGAACAGGGTTCGTGGTCCCTGGCATTTATGTAAGGCCAGCAACGATCAAGGTGGTAAGCGATCTGCGATCAAGGGGTGCAGCGGCGTACAAGCTTTGGCGCCGCTGTCGTACGTACGTACATACGTGCCAGCGTACTGCATACAAAAGGGTCGCCTACCACGGTCGACTTACTGGCCCGCCCCTCGTGATGCTCAACAGGCAGATTGATAACCCAGCCCAGGCATTAGACATAGACATTAACGACAGCTGTGATGACTTAGCAGAGTGGCGCCAGTCGACAGGCCAGAGCGCTCTGAAAGCCGGCATGCTGATGCAATCGCTACGCATCACGAGAAGAGTAAAGTGCGAGATCTGAGGCCGCGAATCGCGAGCGAAGTGATCAGTGGCTCGTACCGACTGCAGCCAACACGCCAACACGCTTTTGCCATACCTGCAGTATGGAAAACAGCTTCCACCGATAGTAAACGTGCGCTGGGGATTTGTTCTCGAACAGGAAGCTGCAGCGAAAAAACGGAACGTGCCGAGTTTTCGCCTCACGCTACCCTTCCTCACTGGCCAGCATATAATTACTGCTCGCACGCTTCGTTCACTCACTTGAACATAGGATTGTTCCTCTCTCGCCTCATGATCATGGCTTCAAACAGCGGCCCTTCTCGGACGACGAATTCTATCATGCGATGGATTAGGCAGAGGAGAGGTCTACAAGACAGCAAATCCCCACAAACTAAATCCCTGCTCGATGCATGGGAAAGCCACGCGGCTTGTTGATAGGGCAAGTGCCGGTCAAGATGCAATCAAAGACAGCGTGCTAAACAATGCTGAGTCAGAAGCGCTGTGGCCGCAGCAACACCAGCTGAGCCCACGAATGCCTCAACCAAGATGGCTGCTAGTACAGCGTCCAGAATTGCTTTGTGATCTATGCGGAGTGGACGAGCGGCTAGTGAAACCTCATTGTAAAATATAGCAGGACTGCACAGACGACATTTTGCAACAGGTAGAGACCATAGAAAAAAGATAAATACACGAATAAAAAAAAATCAAGGGTAAAAGTGTCTGTGGTGCGAATAAAAAGAAAAACAAGAAATGATCACGACAAGCTTTAAAGTATATCATAACCGGAAACGCGGCCCAAAGAACTGCGGTTGGGGTTGTGAGGGCAAAGCATGACAAATTCATCTAAAGATGTGCTAACGCTACAAAATCAAGGCTACACAAATCTTGGTAGGGGTAGCTAAGCAAGACAAGGTCATGTCCATTCACTTTTATTTTGGCTACGCGCTCGGCACAACAAATTCCCAGTGAAGCACCTGTTTAATGGTTCGAGAAGATTGCCACGCTAGTTAGTACAAGCATATACAAGTGAGTACAGAGGCCAAACCAGCAAAAACCACTACAAAACCACTGCAAGCTGGCCAGGTACATAAAAATGCCAAATAACACTGGTAAACTGACCAATCCAAGGCCATAGCAATCGAATACATCGAGTGCACCAAGAATACGCCGAGCAAACCAAGATACATACAGCACCCCTGCCCCATATGTATTATAAACATTAGCATACTGAGATGAAAGTAGAGTCAAGATCGGCTATGCTCAAAATTTGGGTGGCTAAGGAAATGGCCTTGACTGATGAGCACCGGTGTTATGACTAAATTACTACTGTCCCAGATGTTATTAGCATGCAGACTCAGCTGAATAAGGAGAGAAAACTCGTCTGCATTTTTATGATGCACAATCCTAACTCAATAAGGGGTATCATTTTGTAAGTACTACTCGCCTTGTTCGACCAAAGCCGTGCGGCACATGTAAAGCGCATGGAAAAGAATACAGTTTACTGGGGAGACTATATAAATGAATTATGTTTATTACATTATTAGCCAGCAGTGACCTGTCAGGTCGGCTGACAAACTCCCCAATCAACCAGTCAAAATATTGACTGGTTTCATGCAACTTAAAAGAAATGACACGGCATAAATCGAACGACCTCATAATAATTGTCATCTACCATCATTATAATTATCCTAAAGTCTTGTTAATTCGGGAACTAAATGCAAGCCAAGAATTCTTTACGATGAGCTATGGAAGCCCACAAATTGTCAAGAGGCTAAAATGAGCACAATACACGGTTTGAGGGTCAATGCATTGATAAACAAACCTACTTAGAGTGTGCCCACCTCCAGCCATTGCCGTAGTGCTGCCCTTCTAGCCGTCGGCAACAAGAATCCGGTTGTGCGTGTACCGGAGAGGGTCCAATAGTTCACCCTCCCTGTTGTATTGCCTTTCAACACCTTGCTGCCCACATGATCTCGAATAAGTTTCGTCGAGAACGCTCTGCCGATGCAACCCAGAGCCGAGAGCGCAGCCAGTCGCCAGTCCGCCACGTGGATCAGACCACGCCGCTTCAGCAAAGGCTCGTGCACCACGTGGTATCGCACCACCAAACTTGGTATCACGCCATGTAGTATCAGTAGCCAGAGCTCCGAGCCCTCAAGGGCCAGCAAATGCAGCAAGCTCAAGACTTCACTTGGTACAAGTAGCAAGGCCTAATTGATTCTGCATGCATTCACTCCATACACATACTCAGCTACTGCCCAGGGTCCCCGCAAAAAATCCGAGTCAGCAAGAGATAAATTGTTCCTGGTGCCTGAAAATCGGCTCTATGCCTGCCACTTTTTCTTTTTGAAGACATTAAATCTCTTTCTAAGGAACATAACAGCTATTTTATAGATACTTGGGCAGCAGGCTGGGGCTATGGCCCCCCCCCCGATGGCTTTAATTCCCGGGAAAAACTACTGTTCTCGGCCATCTGACTACACGACATGCCGGATAGGCCAGTCTGTTTGTCAACTGAGTTCAGCGTACTTGCCCAGGTAATACTCTTCGAACACTATAATATATAAAATAATATATAATAGTACACAAACAGCTGCTCACACCTGACCAGTCCTGACCCTTACCAACTGACATGCAACAACTAGTTCGTGAGCTACACTTTGTTGGCAAGTCAGCCAGGCACAACAACAGTAGACACACACACACACACACACACACACACACACACACACACACACACACACACACACACACACACACACACACACACACACACACACACACACACACACACACACACACACACACACTCAAAATATTGGAATATAAACTAAATATAAGGCATCGCTCCTATGGGATAGGGTCACACTCCAATAAGATATGGTCACACCAGGGATACATATGCTAAAGAAGAGGGTCATTCAAACAAATGATGCAAGGGTCCTTGCCAAGCCTCGTTGCAACCTTCGCGGCCACACGATCAATAACAAGCAGTAGTGGCAGCAGAGATTGTGGAACAACCAACGGCTTTGGGGAGCCTAGACACTATGAAGACTGTTCACAAGTCTTCACGCGTGACATTGACACGCGTTGCACTGGATTCAGTCTGCAGTACACATCTCTGGCATGTTATGGACATGGCATATCGGGGCGCGAGCACACATACTTTAGGGGTGCGCACGCACGCACACACAGCCAGGCTATTGCTGCATCCCAGTGCACAGGAAGTCAATGCAGCAAATGTAAAGTGCCTAAAAAGGATTGAGTTCTCTGACCGTGCTATATCAAAGTGCATTACTACAATGCACATCCACTAGGTCAAGGTTAGCAAGCATGTCACTGATTTCGACATATAGGTGCCTGCTAGACCATCGCAGCCACACGGCTAGACACGTTCATAAGTTATTTTCACTACCTCAAAGTGATCCAAAGTGGCCTGAATGCAACGGCGCAACAACCTAAATACAACCAGAAAGAGGCTGCCGATGAGAATGCAGCCTAATTATCGCTGGTGCGTTTAGTGGCTGCAGGCAAGAAACCTAGTTCCACAATTTGCAAACAAAGCACAAGACCGGTGGCTGGCGCAGCGATGCAAAACGATGGAATACGAACTGCGCAACCAGCTGCAACGAAGTGCACACGCGCACGAGCCGTCACGACCAGGTCAAAGTGGCCGACGGGAATGATCGATGACCCGAATGACGAAATAACGAGCCTTGGGCGAGAATCAGCCTGAGGGGGCGGCAAGGATACAATTTCACACCGGGTTTAAACGTCACAGATAAGTGCCCGGGCAGCAAATGTTTTACACAGCAAGCGATCAGCACTGCTAGCAACCAATGCGGGCGACATATAGCTCTCCACACTAGCGGCGGCAGCTGGCCGCGCCAGTGGCGGCGCTGGCCGCAGGCATGCCACACGACGCTGGCCCCGTCGCAGCAATCCACGCCGCCGATGTCCGAGCTGACAGCATCGGCAGACGTCTTTCGCTCGCTTGCTCGCTCGGTGACGAGAGGCACGGAGGCTGCCAGCGGCGAGGCGGCCACTGTCGGAGCGGCGGCCCGGCCGTGAGGCGCACGTGTTCGCCGCCTCTCGAGACGAAGGCCCCCACGAGTGAAGTCGCTGCAGCGCCGGCGGGCGGCCACTCATCGGCACAAGAAAGCATAAATACCTCTCTGTAGGCACGACCACCTTCACGACAGCGCCCTCTAGAGTCTGATGGAAAAGGCGACATATGCATCACATGCAGCTCCCTCTTGGTGACAAATCAGCGGCGGCGGCAACGACGCACGACGTGCGACAAGGGCAAACGCGGTGCCGACGCAGGATGAGAGCAACCGCGGCAGTAGCGGCGGCGGCAGCAGCAGCAGCCGGCGGCGGCAGTGGCAGCATAGGGCGATCGGGCGGGCACGGTGCCCATGAGAAAGACTGGCTAGGCAGTAGGGGAGGAGTGTGTGCTGGCTGCTCAGTGGCTGCCACAGCAGTTCCAGTCACTTAGTAGTCAACCAGTCACTGATCACTCGCCCACAGCAGTTACTAGAAGGCAGGCAGCAACTGGGTCATCTGATCTACTTGCTAGCTGGGTCATCTGATCTACTTGATATTAGCTGCCAGCAAGCTATCTGCCCGACAGAGGTGGCTGCAATGGTGGTGGGAAGGAGGGCGAGCTCAACTAAAGATGGCCCCCCTGGCTTGCACCAACCGACGAGGAATTTAAGAGCCTCGAGGTGCAACGCAAGACTGGTCTCTGGCAGACAGCCCGAGAGCTAACTGTAACAAGCAGAGGCTACCGGGAGAGAATAAATAGGCTTGCTTCCGTCGCGTCACCACGCCGGCTGGCTGCTTACTTCCTATTGGCCGAAAAGGAGGAATGGACTGGGCGTCACGTGGCCAGCTCTCCTTGCTCTCGGCCTTGCGAGGAGAGAGCGGCGGCACCGGGCAGCAGGAAACGACTGACGAGCGGAGGAACAAGCGAGGGTGGGCGGCGGACAGGCGGGCGCTATTTATTAGAGCACTTTGACAACTGAGTAGCTACAGAGCGCTGCCGCGCTACGGCGGGTTGAGGGACGAGCACACGCGAGCGCATACATACCTTCTGCCCGCCATGGTCGTCTTCGTGCGCAGCGGGCCGACGACCTCTTCGCGACGACAGCTGTGCGTTGAACGGCAGACCACTGGGCGGTGGAGGCAGCGACGCCTCGAGCATTGCCGGCGGAATGTACGCCGGCCTCGGAGGTATGGGTATGGCCTTGCCCCAGCTGAGGCGCATCTCATAATCCATTATGTCCTGGCCTGCACGTCCGACGAGCGCGCAGCAGCTGTGCGTCACTGCGCATGCTGCGGCAGCAAGCGCGCCGGGACCCCCGCAGACGAGCCGAGCACACGAGCAGACGAAGCGGAGCATTGCAGCTGTGTTCGCTCTCCGGCACGGCACCTCGGAGCGCCTTGTAGGCTCGGTCGGCGTCGGCTCGAGTCATGAAGGCGACGAAGCCGCAGTGGCGCCCTCTCGCTTTCTCCTCCTCCGAGCGCGGCCACATGATCTTGACGCTGGCCAGGGGGCCGTACTTGCCGAACACTTCGCACAGCTGCTGCTCCGTCATCTGGAACGTTACGCGAGCGCGCACGTTGCACGCGTTCGGCCGCGCAGGCTCAGCAGGATACGAGTGGCGAAAACCAGCCATCCATTTTCGGAGGCAAATCGGTACCAGCACGGGTTGCCCGACACTCGACCGGCTCGGTCAGCGTGCAACGTCTCTGCACACGCACCCGTCCGGCCCACCGGCACACCTCGCAGGCAATTGCGCAGCGATGACGTCAGACCGGTCGACTTTGAAGATGCCGCGCAATTGTCATCAAGACTAGGCGGGATAGAGGACTCGGCTGGGGAAGGGAGGGGCTAGCATGCACGAGTCGTCGGCAACGGCTTCGAGCCTTCGCTCACACACACACACACAGCTCGCCACCACTTGCCTGCGGCGATATGTTTCCGAGGTATAGATTGGTCGTGGTCGTGTCGTGATCGTAGTTGGGCGGACCCGACCGGGGACCATCGTCTGCGCAAACGAACAGGCACACACGTTTGGCAAATGCGCGGGCAGGTAGCAAAAGCGCACGAAACAAGGCTGGCGCATCTAGCAACCCCCCCACGCCAGCGAAAGCTGTTTGTGGTAAACGAAACCAGTCTGTGGTAAACGCCCGGCAGCAGCGAACTACACTGCAGCTGCCCACTGCTGTCCCTGCGGTCAACGAATAGAGAAACCGGGCCAGAGTCTAAGAACGCCGACGCTGCCGTCATTTGGTCGCGCGCGACGCAGCAGGCGGCTGTGAGAGCGATGGGGGGAGGGACAGGGCTCGCTCGCTTGCTTGATCACCTCGATCGGCCAGGGTGTCGAGAGCCGGCGGCTCGAAGCGACTCGGCTTGCCCGAGCTGGTGAGTAGCACGGGCAGCTCGCCTCGTTCCTCGGCCTGCTGCAGGTGCTGGCGCAGGCGCCGGCGCTCGGCGCGCTCCTCCTGCATCGACTTGAGCTCCTCCTTGAAGATCTCCAGGTTGCTCTTCTTACGCTCGCCGCCCACGGCGGCGGCCGAGCGCCGAACCAGCTGCGCAAGGGTGGGCGAGGCACGGATGAACCGGGACAGGGCAAAAGTGGGGCGCGCATGCCTTCGGTGGCGGCAATAAAGCAGCAGCAGAGGATAGCAGTTGATCAAGGCTTGTCGCCAAGTGCGAGACAAACACAGGCAGACACATACAAGCCGACAAGACATGCCGAGACAGGCAAGGACAAATGGGCAGAAAGAGGAGACAGACAGATAGCAGACTAAACCAAAAGATAGAGAGAGAGAGAGAGAGAGAGAGAAGAGAGAGAGAGAGAGAGAGAGAGAGAGAACACGAGAATAGGCATTTGGCACTCACCGGCGGCTTGCTGCTACTGCTGCTGCCACTGCTGTGAGCGTGGGACGGCGGAGCAGGAGAGTCGCCCTGCTGGCGGCTGGACTTGTGACTCGAGCCTCCGGCGCCGTCTCCGACCTTGGGCGTGGGCTTATAGAGCACCTTGACACCGCCTGCTGACCCTGAGAAAAGACAGCACCGCGGGTTGCCGATGCTTTCGCAGCCGACTTGCTGTCCGAGACCGAGGTGCAGCTGCAGCAGCTTCCAGGGCAGCTCGCATCCGGGCACAGAGCTATTTGCACGCACTCTGCGCCCGGGCGTGAGCAGCCTGTGAGGCACGCGACTGACCCTTGCGAGGTTCGTCAACAGCAGCCATGCGCGAAGACGATCCAGAAGATTCGTCGTCCGATGAGGTGTCACTGTACGCCAGGGCTGAAAAAGGAATACGAGCGAGCATCGATAAAATGCATCACTGTTAACGTCTATTCACTCAATATCAACGAGTAATCACATTTAAGATCACGACACAAAATGAGCGAGAGAGTGAGTGTGGGTGAGGAGTGAAAAAATGGACATAAAGATGATGGGACAGACAGGGGGATAGGAGAGATAGAGGGAGCCGGTGAGAGAGAGAGAGAGAGAGAGAGAGAGAGAGAGAGAGAGAGAGAGAGAGAGAGAGAGAGAGAGAGAGAGAGAGAGAGACAGACAGACAGAGACAGACAGACAGAGAGACCACAGCAGCTACAGCTTACTGAGGGACTTCTGGTTGCCACCTTTTGCCGGCCAGGGTCCCTTTGAATCTGTGACATCGTCACCACTGGCAGAATGGGCTAAAAGACAAAAATGCAGAATAAGTCATCTGCGACTGGCATCCATTAAGTGATAGCCACGGAATGAGCAGCTTAGGCTGCACCCAAACCAGGCTGCCAGCCTAGTGCCGATTGCTCCCTTCCTAAGCTGCCATTAAAGAAGGCAAGGGCAAGGCCACTGAGCAGCAGCTTTCACAGGACTCCTGTCATATCGCAAGCTCTGGTCATCCTCCAACCCCAAGGGCTAGTCAGCCACTCGAGAGGTACGTCTGCTCTGCCGGCACAATCAATTTCTCCAGCAAGGGCCACTGGCCAGCTGCTTGACGCCTGCTCTCAACGCCGCTCGCCCCAAATCGCAGGCTGCCGCTCAAAGAGAGCGCGGCCCGTATCTCCAGACGCTCGCGAGGAAGGGAAGCACCGGCAACAGCTGCGCCAGCAGCAGGCGCACGTGCGCAGCCGCAGCGAGCCATTCTCACGCTTGTCGGGATTGACGACGCCACCTTTGACCCAGGCCTTGCCAAGCTTGGGCACGTCGGCGAACGTCTGCACGAACTCCTGGTGCACCTGCGCCAGCTCCTCCTCCAGCTGCTTCTTTTTCAGCTCCTCCGTTTTCTTCTTACTCCACGCCGAGGCCATGGCTCGCTGGCGTGCTCGAGGCGACGCAGGCGTGCGTGGGCGGAGGACTGGGCGAGAACGAAGGAGGAGATCGATCGATCGAGATCGCCTTAGGCCGGTCGCCTTAGGAGGCGGCGGGGCCGGGGCAAGCGCGCAGGCGGTGCGTCCTTGCCTCAGCCTCCGGGACCAGGAGCGCGAGACGGAAGCTATGTCCCCCCTGCCACCGGAACGGGAAGCCCACAAGATGGCGGCACCGACTCGGTCTGCCGGACGAGCGGAAAAAAGGAAGCAACGTCAGACTGACACTACTGGACGATTCTGACTGCCGACAGAGAGCGCGAAGCAGCGCGGCAGCTATAGCCTGCTGCGCTGCCGGCAGCGCTCTCGAATGCCGTCGCCGAAGACAAGCAGCTGCATCAAGAGAGATGAGAACGTTGCATTGACAGTCGAAGACTTGACTCCAATGTGCCTGGCGCAAACGCACTAGGCCAAGGCACAAGCCACGAGAACGGCACTCATGGTGCCTCAGTCTCACAGAGCAGTGTTTAGCACGACAGGCAGCCAGCGGACAAAGGAAAACGACCGACTGGCAACGAATCAATCGACCAACGATATCTACAGGCTACACTAGGGAGCTTTGATTTTCTACATGGCATATCATCTCATGCTGTAGGCATGTTCTGCCTACGCAAAGCCATAAGACATCAGAGACGTGTCGAAAGCAAGGGTCGTAGCTTACCGGAAGCTAATAGACCAAAGCCAATCCAAATACAAGCTGCTGATGGCCAGAAATGTACTTTGCAATTAGCCGATGCACTTCCTGTTACACCATGCATAGCCCATTCAACAATGGCGCGGCAGATGCCTCCAAGCTAAGCATCAACATACTCCATACAGGCGTAACATAATTCGCTGACTGATGGCTCTTATGGAAGATTGCCACATTTGCACCGAAAGTCGGTTAGACTTGGGATGGCGCAATAGAAAGCTCTGGTAACACCTACTCGGTCATTGAGCATTCGCTGAGCTTCAGGAGATACATACATGTTGCGTTACTCCATGAAAGGCCTCTCCATAGATCCACCCAGGGAAGCTTCACAGTTGTCTGCCTACTTTCAGCTACACAACATTAAAAAGTTTCGGATAAAGATAAGATAAGCGTACCAGTGCCAAGCGGGTCCATGCAATTACGACACCCTGTCTATAATGTGCGGCGCATATAACTACTTGCAGACCTTCCCGCTAAGGCACTGACACGTAATGGGTATAAATCACAGCATCTATGTTCGACTGCCAAGCCTTATAGCTGCCACATGAACTACCTTTAACCGAACTGCTCTAACTAGCCATCAAACAGCATATTGGCTTCAACGTTATGCGCTACTCACGTTTACATCCCTTCACTCCTACCTATCCGAGATACTTCCACAATCAGGCTTCCCTTCGCGTCACCTCCCCACCCCCAGCTCCTCTGACTTAAGCCGCTAAGCCGTGCCTCTAACCAGCCTCAACGATCCTTTGAAGGAGGTTGGAGTCAGTCCCCATAGGCATCCAAGGCCTAAACCTCACTGATGGCAGTTAAAAATGGATGGACGTTAAAAAAGAGGAAGCTAAACAAGATCTGCTTCACCTCACGGCATTTGGTCAGCCCTTCAGGGACTATACGAACGTATGAAAATTACCATTAAGAAAGGAGAAGCCAAAATGCAGAGAGAGGAGAGAGACAGATAGAGAGTGACAATTAGCGGGACAGAAAGAAAGTGAGAGAGAGAGACAGAGGAAAGACGACAGACCACAGCAGGTGCAAACAGATCGCAAGAACACGGCAACTGCCAACCACTGGCCATTAGTAAAAATGCCAAACGTGCTGCCAGTCTCCGTGTCCATCTCTTTTCTCACTGTCTCTCCCTCTCTCTCTCTCTCTCCCTTTCCGATCTGCACGAACAATTTTCAAGAGCTATGTAACAGTGTGGGAAGCCATATTTAAAAAAAAAGTAGCTTGCACACATAGCACAAGGGAAAATTCCTCAGAGGCAGTAATACGCACGTTCGCGGAAAAGGAGCATTTTTAAGAATGCGCACATCCAGAACCAAGCTGCATGGTTACACATTGTGCATGCACCACTAGGACTGGGAGAGCAATCATCAAACAAGCATGCTGTGGCTAGTAGACTGATTTCGACCTCGCTACTAAAGCCTAAACACGTTTTATAAACAGGGGTGCATGGTGTAACTAGATGGGCGTGGTCATCTGCGGAATAGCCAGCAAGCCGGAAGAAACCTCAGGTCCAGGTTGCAGCAGCAGCGACCGATTGTCGGCCATTCGCTGCCGATGCAGGTCTGAGAGCACCAAGCACGCGCCAGTTCAAACAGGCGTCACACGCCGCGGCAGCAAACGTTCAAGCAATCAATTCACGAACGAGTCGCCAGCACTAGTCTGGGCAACCGGCTTGCAGCGCCAATGAACGTCGCAGAAGCAACGTCATTTGGCACAGCACCCTTCGTAAAATCGAGCCCGGAGACATGCCTGCGTAACAAGCACGCAACTCGACATGGTGAGATTTCGAATTTTTTCAAGGACAGCTTTGAGTTGCCTAACGCGATGGCACTCGCAGTCAGTCATAAGGCCTGCCTGTCGGCAGCAGGTCCGACCACAAGAGCTGCCGGCTCCTACTGACAGAAGCAAGCGACCAACGACTGATCACTAGCAGTGCTCAGCCATTGGCACGCTGCACGAAAGGCTAACTGAATGCGCAGAGACGCCCTCACCAACGCTCGTAGGACACCGAGCCAGACGGTCACTGTCGGAGCTGGTGGGGGAGAGTAGGCAAAAGCAAGTACGCCGGCCCGGATTTCACTTACAAGCTCACTACTTCTTTGATTTGAGTAAGACAACTTCTGGCTTCTGGTGCGCTACGCTTGATGTTGCATGACAGGATCAAACTGGTAATTTTAAGCGAAAGTCACTCAGCAATAAGCCCAGCAGACCTTACAGCATCCTGCTTGGTAATGGCG
Organism: Cristatella mucedo; assembly: GCA_009760855.2. NCBI lineage: Eukaryota > Metazoa > Bryozoa > Phylactolaemata > Cristatellidae > Cristatella > Cristatella mucedo. The sequence goes on along the minus strand of WPIO01000270.1, from coordinate 4,555 downwards.
CCGCTATAGCTGGCCAGCGGAAGCAGCTGCATGCGGCAGCCCTATGGAAATGCTTTTGCTTCTTTCAAGAGACTTAAATTTCGGAATTTAAAACCATATTAAAATTTAGATATAATGCTTAATATAAAATATGTTATAGTTATCTTTCTAGATGCTGTTATGGCAGAGCATTGGGAGGTGCTTGGGTCTCTCGGTACCGTGCGTACGCAGCCCGCCGCTGGGGGTGCCGCGGTTAAATATGGCGCGGTTGAATCGCACAAAGGAAGTGTCATTTATCGGTGGTACGTGAAAGCTACATTTGGTATATTCATTTCAGGTAGTTAGGAGATGCATTGCTACGTTTTTTTAATTTTTTATTTGAGGCAGCAAAGCTTGGCAGACTACTGACTCAATTGAGAGGTTCGTGTGCTACCTCGGGTGCCGCCGTCGGTAGCTGGGCGGAATACAACGCCTGTCGGCACGCTATGCTGGCAATAGAAGTCAAAGAAGATACGCAGAAGTTAAGTGGCGTTGACTCTTCGTAAGTTGTCAATAAGTTCTCATACCGCGACAGCTGCGATACTGAAATGAGTACTACTTACCAATCGGTCTGCTTGCGAAAGTGCTCAAGATTATCCGCGGCTTCAGACTATAATGATTAGGAACTGGATATGTCATAGTCTGTCTAGCTTAGAATGCATATAAGGCTCCTTTCAAGCGATGGCTACTCAAAGTCATCAGTCTGCAAGGACCAGCTATACGTTGATTGTGCTGGCTGGCGACAACGAAGTCTAGTTCAGGCGCCACGACTGAGCGTTCGCAAAAGAACATTCCTCGACGATCGCCGAATCTACTGCCTGGATCGTATCTACTGTCAGCTAGGTCTACGTGTTGCAACTTGCAATGTTAAAATTCTGGCGCTCTTCCCAGAGGCGTAGGAACCTAACGGCGCCCGGAGATGGAGCTACGGATGGCTCCCCCTACTCTTGTCAAAAATTGCTGCAAAATAGCTCCGCCGCAGAAGATATGCAAAAAACACACCATAGCAGGCATATCGAGTCGAGACCGTTTTATTAAATGTAGTAAATATTCAAGGTAGCTATCGCAGCTTTAACTTTGGTACATTTTTCTCGCTTTGGATAATAATAATAATACATTCGGTAAAGCGCTCTTAAAGAAATCACTCTATTTCTAGGCGCTTTACATTTGCTGCAAAGGAAACACCGTCGGAACGTAGTAAACTGGTTTACTACAGTTTGAAAGTCAATATTTTCCAGTGTTTCTTTCTCTGTGCTTAACTGGGCCGAATCAAAGAGTCAATCTTGCTCCGTTGATGCTTTCAGACGAGATTGGATTATCTTCAGCTTGCTAAAGCAATGTTCACAAATGTAAACTGATACAGCTACGGTGAGAAGAACTTGCAAGGCATCTTTCAAATTAGGAAACACTTCGTCTCCGTAACTGACAATGTGAGACATAAGTTCCGGTGGTGTCTTTAGTGCCCAATCATGACGCGTGGTAAGAAGCACTTTTACAGTCGTATATTTCACTGTACACCTTTAATCCATCAATGCCTGAAAAATAGAAGCCTCCACAATCTAGACATTGCTGGCGGAGCTTGGTCAGGTCAAGCGTCTTCAAAAACTTCTCAACTTCCAGCAAAAAAAAAACAAATTTGGCATACAAATCAGTGAGCCGGGAAAACATAGTTGCAGTTTCTTGTACGGGATAGTCTATTATTACCACTATTTTTTAAATAAAAACTACTAGCTGATTAAATAGCCTCTTTTTTGTATAGGGTCTTTACGGCTATCAATCATCATCTCTTGCAGCGGCGATATAGGATCTCCCACCGCAGGAATCGATCCCACTACCTCAGGACCGTGGTTGTGAAAGGCAACCATCTTACCTAGTAAGCCATTACGGCTCAACCAATGAGGAAACATCTCTACAGTGAGACCAAAATCTCGAGAGAATTCTCCAGTCATTTGTGTCCTTCGGTAGCTTCTTCGTTCAAATGCCATTCCCAACAACTCACGTCTCTTTTTGGCATCTAGCGACGGTTCGTGGCACAGATCTTCTCGAGAGTCTTGACAACTCAATCTCATGAGAGCGGAAGTCACATGAGTCTTCCATGAAGTTCATCTTTGGATCATGCAGTCTTTTCTGAACGCGGTCAATCATCCTTAAGATGCTATACCAAAACGGCAACACAGCCAAACAATTTAAAGTTCAAAATACAATGTATCCTTTGGAGACCGTGCATTTAGTTCGTATGGTCTCAAAGCCTGGAACTCCTTCCCGACTTTCGTCAGAACATTCCCTGACTTGACCACATTTAAAAAGAACTTGAAAACACACCTATTTAGGACAGCATTTAGTGGGTCCCTGTGATTCGTCCTTGATGTGCTTATGCGTGCTGACACTGTGCATGCTGCCACTAACCACACTTGCATGCCGATCCTGTGCATGTCACCCCTAACCCTGTTATTCATGTTGTTTGTTTATCAAGCATGATATTGCTCACCATTCAATTGCATTTCCCTTTGCAGGAAATGCAGAGCGCCAAGAAAGAGATTGGATTCTCCGAGGGCGCTTTATGAAGTGCATTATTACTATTATTATTATTAATGTAGTAAACTGCCGCTTCACCTCTTGTTTCAAGTGTTCTACATATGCCCTCAGACAGTTGCACACAAATGTGACGGGCGACAGACAGCACGCAGTGTATTAGCATGCAGCGTACGAATCACATGAATTCACCCAATACTGTTACGGACAGATGCTAGTTCATCTTGTTTTCAAATGTCGTCACGCCAGGAGATGTCGTCACGCCAGTCGGAAGCGAGCTCCGGGCTTTGGGAATATACGCACTAAAGGCACCGGGCTGTGCAAGATTTCAAGTTCGCATGAGGTATATGTAAGCGACTAGATGCCGAAAAGTGGGTGCTATGATGCTAGCCTAGCGGGAGAGCAGATCTAATAGCTAGGCTGGTGCGGTTCCCCCAACCTCGAAGTCCTCACCAGATCGGATAGCGGCACGGCGAGACCCGAAGCTAGCAATACGCCAACGATAAAAACCCCGAGCTCGATATTCTGTGCATAGGGCTAGCAATAAACCACATTGTTAAAAGCAAAAGGCTGACTTTCAAAATTGGCTCTGCCAGCATATCTCCAGTTGAATCAGCTCGAAATCTAGGTGTCATATTCCAAAGTGACCTCTCGTTAGACGACCACATCAGCTCCACAGTCAAATCTGCCTATTTTCAGCTTCATAACATTGCTAAAATTAGGGCTTGTTTAGATAAGGATACCACTTCTAAGTTGGTCCATGCATTCATGACATCCCGTCTCGACTTCTGCAACTCACTGCTTACTGGCCTACCAGCATGTGCGATCAGGCGATTGCAGCTGGTGCCAAACTCTGCAGCTAGGCTTGTCTGTCGTGAGCGTCGCAGGTGCCGCATTGCTCCACTTCTCGCCGACGTGCACTGGCTACCACTCAAGCAACGGATTGACTTCAAGGTTTTGTCGCTCACTTTTAGGTCCCTTCATTCTATGGCTCCAGCCTATCTGTCAGATATACTACCCCATCAGGCCAAGCATCGTACCGCCCGCTTTTCGGAATCCAAAAGTCTAGAAATACCTCGTACAAACCTTAAATCCTTTGGAGATCGTGCATTTAGCTCGTATGCTCCCAAAGCCTGGAACTCCCTCCCGACCTGCGTCAGAACATCCCATGACCTGACCACATTTAAAAGAAACCTAAAAACACCTATTTAGGACAGCATTTAGTGGGTCCCTGTGATTCGTCCTTGATGTGCTTATAGGTGCTGACACTGTGCATGCTGCCACTAACCACATTTGCATGCCGATCCTGTGCATGTCACCCCTAACCATATTATTCATTTCGTTTGTTTTTCAAGCATGATTTTACTTACTATTCAATTACATATCACTTTGCAGCAAATGCAGAGCGCCTAGAAAGAGATTAAGTTCTCTGAGGGCGCTTTATCAAGTGCAATATTATTATTATTATTATTATTATAAAAGCATGTCCTGTATTTTACGGCTTTACACACGCAGCTGACTTCAAGCCGACTAACCTATCAGGCTGACGGCTGCTCACGCTCGGCGGCAGGCTCGCCGACCGGCTGGCCTTTGCCCTCGGAGAGCAGCGACTGCGGTCAGGCGGTCAGGTCCTATACGGTAGCCAGTTCATAAGACGTGCAATAATAGTTCCCATCGCACATAAATGTGCACCATTCTGCTCGCAAGCCTCCGCCTATCGCGGCTGCCGCACGAGCTATCCAGTTAAGCGACAAAGCTCTTGGCTTTTCATTGAGGCTTAGCTGTCAAGCTCATAGTTCATATCGCGAGGCAGTACACTAACGAGTAACAGTACACTAGCGACGCTGCACGGACAGGACGAGCTGTGACGAGCGTGCGACAGGCTGGCGCAGCCAGCTAAGCCTAACTCGTGCGGTAGGTGCGATACGGCGTCGGTGCTCAGCCACAGCGTGATGATGTATTTTTACCCTATACGACATTTTTATTTTCTCAACTCGCATCTTTT
>WPIO01000026.1:4715000-4988003 GCA_009760855.2 Cristatella mucedo | reverse complement strand
GAAATCAGTTTTTGAGCTCGTGCGTGGGTCGACATGTGATAACAGGCTCTGGCTCCAGTTGACTGACATGTGGAAATGGAGACCAATGGGGAGCGTCTCACTGTTAGATATACTGAACAGGCATACCAGCTGAATACGGGCTGAGTCTCAACCCAGAGTGTTCTGACTTGAGCCACCGCTCCAGTAGGCCAGTGATGGTAACTACCTCCGGGAATAGGCAAAGTGATCTCTGCATTTTGCTGATTCAGCGTTTGACACAGTGACAGGCATAGGCATTGGCCGGCAACATCATAATGGTTCAGATTATATCCAGAGATGAGGTATGGAAACATCCGAAATACGGCAGCCATACACAAGATCTCCTCTCTGCCATACACACCCATTCATTTTTTTGTAGGTATTTCAGCCTTCAGTTGGCTCACATTGCTGTTGTTGATTATCCACATGGATGGTAATGTCTTCTCACAGACGATTGTGTCTGGCTTGGTTTTACAAATTTAGTCAGACCCAGGAACCGAGAGACAGGCTGGGTGCCACTCTGCCAGCACTGCAGACATACGAGTCTAGGTGTCCTGGCCCAACCTCCACCACGCAGATCACTCACAGTCGGGCAGAACACTTTTTGGTACTGACGTTGGTGACAGAGATACGCCTCAGCCACTGATGATGGCATCTGTCTCGATCTTTGTAACTCACTGCGCGCCTGGCTCAAACAAGACTTTCGGTTCAAACTCGAGCTGGGCTTATTTACTCAGGTGGCACACACACACCACTTCGTCGATGAGCTCACTGTATCTCATTCAGAGTGGGTTGTTCTGCTTGGTTGCTGGGCCGCATGACCAGCTTGAAACCAAAATGCTTGAAGGTCATTGTTTCAAAATTTGTAACGGCACTCAGATGTCACGACATTGTCTGACATAATACATTTGCTTGAGTGCTAGCACGCCCGTCCACTGTGCTGAGCCTGTTTCTGATGCTACTGGTTACTAATCATCCTGTGTATCAAACATTCTTGTGCTGATAACATTGAAATACAATAATTATTTAGTCATGCATATTTTCCAACATGAAAGATTCTGTTTTCTTTACAACACTAATATTATTGTTTGAGATCAGTCACTATCGCCATACCTGTGCACGCTTATCTTGTCATTCCTGATCACCCAGCCCTTCAAAAACTGAGCAGTAATGCACGGTATTGAGATGAGCTCATTGAGTTACTTTCACTTAAACTAACAACACAAAGAGTTTGATTGAAAGTTTGTTGGTGGGATTTGAACAGACATGTAGCTTGACTCATTTTCAGCACTGCAACCTGAAAGCAGCATTGACCTGAGAACAGCGGTCGGAAGAAGACGGGTTTGCCTTTCATAACGGTATTTGCTTTTCAACCGTTATAATGCACATTCTCCGTGCCGATATCCTTGACATTTTGATCAATCTTCACGACGAGCAAGGCTGAGTCATGTAATATGACGTGGCTAATATTAATCATCTAGCTGCGTTTGACACCAAGATACAGTTCTCCTTCCTGCAAACACTATGCAGAACATTCATCAAACATTCATTACATTTCAGATAAAATTGATAAAATAATAATATGTCATTTTAATAATAGCAAACCAAATAATTTTTCTGGGTATTCAGCATTTTCTTGTTATTACAATTATATTAAATTCTTTATTTTCTCTAAAGATTGCCTAATTTTACTATCCTTAAAATTAAGTCTTCAAAGAAAATTTCTGCCAGATGGTTAACACTGTGACTTAAAGACTGACAGATGCCGACCAATATATGCACCTGTTTGTCCGATGCAGCCAATACAATAATAATGCATTCCTGATACACTAATGACTAAGTTTTTCTAGCACTTAATGAGCTGCAAGTAATGCATTGAATGCATTTCTCTGCTGCTACAACGGTCATGAATGTTAGGGTGACATGCAGGGTCAGCATGCGCGTGGCCAGTGGCAGGATGCACAAGCCTCTTCACGCATATCACGAAGAACGAATCACAGGGACTAAATGCTGCTCTCAGAGGAATGCACTTTTTAAATGTCAGATGTTGTGACGCAAGTCGGGAGTGAGTTCTTGGCTTTAGAGCAGACACTTTGTCCAATGGTTCAAGCAACAGATTTGAGGTTGCCGAGGTATTGCAGACTGGACTGAGCGGTTGCTGGCGGAGAGAGATCTGAGACAGGGTCAGGCTGAAGAATGAAGTGACAGTGAGCTGTTAAACTTATACCGAGTGATCAGGGCCCTTGGTTTTTTCTAGGCAGAACGTCAAACAGAAAAATTACATGGTGGTCAGCTGTGTTTTCTTACCAGGCGTGAAACATGACGACAGTCCATAAATTGCAAGACTGGCACTGCGTCATAGGGCGAAAGATAAAGACCAGATTACAGTTACATAGTGCTCACACAGAAATAAATTTGTAATAAAATAAATGTATTAACGTGTATTCTGAGCTGCAGTTCTAATTTCACACAGCAAGAAAATGACAGTTTTTGACTAAAGGAAAGTCTGAAATGAAAGAACAATGGTAATATACCGTTGATATGCAGATGGTCTTCGCTGACGCCACGCTTGGTCTTCATTATTCCAAGACTGTTTTCGGCTCATGAGGCGATCGTCGCTTTTCACCATTGTTACAGAATATAGCTTACTGCGTGTTGAAGAACCCGAGACTGCATCTATCTGGGCTGCAGCATCACGGCAGAGAATGTGCGAGCACATCAGTTTTACGGACGGTTGTGCGGCCATTTTTTTTATGTCGAAAGAGGTCAGCGATTAGCAATGCAAATGACCATATCCATGTCACGTCATGGAACGACGAAATATTTACTTGCGTGTATTAGTAGAGTGTAATACTTGCGTTTAGCAAATAATCTTCATTTGAGTTTAGTATTGCGGTCGCCGACTATGCCGATCACGCCTGCTGACGTAAGTTCGTCAGGCATTCGTCATTCTAATATAGTAACATAATCAATATTAGCCCCTTGCTGCAGATTCACTATGAAGGCCCACAATCTTAGGTCGTCACACCTTGACCTGAGCGCGGTTCCACCAGTATCGCACCAAGCGGCTAGATTACTGAGCCGAGCGGCCTGTTGCCGATGGCAGTTCGGTTCGCCTCCGGCAACACTCACACACTGGTCTGGTTCAGCCACAAGGAAAATACAGTTAATGTCCTTTGACGGCTGCGCCTGATGGTTCTGCTTTTACTGAATTGGGAAGGAGTTTGTTTGCCCATGAGTATGGATGCATATTCTTAAAATTTGTATTCGTTTCACACTCATTCGAGGATATTCATACAACATTACTCACATTATTAATATTTAATATAATTGTATTACTCATAATTATTATACATAATTATTATTCATAATACATTCATATCCTGAGGATTATCATCACTTAGATCTGCTGATTACATGCAGTAATGTATCTGCTTGTCATGTTCAGTGGCCGAGCGAGAGCTGCAGGGGCCTGCATGAAAGGTCGCATCAGCGCTATTGAGCTTTTCAGACGTTAGCTGCAGGAATGCGTGCAGCATCGAGCGCCGTAGTTGCTGTCGTCGGTTGCATTGCATTTTTGCACCGCACACGCCAGCCGCCAGCCCAAATAGTGAGGGAACACACAGCACATCTTCAACAGAAAATAATAGCGGCCGTGAGCGGAGTAACAAGAGCCAAATTTGATTGATAGCACCACGATTTGTTGAGCAGAGTTTCAACGATTGTCGCTCACCAGCAGCCGGGCGACGCAGCGGCGTGGATCTATTTCTGATTTTCCGTACACCTTCAGGCTGTTGCCTGCTGTGACTACATGAAAGGCCCTTTCGGATAGTGCAATAAACCTGCTTGAGAGTGGGCAGGCGGATAGTCGATATTTGCTGGTGGGCGGGTGTCTCTAGTCAGCTCGGCTGCAGCACTCGCAGCTTGGAAAGCGCTGAATAGTATTGTTGTGGTAGTAGCCCAGCCGCCTGTGCTGGGCAGTAGGAATGCCGTCTCACTGCTGTTACCAAGGTCCACCACCTGAAGAGCTCGCTGAGCGGGCTGCTGCAACGGTAGATCAGGCCACCTTCACAGTCGCCCGCTGTTGACGCCCGCCTGTCAACCGCCACTGTAACCAGCACTGCGATCACAGATGGGAGCCATTGCAACCCGACGACGCCCACCCAGCGCTGCGCTCGAGATCATTTCCCGGGTTCTCGAGACGGGTCGTGGCCTTTCTGCCGCACCGGTTGTTGGCAGCGTTCACACGCTCAGCAGATAACCCCACTTTCCTTCACCCAACCAGTTTGCAGAGGAGCCGCCGCTGTGTAGACAGTCGCCTGTAGGAGACCACATGCTGACAAACCACTGCCAGTCCGCTCATTTCTTTGACGTTCAGAATTTGCCTATCATCATTGGCGGTCATTCAGATCATTACTGTTCGCCTATTGCCTCTGCTCAGCATTAGGTAATGTCGAATTTAATAAACAACGCCTCATTACATTATGCAGAGACGTTTTTGAAATTGCTTGTGATGCAAAAAGATTTCACTGGGCATTCAGACCGATACCACTGATTTAGTGCATGACCAGAGTGCTTCTGAAGGCAGAGCCTGCTCGCTTGTCTCGTCGAGATTCCTTTCACTTACAAAAACTCCCATGCCAGTTAGCAGGTTAGAATCAAATGCTCATTTTGTAAATTGATGGCAGATCTAGCTCTTTAAAGCGACTTCCTTCGAGCTGCACCAGTTACCTGGCCAGATTACTGATTCATTGCCGGACACTAAACAGATCAAGACAGTGCAGTCATGGCAGTTACGTGAGAGCCTGACTCCCAGACATGGCTCAGCCGGCCAGCCTTCGTGCATTTGCTTCATAGTACCTGACTACCAGTGAGTACACCTCAGACTCTCTTGTAGCAGCTGAGATTTTTGCAGTGATGTGGCTGCTTTAACAGGTCTTAGCTGTTCTCTGAAGACCATTCAGGCCTCACTAGCAGAACACTAGCCCCTGAAGAGTAACCAAGACTTTACGTTTGGGAGAGTCCTTCAAATGTTAGACTCATTCTAAAGCTCAGACAGACAAAGAGTTCTGAATATCGCTCAGCTTCACTCCTTCCATTTTCTAATGTTGACTGAAAAAATTGCTGTTAAGAAGTTGGTTAAACATAAGTGAAATGTTTTGTTTGAAATGTTTCTTCCTCCGTGTAATAATGACATTTTATGTGGTACTATCTTAGCCTGCTAGATCTGTTCAGCTGCCGACACTATTGATCATGAGCTTCGAATGAGCACCATCATTCAAGAGACCGGCGGTTTGAATCATTTACCGATCGTGTTCAACTGCCAGTCGTAAGTCAGTTCAGACACGAAGGGGAATATCAGCGGAGTCCGTATTTCGTCCTTACATTGTTTCTCACACCTTCGGGGAAAAAGACAGCCCATGGAATAGATGCGGCGCCGGGTCGATACCGGCTTGTCATCAATCGTCAGAACGGGCCGATACCGAGAAACCGAAGGTCTTCGCCTGGATGGAAAACTTCCCGAAGCCTCATCGATGATAAAACCGAACCGCCGCCGGGCGTGTGGCCGGATTGCGCGCTTGCCAAGCATGTGCACACAAAGAAATAGGGTGGTTTGACAACTGCCCTAATTTTATTTCATTCAGAAGACCGCTTCTACAGCCAGCCATCACGCGGACTCTGTCCAAGACAGATGCTGCCCTCACAAAGGTTGCGTGGCTTTAACCAGCCTCTGTCTTCTGTCTGACTTTGATTATTGTACTTACAGTTGCTCAAAGAGCATGAAACACATAAGGACTATATGGTTGCGGTTTATCGCAGTCTCATGTTATTAGGATACGGTTGAGCAAAAGGATACAGAGCAAAGTTTGCGCGCCGACTCGCCTTGCTTGGCTCTTCGTAAGGACAAACAGTTTCGTTGCGCTCAGGTCCTGCGTAGACAAATTACTGCCTGCTGAGATCAGGAACCGCTTCCACTTTACCGAACGACACCATCCGTTTCATCCGCGACTATGGCATTCTTTTCGTATGGTTCTGAGCTGTTATTCGCCATCACCACGTGAGTTCACTATCGTCGCGAATGGCACAGACCAAGCCGACGCCACAATCAGTACTCCACTGCGACACAACCTTCCTTTCGCCTAGTCACCGCCGCATTTGCGTCGCCGATTCGCATTGACGACGTAGCAAGAGCAGCGGCGCACATCGCCAGATGACGAGAAGGCAACGACAAGGCACAGTCGATGCCGGCGGAAGCAGCTCATCTGGCCGGGTTGTTGGGTTTAAACTGCTCTGGCCACAGGCCAGCATCGACGTTGTTGGCGATCGGTACTGGAGCCTGGATGTCTGGCAGCGGATTCACGCCAACTCTTGTACCATGAGGTTGCATCAGCCGGCCAGCTCATGCGCTTCAGGCCACATTCCTGCCGCCGGCGCCGTCGGGCACAGCCCGAAGCCAATGGTGATTCTCACCACATGCGCCACACCAGCCGCCGGTGCCGCCGGGTTGCCGTTGCCGCGCCGCCGGGCGGCCAACGTGGGCTCACCCCACCACGATCACTAATGATAGGGCGAAGATTATCCTTCCTTTTTTGTCATCTTCTCGATTTCTTGGCAAAACAACATGGTCGTACACTGTTGCTTACCACATCTGCAGCACAAGTGATCAGGCAGTGTCATCAGGTCCACAGCCCACTGTTTCGATGTTATAGCTTCTCACTTTTTGTTGTGTGAGGCGAAGTCTGCTGGTTGGCCGAAGGCACAGGCAGTGCCATGTTAAAAACTTCATGTGAAGACACTTGGTCTTTATGATCCTGGTGATGGCGACACGGAGACACAGCTAAAGGTGAAGCTCTGAGGCTCAGAGTTGCAGGTCACTCTTCCAGATTGTCGCCTGTTCTCCGGTCACCTTCGATCACCGAGCACCAGTGCCTTTGTCCTGGGCTGATTCTGGAGGAAAGTGTTTGAGTAAAATAAAGAAATATTATATATATAATTTATATAATTGATTGTATATGCCTCAAGAAACCTAATCTTCATTCAGGTTGAGTTCAAAGAGTCAGTTTGTTTGCCGTTGGCTCCGGGTAGCTATCATTTACCCATGAAGTCTTATCGGCAATGCCGCCCACAGGCGCGAGCGAGCCACGGTGGAGCTGGGTTTGCAGGAATGGTCATGCAATCAACAGTTTGACCATGCAAACCCCAGCTCCACCATTAACCCTTCGCTCGCTGTACAATGGGCAGCATTGCCGATGCGGGATTTTTCACTCGTCAAAAAGGGTAAGCTGCCGTTGATTGGTCCAGCGGTTAAGGCGCTCGCCCCGACCAAGGTCTGGCTGAGGTCGTGGGCTCGAGCCCCCCTGAGCCATATGTGAAGCGCCTGAATAGAGATTAAGTTCTCTTGGGGCGCTATATAAGAGCACTGAACGCTCGGTGTCGAAGGTAATGCCGGAGAGACTTTAAGCGACAGTAATATCTGGAAAATATTCTTAGCTTCTCCTCAAGCCTCAGGAACGCCTTTGTATGTAATGTAATGTATCTCCGTCTGTAACTCCACCAAGTCATAAAGACCAAGTGGGTGTTACGTAGGAGAGTTTTGTATAGCGCACTCACAGCCTGAGCGGCTTTCAGTACGCATTCGGTAGCCAACAGACTTCGCCTCACGCAACAAAGAGAAAGTGGGAAGCATAGCAGAGTCAGGAGAGCAGTTGAGGTAGTTGTGGTTATATTTAATTGATGACACTGCCCCCTGATCGCTGTACGAGTGGGGCTGTGACACTCGTACAGCGTGACTCGTACTCGTACAGATGTGGTAAGCAGCCGGGCCGTGCCCGATTAGTGTTGTTTGTTCGCAAGGGAGTCGTGGTGGATCCGGTGGGCGAAAGGGGCGAGGAGGAAGTTGTTCTTCGCCTGTCCGTGTGGATGGTGAATCAAACTGGTGGTTGTTGCACGTTGCTAGCGTTCTGCGCCCCCGAAGACCGGCGGCAGGCGGCGCCGGCGGAACCAGCAGCGTGCGGCGGCGAGCGCCCGAAAGACGCTTTCGGGCGGCGCGGCGCCCGAAGAACGCGTGCGGCGGCGGCTGGCTGAGCGCCGCGGATACGCGGTGTGTTGCGGCTTGCGAAGTGGTGGTGGCGTGGGAGATCAGCCATTGAGCTTCGAGGCTGCTGCCCTGCCCGACGGAGGCCCGCCAAGCGGCGGGAAAATGTGGGCCCGCTGCTGACTGCATGAACGGCGCCGGCTTTGTTTCCACAGTCCGTGCGGTCGCTCCATCCTCCTGCCGAGCATACCGTTACTTAAGCCCTCATAATTAGTGGACAGTTACTTGCGTCCGGCGGAAAGAGTTGGCATTGCACATTGATGGATACCGCCGCCACCCTAGCGGACGCGATCAGACAACAGTACCGTGATCGTCTAAACGAACTCCTTGATGCCGCACTGCTTTCAGATGCTGGCCCTGTCATAGTAATGCGCAGAGCAGACGAGCGAAATCGCACACAGCTAGCGGACCAAGGATGTGGGTCTGAGGAACCGCCGGCGCGCCTATGACTATGTGCTTTAATGTTTAGCCTTACTCGTCGTCTAAGGCAGTGGGAGACAGCACAGTCTGCTTGCTGCTCTTGCTACGCGTCCGTTAATTGATCTCCAGATCAGGCGGGCCTGCCTGGGCCGTGCAGAATTAGTGGCTCTGTTTTTGGGTCCAAGGGAGTTCGGCAGGGGGGGAGGGTGGATGGGGGACCTCCGATGGGCTCAAAGGGGTCGAGAGGAGGGTAGAGGTTGGTGACAAAAAGTTCGCCCTGCTGCCTGTCTCCGTGGAGGTGGAATAAACTGGTGGTGGTCGGGTTGGTAAGCGTCGGCTAGCGTTCTGTCATCTTCGCGACCGATATTCATGACCACAGGTAGTGAGTACTAAACATGAAATAGCAGCTCAGGGACCGCTGTGAAAAGATGTGCCCTAGTCGGCAGTTGGAGAGAGCAGTTGTCGTTCGTAAGAATTGTGGAAGCGAGTTCCACAGTCTAGGACCTGCAAGAAGCTAAAAAAGCTTCTGTCCCCGCCAACTGTCTTTAAGCGGAGGAATGGGACAGCTAATTTATTGTCCATCACCAGGACCTGAAGGGCGCGAACAGGCTGAAAACTGATGCAGCAGTTCAGCTACGTATGAAGGAGCCAAGCCGTGGCGGGCCTTGTGGGTCAGCATAAGAACTTTGCTCTGTATCCTTTGCTCAACGCGTGCAACCATCCATAGCTCTTCTGTTACGCAAAAGAGACACGTGCTCTCAAACGCCGCTGGGACTTGAAGACTACCTTGCAGCCATATTCATAGTCCGCTGTAGTGGCATAATACAATAGCTTTCTTTGGCAGCCCAGCCAATCAGGAATTACAATAATCAAGTCAAGACAGAACTAGAGAGCTAGTTAAAAACTTTTTTACAAGCAACTGTGGGAGACAGCTTCTAATCTTGTGATAGGGATCGGACGGACGTGATGGCTAGCTGTAGAACGCAGTCCTCTTCTGAATGAAGCTTATAAAATTGAGGCAGTTGTCGTCGAAAACGACACCTAAATTTCTAGCACGTGGTGATGGTCGCACAATAGCATCACCTATTTAGAACGCAAAGCCTTTTAATCCAGCAGCACACGCTTAACGGTGTCCTATGAGCAGCACGTTCGGTTTTATCATCATTAAATTTCAGGAAGTTTTTCCCGACATCCAGGATCAAATATCGGGCAAGGCAAACATTCATCGTTTCTCAGTTGCCTCAGCAGATTCTGACAGTTTGAAATGACAAATACAACCGAGTATCGTTAGCATAGAAGTGATATCCTATTCCATGGGCCTTAATCACTTTTCCGCAGAGGTTGTGATACGGGAGAACAGTAAGGGACCACACGTACATACCCTTGAGGGACTCCACTGGTGACCCTTCTCGTGTCTGAGACCTGACCCCCACACGACACGGATTGAACACGATCAACATATGATTTAAACCACGCCAGTGCTTCGTCTGCCAGACCGATCGTTGTTCTCAATCGTTCAAGCAGAACTTCGCGATCAATAGTGTCGAAGGCAGCAGACAGCAACTCTAGCAGAGCTACGGGCAGTGACATTCCCGTCGTCGTTGCAAACCAAAAATTAGAATGTCATTATTAACACGGAGGAGAGCAGTTTCATAGAGAGTCAGGCTGCCTCTTGAAACCCTGATGGAAATGTTTCTGACATTCCATTATTTGTCACTATGTTCAACCAGCTTCTTAGCAACAATTTTTTCAAGAATCTTTGATAAGAATGGAAGAGCAGGTAAACGTGGAGCGATAGTTTTTGCTAGGACCTCTTTGTCTAATCCCAGGCTTTTTTAAGAATAGGGTCTAAACGATTACCGATTTGAAGTGACTTGGGGACGACCCCTCTTCCCAAGAAGCCTTAAAAATCTTGGTTACGTGGCAGGTGGCTAAGATTGTCCTGCTAGTGAGACCACAGAGATGAAGGTATAGGGTCTTCAGTGAGACGAGCTCTTTTTGCTCATAGACCGTATTAAGGCAGCCACATCGCATGCAGAATCCCGGAAACCCTTTTAAGTGAAGTGTCCAGACAAACAGGTTATTCATACCGCAATTGCTTTAGTCGGAGGTCACTTTACTGGATGCGCACAAATAGGAAATGCACAACTTTTTTCAGGTAAAGAAGCTGAAAAACTTTTCGGCTGACGCTCCTAATATCATGGGGAGTCGCGACCTCACCGTGCATTGGCCAGGACCAGCCCTTGGCACCTTGAGTACAATGGATACACCGTCTTATAAATCGGTTTAGTGTCCGGTACATGTCAGCAATTCGAGCCGAATCTATCTAATGAAAAAAGAAGCCCTGGTTTTTCTTTTGAGCTTTCGGGTGCAAACTCGAAGGAAGTCCTTGTAAACCGGGGTTGACTAGGATCTGGCCTCAGACCCCGATTTCGGTGAAAACGACGGTTCTAGCCTGCGCTTAACCCGCGCATCTTAACGGAGTTTTTTTGTAAATTGAAAGGAAATCTCGACGACTTGAACCACGGATATAGAGCGAACGGGAGCATGCGGACTTCGTCAAGAGCACAGTCCTGAGTGTCATGCTCCTCGCATCAGTGAGGGTATCGAGTCGCTGCCGGGCGAGTCTGAATGCAGATCCAGAATACCTGCATCACAACAGAGGTCAAAAACTTGTCTACGCCAATCTTTGGTAAGTTACGTTGTTTTGACAAAAATTCGACATTGCCCTGTACGTACGAGGGAGCAGGAACAGTAACGAGACCAACCAATGATCTGAGAGGTGTCCGTGTGGCACACCGCAAGTTCAGTGGGAGGACATCCTTAAGGATCACGAGATCTAGAATGTTGGCCTCACCGACGTGGTGCAAATGATTAACGTGTTGGGCCAAACCAAAATTCCTCCATACAGTCAAGCAATGCAACGGACCCCTTTCGGTTGCTAGGGTTGTCAACGTGAATAATTGAAGTCTCCACACCTCCGTAGCTGGCCTGCACAAACACAATATTAAGCGAGAACCCTCCTGAAAAGCTCCTCTTACAAAACAAGTTAGGGAAGCCAGAAGGAGGGCCTGTTTAACACACCAGTGAGTGCAGAGCATTGGTGAGGAGGAGGAGGAGTGATGGGCGGCCATTATCTCTGTGTTTGAAGACCTTCATAGCAAACCGATCACGAGGACCCATGCGAGTAGAAACAGATATGCGAGGAAACTGCAGATTTGATAAGCCAAAAGAGATATTCAATTCCAAGAAAACAATGCAACCCCGTCACCAACCTTAATCAGAACTCATGTGACTAGATAGAAGAGAAAACCCTGGTGGAGTGGTCTCGGAAATACAGCACTTACTGGACCAAGGCGATCGTCCAGGTTTTTAGGTACGCTTTGTAAGTGTCTTTTTAGTTAAGAACAGAAATGCAATCTATAGTTCTCACCTGATCGCGGATAAGTAACCACTTAGTTTTTAGTGGGCGGAAATTTGTAGGCGGAAAGTTTAAGAGGCTGTCCAGATAAACTTGGGCGTGTCGGGCGATGACTGCAAGGCTGTTTTGTCTTTGTAGTTGAGGGGCGTTGTTTCTCCCGTACGTATGCGGCGGCCGGCGGGACGGCCGGACGCGGGCGGGGGGCTCTTCGATTTGAATGGACCTTGGTACCGGCCGTGGGACGAAGCGTTTACACGCGCTGGGCTACGGCGGCTGGCGTACTACGCTCCAGTCAACAAAGTACTATTCAGCGCTTTTTTAAACTTGCGAGTCTTAGGCGTGATGCCGAGCTGTTCGATATGGCGAAACGCAGCAGGAGGATGCAGGAAGGTTATCTCACTGACCCACCGAGAGAGAAGGCCCGCCGGAGTAGGTATTCGAGACTAATCGCACCCTTATGCTAAGCAGGTCCGGTGTGTTTTGTGTTGCTATCGAGGCCAGGGACAAGCTCATAAATAGTCACAGCGAAGAAAGCAGCGGCATAACGAAGATACCCGAAGGTATGACGGAGAAATCAAGTAAAGCGAGTCCACGACCACGCTAGGAGTCGCCCGAGGCCCTTTTTTTGGGCCACACTGAGGCGAGCACTCATTGGTGTAACTCACTGCTTTCACCACAATCGTGACAAAACTCTGTATAGTAAAATTTGGGGCCGTCTTGATGTTGCCTCACTCAACGGCGGCGCACTATGCTATTTAGGTTCTTCTTTGAGGATGTGCCCTTTATTGCGTTATGACCGCACAGCCCTCACTAATTTGGGTAGCGGACACAGCGGTGTGCAAATCTGACAAAAACCTGCAGCTCGCAATGCATGCCGAACGACGGTAGCAATATACGGCGCTCGATTATTCTGCACGCCTCAGCACTAGCAACAGCACCGTCACAGAAAAAGCTCAAAGCCTAGTGTATTATTACGGCTGATACGACAGGTGGCTTCTTCCAGCCGACGCTCACCACCACAGATCAGATTTAAAGACTGAAGCTCATGCGTCTCAGCCGCAAGGACGCCGACCTAGCAGACCGTATCTACAAGAGAGTGGCTGCGGTCAGCGCAGGCATGTTTTTTTTTATATAGTAGTCTAGGTCACAAGCGTCTGATAATAATCCCCTCAAGAATTAGTGAATAATTATTATGAATAAACGAATTTATGTATTATATTAATTATGAATAAATACAATATATTATTAATAATAAGACTAATACTTAATAATTATGGGAAAATATTATTATGAATAATCCTTCGAATTAAGGAATCAAATGAAACAAATACAGAGTACAGAATTATGCATTCTGATGCATCAGCTGCTCGTAAGCCTCGGTCTATCGAGGACTATTTTGAGAAGCGGCTTCAGCTACAATTCAAATGGCAAAGCTCGTCATCGAGATGCGCAGCCGTCAAGCTCGTAGTCGAACAGTCGCGGGACATTATACAACTGTAATATTTTCTTGTGAAAGCAATTAGATTAATGTGTAGTGTGTGCCGGAGGTAGTGCGGTTTTACATATCAGCAACCAAACCCCGCGTAAAATCGGCTGTGAACGGACCATATATCTAGCCGCTTGGTAGTTACCGTGCTGGTTTGGCTCAATGGTTAAGGTGCTCGCCTCCCACCGAACCAAGGTCAAGGTGAATGCATTTGACGACCTAAGTTGTGGGCTTCAACCTCGTGATGCAAGTGCGTGAATCGCCTGAATAGAGATTTACATTCTCTTAGGACCTATAAATATTGATTATATTTACTTATATTAGAATGATTGCGACAGAAGAGAAATCTCTTACAATCTCCTCGAAGCGAACTTACGTCAGCGAAGACTTGTGATCAGCGCCTAGTCAGCGAACCGCAATGCTAAATATAGTAAATGAAGATTAATTTTCGCTAAGCACTTAATTGATACACTCCTACTATTGCACACCAAAGCTATAGACAGTAAGTAAAAAATATTTCGTCGTGTTCCCGTTCCGGGAATCGAACCCATGGACATTTGAGACTATGGATAGCATACAATCAATTCCTTCTTGCATTGGCTAATCACTGGCCTCTTCGGCCATAAAAGCCACGATGATGGCCGTACCCCAAAACCGTCCATAAAAAGGCTGAAGTATTATCACTTGCAATTCTCTGCCGA
The DNA here is from genome assembly GCA_009760855.2 of Cristatella mucedo. NCBI lineage: Eukaryota > Metazoa > Bryozoa > Phylactolaemata > Cristatellidae > Cristatella > Cristatella mucedo. Next base: position 4,973,862 of record WPIO01000026.1, on the reverse strand, counting down.
TGATAGTGTCATGAAATGTACAAGCTACAGATAGATGCAGTCTCGGGTTTAAAGCTACCTGTTCGTGCTCAAAGCAGATTTTAGTAGTTGTAGCTTACACGAGTAAGCTATGATTCTGGCAGAAGCAATGGTTGAAAAGCTTGAACGATCGCATAATGGGGCCGAAAAAAAGCCAAGCAGATCTTGGAATTTCTGTAAGAAAGATGTCATTGGCATTGCGCTAACATAGGAGAATTGTTCATTTTCAGCGAAAGATAAATCTGCACTCACATATTCCAACGGTATGAGCTACCCGTTGTTCTGCATCAAAAGCCCATTTTTCAAACTTTCCTTTAGTGTCAAAAAAAACTTTATATATTTGTCATGTTTTCCTTGCCCGCAGCAATGGAATACAAGTAGCCAGAAATTCTGTTTAGGACTGGCAGCTCATATTCAATATTATCTACGTTAATACATTTTATTTTGCCCAAGAGAATTGTAATTTTCTGTGTAGGCACTTTGCCTATGCTAGTAATCAATAGTCTTTGTCTTTCCCGTATGCCCTACTGCCGTGTACAAGAGTGGCCGAATCTCTGCAATTTAATGGACTGTCGTGTCATCTGACTTACTTATGCGCTGGAGCACTAGATGAAACACGGGCGCTGCTGATGTATTTTACCATATGAAATTTTCACGTGTAGCATTATGTCAAGAAGTTTGACCCTGAAGTTTGCCTAGAGAAACCAAGGGCCCCCTATTTCACCGTTATAAGAGTTTAAAACAGCTCATTTTTTAAGTCACTAACATTATCTTTCGCCCCAGCATAAATCTTCAGATCTACTCCTCCACCAGCAAGCATCGTACCACCCGCTTTTCGGAATCCAAACAGTCTACTAATACCTCGTACCAACCTCCAAATCCTGTGGAAGACAGTGCAGCCTTTGAGTTCGTATGCTCCCGAAAACGCCAGAACTGGCACTCCCGACCATTGCGTCACAACATCCCCTGACTTGACCACATTTAAAAAGAAATTAAAATTGAAAACCACACCTCTTGAGCATTGACAGCAGCATTTAGTGAGTCCCTGTGATTCGTCTTCTATGTGCTTGATGCGTGGTGCTAAACTGATGATGCATGTCTGCCCACTAAGCCAAACACTTGCATGCTAACCCCTGCGCATGTCAACCATCCCTAACCATTCGTTATTCATATTGTTTATCACCAAGCATGAAATTACTTACCATCATTCAATATTGCATTTCCCTTTGCAGCAAATTTAAAAGTGCACTAGAAAGAGCTTGAGTTCATTGTGGGGGTGCTTTATCAACGTGCATTGTTATTGGATTCATTATTCATTAGCTTGCAGAGGAAATCTCGGACAAAACAAGAGATTGCATATATTCAATATAATAACGGCATCACAGCAAAGAGTCTCTTTTCCGTAAGTCACAGTGTTAACCTATCTACAGGTGTCTTACAACTTTAAGAAATTTTCGGTTTGAAGACTGGTATTTTTAGCGGATAATAAATTTTAGGCAATCTTTAGAGAAAATAACAGAATTACTATTAATTTCAATCAATAACAAAAAATGCTCATCGCGCTCAAAACCTTTCGAACAACATTTACCACCCAGAAACAAATTATATTGTGGTTTTGGCTTTTTGCTATTATTGATTATAAATATTTTTACATGTCATTATTTTTTTTATCAATTTTTTTATCCTCACACCGCAATGTGTATAATAGATATTTGCATAAATTTGACCTGCACACGAGGGAAAATGCGAAATTGCACACTTGGAGGGAGGAACTTTTCTGGTTATATACGTCAGTCCCTAGTAACGGTCAAACATCCAAACTTCGCGCAAGGATTGGTTACAATATTATGCAAGTCATCTATTACAGGATTTACCCAAGCTTTTAGGCATGAACGCGCCAAATAGGAAGCAGAATTCATGAAAGTCGGTGATCCCAAACAGTGTCAATTTGTTATTCGGTGATATCACATTAATCGTAAGTGACTTTGGAGAATGTGCGTATAAACAACAGTTGGAAAAGCGTAAATGACTAGTTAGGAAAAGGCAAATCACCCGGAGAATAGTGCTGGAGGTCGAACCTACGTGCACCATGACTTCTCAGATTCAATGGTCTACTTCGTCAGTTTTGCGTGCTGAAAATGGAGAGTCAAAACCTACAGTGCACTTCGCAAAAAGCAAAATAGTCGCACCGTGCCACCGCACAAACTTCAATCGCAAAGGTGCACTAGCGTTATTGTTGTGGGAGTTTTAACAGTGAAGTAGAGGGTAGCGCCGAGGCGGAGTAAGCCAGATACTCCAAAATACCGTTACATTGCACCCTTCGGATTTTTGTCAATGTTCAAGCATAATCTAAGGGGCGGGAAATGTTTAGAGGTTTCGGTCTGGTGCGAGGTATGTTTCTCTGTCGTGAGTTGGACGCACAAACTAAAAGCGCGTGCCGTCTCTTTGAAGTGCTCGAAGCGATCAGCTGGGACCATGCATAATATCTAATAATAATAAAATAAAGTAGCAGTAATTTGTATAGCGGCCCTCAGAGAACAGAGTCTTTTTCATGGTACCCAGTACAGATGCTGTTAAAACAGACGCATGACTAAATGAATATTGGGAAACATTTTCAATGTTATCAAGCACACGCAAAATTGCGTTTGATAAAAGGAAATGCACAGTGAAACGTCATTATAAGAGACCTATGATTAGTAGGCAGTAAGCACGGCATGTCAGAAACGCAACAAGCACACAGTGGACGAATCACAAGGACCCACTGATTGCTGTAATAAACGCGGTGGTGCGCTTTGCAAGCTTTTTTAAATGTAGTTATGTCAGACACATGTCGTGACGTAAGTCTGGCAGTGCTTCTAGGTTCTTGTTTGAGCCACATGAAACTAATGACCCAACTGCTAGAGGTTTTTTGAGGTTCGTCGAAGTATGGCCAAAACGGTTTTTGGTCGAACAGATGGTTGTACGACGGTTGGCCTGTAGGAGGAATTCTGGGTAGTGGAGTAGTGTTGCGAGGGTGGGTAGGCTGGAAAAATAGAATGAAGAGACCTAAAAGTAAGTGACGGAACCTAGAAGCCCATATGCTTGCTGGCGGATTGGGATTACGATTGGGAGCAAGTGCAGCTCGACGAGAAGTGGTGTGCTGTGGCAACTGCAATGCCCACCACAGATAAATAAGCCCAGCTGCAGAGTTTTTGCACGAACCGTAGTGCCTGATTTTTACAGGCCGGAAGAGCAGCAAACAGTGAGTTACAAAGTCGACAGGACGTTGAAAATGCATGAATAATTTGGAGTAGTATTCTGTCTAAGCTAGTCCAATTTTAAAATATTTGGCTGAAAGAAAGAAAACTGACTGTGGGGCTGATGTTCACGTAGTGAAAGGGTTGGAGCAGGACCACGATTTCAGCAAGTCACCAGATATGCGGCACAGATGACTTGGCAATATTATTTTGTTCCTGAGTCACTATATTCACCCAACCAGGTTAATTTTGTCGCTCATCGAGAAGGCAGCTGCACCCGCGTGGATGTCACACACAGCAATGATTTAGCTGCAAGGAACTTGAGAGAATCTCGACGTGCGGAGGTTGAAGGATCAAAGCAGTGTAAATGAACCACCTGCAAAATGAAGTTCAGACAAAGGAGATCACATAAAGAGAGAGACAAATCAAAAAAGAGAATCTGACAAGCGAGGCACCCTATTTCAGTTCTTTTTGATGACCTTTTCCGACCACATAAACACTTTATCATCCCTAAGAAACATAATCTGAACCATTGAGTTTACATGATGCCAGAAGATGAGAGGCTGAGAAGGCTCCAGAATACTTCCAGTCAAAACGCTGCCGAAAGATCAAGCAAAAAGCAGATATCTCACTAAGCCTACATTCCCAGAGAAGGCGTTATACATCCTACTGCTGGCCCTACTGAATGATTAGATCTAAATCCAGAATGGAACCCTTACTTTCTAGGCTTGAGATTCAACGTGAGTGTTCAGCTATGCCAAACATTCAGTATATCTAAATACCAATCCCCAGTTGGTTCTCCATTTCACACCGTTAAATCAATCAACAATGAGGTAGAGTTGCTATACATGCTCAAAATTACTCCAAGCCATTTGCAGTAACCCCGAAGCAGCTTTCAAAACTATGTCTTGATTTCACCAGACAACAAGCTACCGATGGTAGCAGTCTATCGCCCAATACCAGCCGAGTAATCTTTTATCGTGTTCTTTGATCTCATTTCGATATTAAAGTAAAAATCAGATCTTTCCTACTATTGGTACTTGAACGTAATTTGATACTATCTGACGCCTTGAGCAATGAATTTCAAAGGACTGACCATTGTCTCTCGTGGCTCATGTGCATCGGCCCTACTTCAACATCACACTAATTCAATTTTTCTCATACAACTGCGCTTTGTCATCACCACTATTACCAATAGTCCTGCTTATCTTGACCAATGCAGAACTCATCCCATCTACAATGTGTGCCCTCCTTTTCTTATCACGTGCTACGTTAACCGCTGTTCCCACAGATTGGCTTTGATATCGATGCTGTCCAGGTGCAGAATATCTGCTTTGGTGTTTGCCAGTCAATCCCCTACCGACCTGTCCTCATTAGTAGATCGCTACAACACGACACCAGCTGACGTGCTCGAAGAGTTTTCCATCCTGGCTGAGCACACGTGCTACTCCTCACCCAGACGGCCTATGGTTTTATCATAGACATTACATAGCTACGTATACTAAGCGCGCTTCTGAAAGCATACAAAAAGATCATACTGGACAGTCCCAGTCACAGCTATACGACGACTACTGTAGATCGATCGATCCGAGCAAAAGCCGTCTAGTCTGCACGTTGAATCACAAATGCACACCAAAAATGCTTGATGTCGACGATAAACCATCTCCTTAGTCTGCACAAACCGTTAGCTCCTTACCAACTGATCTCAGAGATCTAACTGATCGCTTCTCTAGCTTCTTCTGTCAACAAGACATGACCACATCAGAGAGTCCATCCCTAAGATGATTGCATCCCCCTGGAATTCTGTCCTCAATTCCCATGCAGCACCTCAATGTCTGCATTTAAGCCAGGTCACTAGTGGATCTCGACCTCAGGTTCATATCCCGATCAAAGAAGACAACAAGTCCTCTGACCCTATTCCCACTGTCATGCCTCCTAGTTTGCATTGATCTGCTGCTGCCATGCATAAATAACATCATGAATATGTCATTAGCCCAAGTCATTTCCCCATACTACCTTTTCAAAAAGCTGTTGTCAGGCCATTTTCTCAAGAAAGGTGATACTAGACCAAGAGAACTTTGAGCGACTACCGCCCAGTCTTCTTTCTAACATTATTACGAAAGACGCTGGAATGGGTCGTGTGCAGGAAAAGATCGAACTCATATATCGAAAACTTAAAAACCTTGCTGGTAAGTTCCAGTCTGGTTTTAGAGCTAATCGCTCACAGAGTCAGGCATTGCTTGGGTTGTACAGTAAATCACTTTGACGAATGCAGATCATGGGGTAGAGTATCTCTGCTTGTTTTGCCTCGATCTTCTGGCAGCTTTTGATATTATCGATCATCAAGTCCTTCTTGAACGCCTCTCATTTCGCCTGGGGACATCACTGGCACTGCTCTGCATGGGTGCAGGTCCTATCTCATGCAGACTCCAGAGTGATTGCATGTGACTGGACACAGCATCATCCGAGGAAACCCTGCAAATGGATAACCTAGGGCCTCCATGCTTGGTCCCGTTCTTTCATACGGTTCTACTCTCCTCTTGCCGATGTGAATGCCAAGCACAATCCAAGCTCTTTGGTGCGAATGACACCCATTTTAGTGCCTTTGCTTTGACCTCCTCCTAGCTCTCAAGCACGCTCGAACTTCTCTCAAATCACTTTGCTGCCTGGAATGAGCGACATCCGCACTTAGCCATGCAGCAAATTCTCTTTAATTTGAATTATGATAAAAGAACTTACTATTACTTTGGAAAACCAAAGTGATTCAGAAGTTGGAAAGGCTTGACGCTCGGGTAATCGGCTCTGCCACATATCTCCCTGATTGAATCTGCACGAAATCTAGTGCCATATTCCAAAGTGACCTTTCATTGGACGACCGCATCAGCTCCACAGTCAAGTCTGCCTACTTTCAGCATGCCAACGTTGGTACAATTTGCGCTTGTTTACAGGATACCGCATCTAAATTAGTCCATGCATTCGTGATGATCCAGTCTGGACTTATGTGGACTCGTTGCCGGTATTGGCCTAACGGCCTCCAGCAATGGAGGCGCTTCCAGCTGGTGCAAACTCTGCTGCTAAGCTTGTTTGTCGCGAGGCCGCGAAGCTGGCCACATTGACACCACTCTCTCTGCTGCGACCCAGACACTGGCTCCCAGCTTCAACCAGCATTGACTTTTCAAGGTTTTGCTGTCACTTTCGGGTCCCTTTCATTCTTTTTGGGCTCCCAGCCTACCTATCAGATCATACTCCCACTCAGGCTAAGCATGGTTCCATCCGCTTTTCTGAATCTAACTGTTAAACTCATACCTAGTACCAACCTCAAATCCTGTGGAGACCGTGCATTTAGTTCGTATGCTCCAAAAGTCTTTGAACCTAGTCCTGATCTTCCGTCACGTCATCTCTTTGACTTGTCCAATACTTTCGAGAAATTAAAAACGCACGATGTGACGACAACATTTAGTGGGTCCCAGTGATTCGTCCTTATGTGCTTATTCGTAGACACTGCTCATGCAGCCACCAACCACACTTGCATCCTAACCCTTTTGACGTGTTACCTCCTTAACTCAGTTATTCTCAGTTACTTTATTGAGTATGCCACCACTTTTTAATTGTTAGCCTTAAAATAGTATTTTTGAAAGTTGCAGGGACAAGACCTGAGGTTAAGCATAGACACTGCTTGATAGCTATATGGTACAGCAGCTGATCGGATGCATCGTGGAACTAGAGAGGGAAAACAGTGTCTACAGGATGGTGAGTCTCCTTTGACTGGGGAGATGAATTCGAATACAGGTCAGGCCGTGGCGGCCTCCTCTCAATGTGTAGACAGTGACATAGTGTGCACGGCATTGAGGACGGGAGTTGGAGCCTGCGTATTGAGGGACAGTGGAATCGCACAGTGCAAGCCTCAACCTTAGGGACTTTTGACTCTCAGATCTTGTCTTTCTTGGCTGAGAAGGAATCTTGAGAATATATCTAGATCATCGCAATTATCACTAGTAAGGAGCTAATCTGGGTGATTAAGAAGATGCGACTCGTAGAAACAAGAATTTTAAATTATGCACCATTTATTCAATAATATTTTTGTAGAAGCCGACGTGGCTTTGCTAGATTGATGGTGTAGCTTTAAGTAGTCTCGTAGACCTGACAATGATAAAGTCAGTCCTGGTGTTCAGTCTTGGTGCTCTATTTATGCGATAACTATAGGCGTCTTTGAGGTGGGATACCACGCGTATAGTCGAGGTCGCGAATTTGTTAACACGCAAGCACGTTGTCGTGCTGAGCATTACACCGGAGATGGCAGTCGGAAGGGGATGTAGCAGACAGAGAAAGAAGATTACTTTTGTCTGCAGCTTCGATGTCAAGGTTCTGTAGTTTCGCGATTCACAAAAGATTTGGATGCGAGGCGGGGCGCACACTGTAGACTGAACGAGATCCTCATCGATCAGCTGGTGGGTGAAAGAATCATATAATAGGGGGGAGCTATAATCCGAGAGAATATTGAGCGAATGTGTGACATTTGTTGTGAGTATGGCCATGCACATGAGACCAAGAGAAAAATAGTCCCAGTGAAAGGTGCCCAAAATTTGGCACGTAAGACGTCACGCTTAAGACGATCAAAATTTTTAGGTGAAAATTTACAACACGTAACGAAGAAAGATCAACTGTTTGTTGCCACATAAGCGCAATGAGGTAATAGAAATCCTGAGATAAAAGGAGGACTCCGTACCCCCTTGGTAGGGGGCAATAGATAACTGCCTCCCATGGGACAGCCTTGTTTGTCGAAAAACTTAAAAAACAATGGATTCGAAAAGACTGCTTCGAGGGGGACCGAACGCGCTTGAGTCATATTTTTGCTGAATCCTACTCCAAGCACCTGTCGAGGCCCCGGTCGTAACTCTTAACTTCTATATTAGTCTCTTCCTTTGGTTGGACTACGAAGTCCGAATCCAAGATACAATACCCAACAAGTCTATTTCAACCTAACACCGACCGTTAAGACCATGTTTCACTATTCAACAATAAATAATTCTAGTTCAACACGAGGGCGTTTAAGCAGGCATTGATTATTCGCTATGGACTGTTCAGGTCGGTCAAAGAGATAGGTCATTTCCTTTGTTCACCTGAACTGTTGATGTATTTTCCGATTCTGGCAATGCTCCCCTCAGAGTGTAGTCTGACATTAATCCGTCGCGAAGGCACAGGAAGCTAGCCGACGTGCCCAACACACCACAGTTTATTCTCCCAAGTACCACACTGGAGCAGGGTTGAAGCACAAACTCTCTCGCTCCCTCTCGCCCACCGGAGTCCCCCGACTCCTTGTCAAAACAAACATAATGCAGTCCGGCCTGCTTTACCACATCGAGTGTCACAGCCCACTCGTACAGCATCAGGGGCAGTGCCATCAATTATATAAACCACATAGGAGGCAATGCGATTATTTCAATGCCTTTTGCATCCCTATTTATTCATTAACGCGGGGACGTAGCTGTATATCAGCTTGACATTGCCCACCTAGTATTTTAGGTTCAACAACAGTCTCTATGTCTTCCTTTACTCAAAAGACTTTATTGCGATTGAAAATTTAAAATCGTAGAATGTGCGTCGTAAAAAATGATGAAACGCTACGAAAATCCGTAACGAGAGAGTCTCATAATGTAATAATACGGAACACAGATTTGTAACTGGACCTCTTTTACCATCTGATTGTCTGGGGTAATAAGGAATCTCGAACAGCCCCGGCCCTCACTCACTTCGGTGGCGGCCCGCCTGCGCGCCCTGCTGGTGGCGGGGATTCTTTCTCCGTTCGGCTTTGAAACAACAAAACCGCATGTCTGTTTTCGATTTGTCTCTGCCGCCATGTAAAGTCGCGTATTTCAAATTGAAGCCCGTTGGCCAGCGATCCTTCTGCTGAGTAGACCAGCAGGCTCTGTTACTCGCCTGCCTCCACGCTCTCTTCACGCCAGGCGCCCAAGCTTGTTAAACGATGCCGCTCATGGCCGCACTGTAAACGATGGACTGCAAGTTCGCGCCTTGTGTACAGCAGCAGCGCGTCGGCAGCAGGCTTTAACAGCGTATATCGGCTTGGCATACCCCCACTTTTTAACACCCGTATGCTTAAGAGTAAGGGACGGAGGCGAAGGGACAAGGGAAACTGGCGGGAGTGCAGCTGGTCCTTCGGCCTCTAGTTTTTGCCAGTTCCACGGCCCCTCCCCCCGGCAAGGCGTACTTCCCTGTCATTAGCCGTCAGTTACTATGCGGTTCCTCTCCCTCTTCAGAACGGGCCGAGGCGGATCCGGGTCACGGCAGCCTGCAGGCCAAGCCAATTTGAGAAGCCGGCCGGCGTGTCCCGCCTAGCGCCGGCAACAAGCGCTAAGCAGGCCATTCACCGCAGCTTCGACTACTTCTGAGACGCTCCTTAATTGCTAAAATTGAAAAACTCTCACAATGTATAACGCTTTAAGGTGTCGGCGAAAGTCAGTATCTTTGTTTTCTAAAATCACGGAAATGTTGGGAATGCCTTCCGATTTGAATAACTTCCACTGAACAATCAACAATAATTTAAGAACGAGTTGTAGTTATTGTCTAAACATTTGTGCTCTGCGTCATCTTTTAAGACGGGACATATCCTGAGCCAGGAGGGGTATAGCGCATCACCCGCTGGTTACTGGCTTTTTTTTTTTTTCTGAGTCGACGCCGGCACTAAGTTTTCCTCTCGACTGGGGCTAGCAGTAACGACCTCAGTCTGCACCGTCGCAATCGCCGTTGGCGTGCGTCGTTTCATTATTTTAAGTTTTCGTGTCCATGGATCCTGGGAAGAAGGAGCCAGTCAGAGTATCGGGCAACATTCAGGTGATTCGCAAATCCCTGAATCCCCTCATATTCCCCAGAATGCACCATATCCTTCAGCGAATGCGCACTGAGATGGAGGCCTGTGCGAACCGCGAAGAGACACGACAACCGCCCGCGAGACAGCCGAGCTCGAAGTGCTTAATGAGCGCCGGGCGTCAGAGCGAAAATCCTGCTGCTGCTGCTTTGTGCTATTTGCGCATTCAAGAGTGGCTCAGCACGTTTTGCGCACATCCTCGTCGCGCCGCGCAAGCTGCGCGCGCGCGCGCGCGGGGCCGTTGCCCGCGCTTGCGCTGACGCCCCTCGAAGCGTCTTCCTCGCAGAGCCTCCCGTGGCGGCCGGAGTGCCTCGCTCTCTGGCCTCTCGCACTTCTGCTGTTTATTGACGCGGCTCGTGCTTTCCTCGAGTACAGCCGTCCGCCAAGTTAGTCATCGCGGTTAGAAATCGGGTAGACGCTTCCTTTTTGGACCATTCGACGCGCCGTTTATTCCTACAATCGCCAGGTGGCAAGCGGCTCTGTCGGAAGCTGGGACGCCAACATAGGGGCGCCCGCAGTCTTCCCGCTGGCCCTTTCGCCCCGTATTTCAAAATTTGTTTAATCCTCTCTGGCAAAAGGAAGGATCTGCGCCGCTTGTCGGCTTCCTGCTTGCGTTACCCCGATCTATGCTTCAGTTCGCGCGACTTGAATAGGATCGATTTCACGCGTCTCGTATCGCTGCTCGTAGGGGGCGGCTGGCTGCGCCACCTAGAGGACCACCGAAAGCGCTGAAGTGGAGCTCTGGGTTGCCTCAGCTTCCCATGGCCTCTCTCTCTGGTAAGCTTCCTGCTTTTTCGACAGTGGGCTACAGAGGCCTGCAGGCCGGCTTCGGCCGTCGATTTCCCTAGAGAGGATAGATTTTTCTAGACTGATGCAGAATTTTTTAAGACCTGCAGCATTTTTAGAGCTGGGCTAAAGCGGGCAGCCGGGCATCACTAGGCCGAAGATGGCGTCCATTGTTGGTCGCTGGGCACGTCGTAAGTGCCTCGCCGAGGCGATACGCTTTCGGCTCGCCGCAGCTTCGGAGCTCTCCCAGTAACAATTGGCCCGGCGACGCCGAGATTATGGGACCACCGGCCTTGGCTGCGTGGCAGCTGTCGCGGAAGCACTGTGTCTCCGAGGCGGGAAATAGAGCCGATCAGCCAGGTCTGCGGAGAGCAGTACGCCGACTGCTCCCGATAATCAAAGAGAAATCAACATCACCAAGTGTGCGACGTCCCTCGGCGAGCTCTCTCACTCCTCTCTCTCGTCGACCGGCTGCGAGAATGAACGAACGAGGGTGTGAACGAAAGCTGAGAAAATGGCCGCGCAGCGACACGAGCCGCCGCTCCCGTGCCAGCTTTACTCACCATTCAATTGCATTTTCTTTTGCAGCAAATGTAAAGCGCCACGAGAGAGATTAAGTTCTCTGAGGGCGCTTTATCAAGAAGCATTATTATTATTATTATTATTATTATTATTATTATTATTATTAGTTATATTAAATGTCCGCTCCTCCGCCGCAGTGAGTTAGAGACATTCTGCTGGTTGAGGAAAGCCTGGCCGCTAGTCTAGTAGGATGTAGGATTGCTCGCAGTCGGTGCAAAACTTGGCAGCTTTGGCTTTTCTGTCACCAACGTGGCGATTGCTGCAGTGCATCTTTCTTCACAGACCTGCACTGCTTCTGGTCTGCTCTCCTCTCTCTCCTCTCCTTCGTCGTCTCTCTCTCTCCTCTCTCCACTCCTCCCTCTCTCTCTCTCTCTCTCTCTCTCTATCTCTTCTCTCTCTCTCTCCTTGTCTGTCTCTGTCTCTCCTTTTTCGGTCTCTCTGTCTCTCCTTGTCAGTGTCCTCTCTTTGTCTCTCTGTCTGTCTGTCTCTATTTTCTGTCTCTCCTCTCATGCAGCGTGTCAGCGAGGTTCTCTCGCTCACTTTCGGGTCCCATCATTCTCTTGTAACGGCGAACCTACCCGACATACACGTACTTCGTAATCAGCTTTGTGTATCGTACCGCCGACCTTCCGACTTAGGTCTTTTAGCTGTGCCTCTAACCGACCTCAAATCCTTCGAGGACGTACCTTCAGTGTTGCACAAGCCTATGGGCAGCCAAAGCCTAGAACGAACTTCAGATTGGCCGTAGCCACATTCACGCCATAACGGCATTTTAAAAAGAAGGTAAAAACCTACGTGCTCCTCGCCGCATTTGGTCCGTGCTGTTGATGGCGTGCTTTTTTCTTGCTGAAATTCTTCGTATCTTTTTCAGCATGTGCACAGCTCTCGGATAAAGATGTAGCTAGTTCGCTCGGAGCGCTATTGCGATAGCCCATTAAAGTCTTAGCGAGCCTCGCGCAGCAGAGGCGAGACGACGGGAGGCCATTTGGCTGCACTGGCCAGCCGTTTGGCTCCCTTGGAAGCGATTCGCGGCTTCCCGGTGCTGAATCTTGCTGCGAATCAGCACAGTCCGGAAAGTTGGCTCCTCTACAGGGCGGTTAGTCGAAATTGATGGTGAGGGCTGGGGTCGCATCTCATTGCGTAGATGGCCGGGTCCATTTCCCGTGGGCGCCACGTCACGTACTACTTTCTTGTTTTCTAGCTAGCAAAGTGCTGCAATATCCCACAGCAGCATCCAGTGCTACAGAAATGGGATGACAGCGGAGCCAATATTTAAAATTTTATTAAACGCGGTAAGTGAACGTGTGTTCAGTGCACAATTATCTCAGCGCTCAGCCGCGTCGGAATTACACTGGATGTCGGAATTACACTGGATGGGGCAGGCCGACGCAGTTATCCGGCTGCGTGAGCCGTAATTGTTCAATCAGCCCACATAAAGCCAGATGCACATACGCGAGTCTGCAGCGCGAAACGAGCTTAAGGGCCTATTGAGGATCCATCTCTAGAAAGACGGGCGGGAAGAGCAGCCCGCCCCCGCCCCGCCCACCGCATCCTTCCGGCAGGATGGCAAACTCTCTCCGCTGCCCGCACGAGGGAGCCTGCTGCCGCTGCCCGCGCCGCTCGTGCCGCTTGCCTGACTGGGTGACGAAGCGAGTAACTGTTCCAGTAAAGCCCGACGCTTGGCCGAGTCGCGTGTCATCGAGCGAGAGGCTGGACAGGTCAAAAGCGGCCAAAAGCTGAAGTCTTCGCTGGAAATGGGAAAACACATCAACATCCCGTGGCGACAGTGAACGAAACGGCCTCGAGCTGGGAGCGACTCATCGAGACGCCTTTCCGCGAGCGCTGCCGCCCGAGAGGTCCTACCTAGCCTCGGCCAGCCTTGCGACCCGCAAGGGAGGTTTTCAGCGCCGATAGTGGCACCGCTGCGACTCAACCGGCGCAGCCGATCGCCGGCATCTTTCGCTGGGCGAATCGGCTTCGTGGAGACTGGCTGTCTGGCGACGGCGGCGGGTGAAGGCTCGCGATCGAACCTCGTTGTCGAGTCAAGTGAGACCCGCAGCTGGTTCTGGCATAGGCGTGACGTAAGGTGATGCTATTGTGCGACCATCACCACGTGCTAGAAATTTAGGTGTCGTTTTCGACAACTGCCTCAATTTTAAAAGCTTCATTCAGAAGACTGCCTCTACAGCTAGCCAACACATCCGATCCCTATCCAAGATTAGGAGCTCTCTGCCACAGTTGCTTGTAAAAAATTTGCTACCTCCTTAGTTCTGTCTCGGCTTGATTATTGCAATTCCTTATTGGCTGGGCTGCAAAAGAAAGCTATTATGCCACTACAGCGGACTATGAATATGGCTGCAAGGCTAGTCTTCAAGTCCCAGCGGTTTGAGCACGTGTCTCTTTTGCTGAAAGAGCTAGGATGGTTGCCGGTTGAGCAAAGGATACAGAGCAAAGTTCTTATGCTGACCCACAAGGCCCGCCACGGCTTGGCTCCTTCATACGTAGCTGAACTGCTGCATCAGTTTCAGCCTGTTCGCGCCCTCAGGTCCTGTGTAGACAATAAATTAGCTGTCCCATTCCTCCGCTTAAAGACAGTTGGCGACAGAAGCTTTAGCTCTGCAGGTCCTAGACTGTGGAACTCGCTTCCACAATTCTTACCGAACGACAACTGCTCTCCAACTGCCGACTATGGCACATTCTTTTCAGCGGTCCTGAGCTGCTATTTCTATGCTACTCACTACTGTGGTCTGAATTATCGTCGCGAATGGCACAGAACGCTAGCCGACGTGTGCCACACCACCAGTTTATTCCACCTCCACACGGAGCAGGGCGAAGCACAACTCTCCCTCCTCGCCCCTTTCGCCCATCGGAGTCCCCCCCCCTCCCCCGCCGACTCCCTTGGCAAAACAACCACTAATCGCACGGCCCGGCTGCCCGCCTGATCTGGAGATCAATTAACGACGTAGCAAGAGCAGCAAGCAGCTGTTCTTCTCCACTGCTTAGACGACGAGAAGGCTAAACATTAAGCACATAGTCATAGCGCGCCGGCGGTCTCAGCCCACATCTTGGCCGTAGCTGTCTGCTTTCGCTCGTCTGCTCTGGCCATACTACCAGGGCCAGCATCGAAGTGTGCATCAAGGAGTTCGTTAGCGATCGGTACTGGTCTGATGTCCGCTAGGTGGCGGCGGATTCCATCAATTTCAATGCCAACTCTTTCCGCCGGAGCAGTAACTGTCCACTTAATTATGAGGCTAAGTAACGGATGCTCGGAGGAGGCGAGCGACCGCACGGCCTGTGGAAACAAGCCGGCTGCGTTCATGCGTCGCGGGGCCACATTTTCCCGCCGCTGGCGCCTCGTCGGGCGGCACAGCCTCGAAGCTCAATGGTGCATCCCACGCCACCACCACTTCGCAAGCCACCACCGCGTCTCCGGGCGCCGCCGCCGCCGCCGCCGCGTCTTCGGGCGCCGCCGCCGAAGCGTCTCTTCGGGCGCCGCCGCCGCCGCTGCGGTTCCGCCGCGCCGCTGCCGCCGCGTCTTCGGGCGCAGAACGCTAGCCAACGTGCAACACCACCAGTTTATTCCATTCCACCTCCACACGGAGCAGGCGAAGCACAACTCTCCCTCCTCGCCCCTTTCGCCCACCGGAGTCCCCCCCGACTCCCTTGGCAAAACAACCACTAATCGCACGGCCCGGCTGCTTACCACATCTGTACGAGTACGAGTCCGCTGTACGAGTGTCACAGCCCACTCGTACAGCGATCAGGGGCAGTGTCATCAATTAAATATAACCACAACTACCTCAACTGCTCTCCTGACTCTGCTATGCTTCCCACTTTCTCTTTGTTGCGTGAGGCGAAGTCTGTTGGCTACCGAATGCGTACTGAAAAAGCCGCTCAGGCTGTGAGTGCGCTATACAAAACTCTCCTACGTAACACCCCACTTGGTCTTTATGACTTGGTGGAGTTACAGACGGAGATACATTACATTACATACAAAGGCGTTCCTGAGGCTTGAGGAGAAGCTAAGAATATTTTCCAGATATTACTGTCGCTTAAATTCTCTCCGGCATTACCTTCGACACCGAGCGTTCAGTGCTCTTTTAGTCCTAAGACATTCTGAAGTGAAAAAGCGTTTGAGCCAAAAAAATAAAGAAATATTATATATATATAATTTATATAATTGATTTGTATAGCGCCCCAAGAGAACTTAATCTCTATTCAGGCGCTTTACATATGCCTCGGGGCTCGAGCCCACGACCTCAGCCAGACCTTGGCCGGGGCGAGCGCCTTAACCGCTGGACCAATCAATGGCAGCTTACCATTTTTGACGAGTGAAAATCCGCATCGGCAATGCTGCCCATTGTACAGCGAGCGAAGGGTTAATGGTGGAGCTGGGTTTGCATGGTCAAACTGTTGATTGCATGACCATTCCTGCAAACTATTAGGAACATAAAACGACTTTGTGCAAAGTCGTTTTATTAATTGATTCAAAAATGGTTAAACAAATCTGGAGCTTATACATCGGAGGGGGCTTATTCATGACTAAATTTTGTATGCTGTTGAGCTAGCAAAACGTTGTGCCTTTCTTATTTGCAAACTTTCCGAACTCACATATGACATTGAGGTACTCAAACGCTCACTCAACATTTGCTGATGGGCTACTTTAAGCTCATTGCAAGTGGACAAAAAGCGAAATCGGCCGACGTGAAATGGGCTGCCAGCTGCTTTAACCGTTTTTCAAATTCATCCTTCCAACATTAGATTGACATCAGACAGAGACCATCCGAGGAACCATTGATGTACCTCGGAGCTTTGTGCGTAGTTCACTTCTTTTAATGGTTATACTCTCTCTGTCTCTCTCTCGCTCTCTCGGGTTTTGGTTAACTTGCTTGTAGATGAATATGAAATTATCGTATTGTTATTGCCTTATTCCTAAATTACCGACCCGACTTTGTTCGTTCACTTTCAGTACCGTGCTTATAGCTAGCATTTTCTAATAAGATTCACAATTTAACACAAAGAAAAAAAAATCTTACGCAACGACCATCTACTCTCCAACTGCCGACTATAGCTCATCCTTTTCAGCGGTCCTGAGCTGCTACTTCCATGCTACTCACTACCTTAACTGCTCTCCTGACTCTGCTATGCTTCCCACTTTCTCTTTGTTGCGTGAGACGAAGTCTGTTGCCTACCGAATGCGTACCGAAAGCCGCTTAGGCTATGAGTTCGCTTTACAAAACTCTCCTGCGTAACACCCACCTGGTCTTTATGACTTTGTGGAGTTACAGACGGAGATACATTACATTACATTACATTAAAACGCTTACCGGTGGCCAAACCCCAGGGCCTTCTGCCACTCAGCGTCCGAGCTGCACGCAGCGTGTCGTGCACGAAGGCGTGGTAGTAGCGACCGCCAGATGCGGTCGCTCCGAGAGAGAGAGAGAGAGAGAGAGAGAGAGAGAGAGAGAGAGAGAGAGAGAGAGAGAGAGAGAGAGAGAGAGAGAGAGAGAGAGAGAGAGAGAGACAGAGACAGAGAGAGAGAGAGAGAGAGAGAGAGAGAGAGAGAGAGAGAGAGAGAGAGAGAGAGAGAGAGAGAGAGAGAGAGAGAGAGAGAGAGAGAGAGAGAGAGAGAGAGAGAGAGAGAGAGAGAGAGAGAGAGAGAGAGATAGAGAGAGATAGAGAGACAGAGAGAGAGAGAGAGAGAGGCAGAGAGAGAGAGAGAGAGAGAGAGAGAGAGAGAGAGAGAGAGAGAGAGAGACAGACAGAGAGAGAGACAGACAGAGAGACAGACAGAGAGACAGACAGAGAGACAGAGAGAGAGAGACAGAGAGACAGACAGAGAGAGAGACAGAGAGAGACAGAGAGAGAGAGAGAGAGAGAGAGACAGAGAGAGACAGAGAGAGACAGAGAGAGAGAGAGAGAGAGAGAGAGAGAGAGAGAGAGAGAGAGAGAGAGAGAGAGAGAGAGAGAGACAGAGAGACAGAGAGAGACAGAGAGAGACAGAGAGAGAGAGAGAGAGAGAGAGACAGAGAGAGACAGAAAGAGACAGAGAGAGAGGCAGAGACAGAGAGAGACAGAGAGAGACAGAGAGAGATAGAGACAGAGAGAGCCTCCGGGCACGCGCCATTGAAACGATACACGGGCCCGGTGAGAGCTCCGACGAAGAGCGAGAAAGCGATTGACTCGTGCAGCTCGTGCGTCCGGAGAGCGGGCAGCGCTGTCAGAGCACAAAGCGAAAGTCGTGGGCTCAATCCCTACGGCGCGTGCGTAGCGCCCGGATTGAGATCGAGCGGGCAGGGCAGCGCTGAGAGCAGCGTGCAGCGCGGCTCTTGCTGAGGAGTTGAACGCCACTGAAGCCGCAGCTGCGCCGCTGGGAGCATAGCCGCCCCGAGCGCGCTGCTGCTGCTGCTGCTGGCCGAGCGAGGAAATATATATTTCGGCCGGTGCCTCCGAATGCGACGACCTTCAGTTATTTTCGGATTTTAGATAACCGAACCTGAATCGTTGAGTACCCTTGCCGTCGAGTCTTGGCTCAGGTGGATGATCCCGACCCAGGTCGTGGGAGGAATTCGAGCCCTGATTGTCCATTGCAAGCGGTGGCGATGGCCTAGGTGAAGGCTCTTCTACCGCTCTACATCAATGAGGCTGTTAAATAAGCTTACTTTCCTCTTTTTTTTAACCAAAAGTGGATTGTGGACCACTGAGCTTGATAGTCCTTCGAAGATCTCCAGAAACATCGAAGAGTCTGCGAGTTATACGGACGTACACTTCCTTGCCTAAGGATTGATAGCTATAATTTCGCAACGTAGCCTCGCTGCCGATACATACTCTCTCTGTAGAAAAAGCAAGCTCATCCTGTTTGCTCTGCCGCCGGCATTGTTTTTGTAAGCATCCACCTTCATTCACTAATAAAGGCGAAAGTTCGCGAGGCACCGGTGGCCACAAGCGGGCTGCCTTTTTTTTATTCCTGATAAGACCACGAAGCTGACGGAACATTCTAGAATAAGCTGACAAGCACCAGAAAGCTCCAATCTTCCGGGCCATACGCCTAAATGGTGTCGGTCACCGGAAATCCGGTTTCAATCAATCCAAATATTCTGCTAGTATCGGCCCAATGCTGTATCTACTCATTGTACCAGATATAAACCTTGGTATTGTCTTGAAACACAATCCATATATGGTCGGATGCTTTGTTGTGTGCGCCTGCTGCTTCTGCTGCTGTAATTAGTGCAGCGGTCTGAAGCTAATGTATGGCTCACCTGTGGCCGATAGTTAAGCCATTGACGTAGCGCAGCGTCAGGCCACTGGTGTACGTTATGTTTCTTAACTTAGCTGCGGTGATTCATCACGCTCTCATATGTGTACGCGTTGAGAGAAATAAGCACCGAGTCTCGGTGACCGCTCACGTCTGCGCTGTGTCTCCATGAGATTCCACTAGAACTGCCACGTCGACATTATGTACTATATCAGCGTAACTCCTTTGCTACGTCTCAATCGCTGGCGCGCGGACGCACTTTTGATAGTATGGAGGCGACAGTCCTTGTAAAAAAAAGCCGAGAGTAGTGTGTGGCCTTCGCGGTTGTAGCTCATCCTCTAACTCACAATACAACTATTTGAGCATTGGATTGCCTATCAGTGCAGAATTTGCTCTATCTTTATTCAGGAGCGCACTGACGGGCAAAGCCGCGGTTTTAAAAATGGCCGTAGGCGCATCGAAACGCTGGAGAAAAAGTACAAACCAACCCAGCGCTCGTACAGCACTAGTCCTCGTCGGCGCCTGACAAACGGCGGCGAAGCCTGAGCTACGAAGCTTAGGGCTTACGAGTTGCAGGCGCAGCTCCGATCCACGCACGCGGCCGCCGAAGGTAGCAGGATGCGGTGGCAATAAAGAGTGCGCACACCTTTAACGTAGCAAGCCCTTGTCCTTAGCGAGGAACAATCTCTTCGTCAGCCTAATAGGATGGAGCAGAGAGAGCATGCAGCCCCAGCCATAGCTATGTACAGCTAGAACTAGTTCGAAGCCCAAAGTGCAACTACTGAACATTCACGCGAGTGGGGTCGGCTTTCGCTGACTAATCTCAGTCGATGACATAAACAGTTCCTATTCATTTCAATTCAGAAGGACGGCACTTAAAACAGTCGAGCGCGCGGCGATCTCTTGACGCGCGAGGTTAGCGCTTGAAACAGGATTTGCCACTGGAGTGCGCTGCTGCGTGATCTCTTGACGCGCGGTCAGTGAGAATAGCTCCTCAGCTCATCGCGTCGATGATGGCGCGATGGGGGGCCCCTCTCATTGCTCTCACGCCCCGCCCCCCGCGGGCCATTAATTTTGCCAGGCATAAATACGCTCGATGCATAGCGGTCGGTGGCATACGTCACTAGCTGCCGACAACGCGAGCGAGATGCTGTCGTGCGCACTCTGTGCTGCCGGACGAGGGCGTGCGAAGGCTGCAACGAGCCACGAGAGACAACTCGCTCACTTTTCGTTCGTCAATCTGTGGCACAACATCTGGCGGGCGGTAACAGCTAAAATGTTTTTAGGAGCGCAAGCCAACGGCCGACCATCGAGCTTTCGCGAGGCTCTTGCGCGCTTGGCCAGAGCAAGCTTGCTTCGGTCTTACCCAGACAAGTTGTACACTTATCTTCTTATCTAAATTACTATCCGGCGTCCTATTGAGGCCGCGTGAAATATCGCGGGCATTTCTAAAGTGCGCGTTTTTTCAGCTTTTGCGCCGCGGAGGCCGAAGCGGCAGCCGATTCTAAGCTCAAGTCTTTGTCAGCGGTCAAAAGAGGCGAAAGTGGGCCAGTTGGGTCTTTGAGAGTTCCGGGCAAGCACTGGCTTCGACTGCGAAGCAGTCTTGCAGCAGCAGCAGTTTACGTAAACGATCGACTCTTCAAACTCCCACTCCGCACGGCGAGAAAAAGAGCGCGCGCGGGCTGGAGAGTGGCGGCAAGATTGTATTCCATCCCGCTTTCGCGGCTCGCGCGAGGTTAAAGTTCACGGGCTACACTTCTTTCAGCTGTCTCGCAGATGCTAATGCTTGGTTAGTTTGGCGTGGAATCGAGGAAAATTAGCATTCGCGGTGCGAGTAAAAAACTAACGATAGCTTGGCAATCTGTCACTCTCACGCGCTAAAGTACGTAAATGTATGCAATCACCCAAGTCGGTGCTTCGCGGTATTCATAGCTTATTGTATCAACCTACATCCGCGCCCGACAGAGTTCGGCAATGTCCTTCGCCGCCACCACCGCCATCGCCGCCGCCGCCGCCAGCAGCTCCCAAAGCCTTCCTGTGCCTTGCAGACCCCTGCTCACTGCACGCTGGCCTTCGTTGGCTCTCACCGACGTCGTCGGGCTCATTGCGGCATGGCAGGGCGCGGCGTTCACCTCGATGCCTCCGCACACCACTCCCTGGCTCCTACCTACCCGATTCGAGCTACGCTGCAATTGGCTGCACGCTGCTCTTCGGATTGGCTCCAGCAGGTCCCCGGCAAATGAAGCGGGACGCTTTTGCTCGCCCCCCCCCCCCACAGATTCCCGCCGAACTTAACTGCCACTGAACGGTAGCTCGGAGGCTAAATGGTTCTAAACGGTTAAGCCGCGCGACTTAACGGTTAAGCCGCGCGCGCCGCCCCAACCCGCCTCCCGGCCCCTGTCGCCATCGCCGAAGCGCCGAAGCCACTGCTGCTTTTGCTGCCGACGATGGCCCAGGTATCGTAGCAGCAACACGATGGAAGACAAGCAGCTGGGTACCCGTCGACCGTCGCGCGGCGGCAAGCCGAGCGGCGAGCGCATTCAAAAGACCGCGACCGGGTCGCGCGCTACCGGACGGACGCCACCTGGCGCGCTACAGCATTCCGCCAACTGTCGACTTCGAAATGAGAGCGACGGGGCATTACGCGGCGCCGCCGCTCAGGCGTTACGCTTCGCCCGGCGGGCGCCACTCGTAAACGAGCTGTTAACCGCGCTCGACTGCGCTCAGCGACCATCCAATATTGAAGGGAGCGCGGCTCGTAATTCCAAAATAAAGACGTTTTAAGCGCCTTTCAGCGCTCCATTGTTCTACCGGGGGCAGCGATCGCGTCGCGGTCTCAAGTCACCTTCTCCGCTCGACGGCATTCCGAGAAACAGCACCGGACGCCGGGCTGCGCCAAACTGCCGCCGCCGCCGACGGCCTGCGGCCGACGAGCGAGCGTGGCGGTCGCGGCGCCGGCACCCGACGTCGCGATCGCGCCCGCGGAGGCGCTTGTTTCGAGCGTCGCGCCGCCGCGGCCTTAGGTATTGATTATCCGCGGGCTATCGCATCGACCGACACTAACCAGCCCCGGGGGCTAGGCGCCAGACTACTATTTACGGCCGGAGGGTGAAGGCGGCGTTTAATTGGCGGATTGAAGGCCGGTCAGATTGGTTGATTCGTGAGTTCGCGAGTCTCCGGCCAGTCTCGGTACCGGCGAGCGGACCCTTCGCGAAAACCTCGCGACCGTGCTCGAACGCCTGGGCGCGCGAGCGAGTAAGAAATGCGCAGCTAGCCGCGTGCAGGTGAGTGACGGCCGCCGCGCTGCGTGGCGGCGGCGCGTCGCGCGAGAGCGATCGCCGCTCCTACCGCATCCGCGCGCGCCACCCGCAGGGGTGGCGCAAAGGTGAGATGCGACCGTTAGGCTGGGCTGTGCGGGCACTGCTCGGCAAACGGGACGCTGCGGCACCCCTGACGCTCAGCCGAGCGGCGCTCCGGCCGCGCTCCGGGGGACGGGCGAGGCAGCGGCAGCTACGGCCGCCGCGAGCTTCCGCGTGCACTAAATCGGCGAGCGGAAGCTCGGCGGCGGCGGCCGGTGAGGAGCCGCCGCTTGCGGACGGGCGCAGCGAACGGGCGCGCTCGCGAAAAGCAGCGCGCGGCGGCGGAGCAACGCCGACGCCCTCCGCGCGAAGCGGGCGCGTGCTGTGCCCCGAGAGAAGCGACCGCTCTCAGTTCGCGCCATTAGTGCGGGAGCGCTAGTGGCGCGAGCTGAGAGCTGCTGGAAGCGCGGGCGCAGCCGCCGGAAGGCGCGTCGTCGCCTCGCGCGGCGTCTCTCGGGCTGCAGCGCGGCGGATCGAGACCGGCCGCGAGAAAAACCAGCAGCGTCTGCGGCCGACCGCCCCGGATCGCGGGATCGCGCCCTCGAGTTCGCGCTGCTCGCGGAGGGACGGCGCAGTCACGGAACGCGAGGGGGAGTGCTCGAGTCGGTGCGATTATGAATGGCGAAACATTAATCGTTGTTCCTGAATTAGGACGACTAGGAACCACAAATGTCACAATCCACGATTAGGCGGTCCGTAAGCTGAAGTCTTGTGAATAGGCGCCAGTCACGTTGAGCTCTAGGCGTTGAGGCCGGCGGCAGTTGTGCCGGAGGCTTTGAGCCGTTCGGAAGCTGAGGGGCGCTCTTGGCAAAGAGCTGCTGGACGCCATGACCGACGATGGACGCCTGCGACTCTCCGTCGCTTTTTAATAGACTCCTGTGCGCTGCGGATTTGGACTCGTTAATCCAAAGGTTTGGGCGTGCTTTGTTGCTGCCCCGTTCCGCTCCCGTCGGCATACCTGCTCGCTTCGGTGCTGCGCCCGCAAGCCGCTAGCCGCGACTCAAAGGCTCGGGGCTACAGCCGAGGCATTTGTTTCGCAGCGGCTCGAGGACTTCGCGGCCTAAATACGCGAGCCCAGCAGCCGCCGCAGCGCGCTTGCAGCAGGTTGGCGCGCTCGATGCTGCGCGCGGCACGCGTCGCTTTCTTCGGCCGGAGTGATGGCGACGAGGCGCGCATCGGAAGCGCCGCATCGGAAGCGCACTGACTCCGCGGGATGAGAGCGCGCTCGCATTCGGTGCGCGCGAACGCTCTTGTGTAGCCGTTATTCGGCCGCCTGCGCCAGCTCGGGCGGAGCGTCAGTCCGAAAGTGGCTCTTCGTCGCTCTCTGGCGCTCTTGCACGCGCATAGCCGACGGTTCTCGTCTGCGGCGACAGCCTTGCGGGGCGCGAGTTTTCGCCATCGGCCCGCTCCGTTTTATGGCGACGTTTTACGGCGGCGAGCGCCGGTGAAAGCCCGAAGGCGCGTCACCTAGCTGGGCATTTTTGACGAGTTAGAATCAAACCGGGTAGTGCGCTATCGTTTTGGCGAAAGAGCGCTCAGTGCGCACTTCCGCCTTCTGTGACCTCGCTATTCAGTCTGCAAACTGCGAAGGATTGTTTTTTAATTAATTGCTTATGGGTAAGCGTGAGATTAAACTCACGTTATCAGAGCCACCTGGCTAGCAGCAGGAATGCATTGATCGGAACAACAATATGAAAAAAGCGTAGTCAGCCTCGCACTTTGGGGCTCGAGTACAGGAACAACTTTACGCAACTGAGCACCTGCACAGCGCTGGAGTACTAAACATCGTTACGGAGTTTGGCGAGTGCATAACTCGGTGTTATAACTAACCAATTGACGTTCCTACTTTACAGCATACGCCACGAAAGCAACGACTGCGTTCTCTTCGTAGCCCTGTTCAAAATTCAAATTCTAACTGTTATTATTGCTAGCTTATATTTATGAAAAATTACGGAAAATTTTTAATACTGCATTATATATAATGTGGGCCTGAGTGTCCGCTGACATAGCGGTAAGCCCAGTGCAGCTGGTAGGCCCGGCCCACTGTCGGGCAAGGACTCCGTTCACGTGCGACCTTACTCGTCACGTGATCGAATCTTAATTTCAGAAGCTTTCTATTTTTGACCTTGTCATTAGTGAAGCATTCGCTGAGTTCTGATAGCGCAAAACTCCTGGGCGTCTTTTTCAGTCTTTACCCGTTGTAAAGTTGTTCGTATGCGAATGCTTTGTTGAGTTTCAGCATTGTGGCTCTGAGTGGCTTCCTCATTTGCTGGTTTCTGTCGTGGTTGTCTGCAATAAGTGCGTTTAGATTTGCTCGTTTCTCTACTTTTTGTTTCAAATTAATTTCTGGAAAACTCGCCGGGCCACAGTGGCGGGCGGAAACCTCAGTTTGTATGAGGATAACGGCCTACAACCGTAAAAAATCCCGGAGAAATCCCGCTCTGGTTAGATAGGCAGTCCTGAGTGCGTTCCTTTGACCAATCAGGTAAGACCGCCCCAGCTATTGCCAAGCTTGTAGTTCATAATTATTGTAGCAAAACCTGTGTACATGGAAAAATGAACTTATTTTAAAATTATATTTAATAATGGTCTTGTAAAGCTAACTTTCATTTAATTGCGTTAATTGTATTCATCAGCGCCGGGCAGAGAATCAGCATTGAGTTGTTTGTACGGAAGGAGCGTACAGACGTTCTGACCATCTGTACAATTATACTAATTTTATAGTGAGCACCGTGAAGAATCACTGGCAGGTTCTATTCACGCATGTCCGTCACTTACCAGTAGCAGGCGCCGTAAGGTGTGTTCAATTTTGACTACAAGAGAGCAAGTAGCATCTACGTAGGCATATTATAAAATTAACCCACGTTTAACTCTTTAATATGACACTCATTATTGCTCTAATGTAGTAGTACAAAAAGTAAATATTACATGGGTCACAATGTAAGCGTGACGTCAAATGACTATGACGACCCGCTGGCTTACTAGCTCATTAATACACCTGGCTTATTAGAGAGGACGATGGCATCGTTAGCATGGGTATTCTGTGTGAACCGAAAAAGACTGCAGATCCTTGCGCTGGCACGACCTGAAAGAGCTGCTTAATGTAAAATATATACTGAACAGTCAACCGGACTGTACAGCGCTAAATACTCCCGAGGGTTTCGCTGGCGCTTGCAAGCAAAATAAGACACATCGTTTCGTCACTCAGACTAAAACGGAATGAAACGTTGACTTACTACATCATTCGCGATACAAATACCTCTATAATTTTCGTGGTTCCTGAGTCATATTGATTAGGAACCGGTCATGTCCCCTTATTTACAGTTAGGTGCAAATAAAGTCCAACTCGTGCAATATCAGTCAGTCGTACTCTGGGCGCCGAGAGGAAAGTATACGCTATAGTTGGTGCTGGGAACCTGTACTCCATTGTGGCTGTCGAATTGATTTTTTACTCTGCGGTCATGCTATACTAAGATGTTAGCCTGCAACCATGAGCAATCATGGAAAACTCCAGCTCCGCTTCGGAAGGCGGGCCAGAGTGACCTAGCTGGTGACCCCGTCCCGCCCCCATCTATTGCAAAGCCTACAGTTCTTAGTTTAAATAGAGGAAAATCTGTGTCGAATGAAAAATAAAAACCTATTTCAAACTTATGTTTAACACTTTTTATAAAGCGAATTTGAATTGGATCGTGTGAAATTTATTCGTCAGCGCCGAGTGACAAATCAACATTGAGTTGCGGGCGTGAAGGAAACGTACAGACGCGCTGACCATCTTGAAATTTATATTAACTGTGTGGTAAGCCCCACAAAGAATCATTGGCATATTATAATTATGCGCATTTGTTCATAGCTTACCAATGGCAGGTGCAATGCGACTTCAGTCACGCT
Source organism: Cristatella mucedo (assembly GCA_009760855.2). NCBI lineage: Eukaryota > Metazoa > Bryozoa > Phylactolaemata > Cristatellidae > Cristatella > Cristatella mucedo. The sequence continues at coordinate 4,947,855 of WPIO01000026.1, read as the reverse complement.
TATTCTGGCGACTTTCCAATACGCCAACTCAGCCCCGCCCAGCGAAAGCTGTGACGCGCCGGAGCGCCAGTTGTCACTTCGGGAGTAGCAAATGAGGCCGTAGTGTACAGAGCGCATGATGTCCAAATTTCAAGGTCACCCTTTGAAAACCCTAAATTTCGCAACAAAGCTGTAGCACATCAACTTTCAATTTCAACAACGGAGAGTGCACGCGACAGCTACGCACGAAAGTTGGCGAGTTATTTCCCTCCGCTTTCGACTCTCGTCGTGGCTGCACCGTCGCATTAAGTAGCACTCTAGGTATCGCATCAAGGGCGCACGATGCGAACGTGAAAGCGTCGGGCTCGTGGACCCGACGTGCGAGCCCGACGCTCAGCGTAGGAGTAGATGTAGCAGCAGGCGCTCTCCCATTGCTGCCGCCGCGGTCCCCTACCGCAGCCTGCCAATCTGCCGGCTTCGACGGTGTCCGCTACGCGAATGTCCTACCGCCTGCGCAGCGGCTGCAAGGACTAGCGAGAGAGAAAGGGAGAGAGACAGAGACAGAAAGACCCTTGCGAAATCAGTCACTTCGGCCGATGCGCAGGTATATGTCGAGAAGAGCGTAATTTATGAGAGAATAAAAGGACTCGTTTAAGAAATGTAGCCTCACGACAGCCAATCCATAATGTCAGAGTTACGAAGACATTCCTCCGCACAGGGGCAAGGGGGCATTTGCCCTTCCCCCTCCGAAAACGGGGCAGGGACCCGGACTTCATCCTATTCATACGCCATACCTAGCTGAACTGCGGCACCAGTTTCAGCCTCTTCGCGCCCTTAGGTCCTGTACAGACAATACATTAGCTGTTCCATTCCCCCGCCTAAAGACAGTTGGCGACAGAAGCTTTAGCTCTGCACGTCCTAGACTGTGGAACTCGATTCCACAATTCTTACGCAACGACAACTACTCTCCTACTGCCGACTATGGCAAATCCTTTCCAGCAGTCCTGAGCTGCTACTTCCTTGCTACTCACCACCTCAACTGCTCTCCTGACTCTGCTATGCTTCCCACTTTCTCTTTGTTGCGTGAGACGAAGTCGGTTGGCTACCGAATGCGTACTCAAAGCCGCTTAGGCTGTGAGTGCACTAGACAAAACTCTCCTGCGTAGCACCTACATAGCCTCTGTGGCTTTGTGTAGTTGCAGACGGAGATACATTACATTACATTATTTGGCCGCCGGCCACTGACGACAAAATGATGTGCTAATTCCACTCAATGAAAATCGTCGAGCTCTCGTCAAATATAGGCAATGATGATTTTACGCTGTAATTTTTTGCTAATCGTGTGTTTAGTCCTGTACATAAAAATCTTTCAGGTCTCGCTGGCTAAATGAAAATTTTGCAAGTATTCCCCCTAAATGAGAGTCCAGGCTCTCCCAGTGCAGGTATATACAGCGTGTCCCAATTCAGCATATATATATATATATATATTAAACGTTATCTACAGGTACCTACAATTTTCGTGCGCACCTGAGAATATTTAGACGCACGACATATAAGCAGTACATTTTGTACGCTGCGATGTCAGTTGTGCTTGTGCGAGTGCTCGTGAGCGCGCTCGCTTGCGACGTCGTGTCTGCACGTGCTGTCCTCCATGCCTGGCGAATCGTGAGAGGCTTTTGCTGGAACTACAGTTAATTTCACCACAGAACGACTGCCAATTTCCCCACAAAGCACCCCTGCGTGTCCCCGGTAGCCTGCCTATAACACACGCCTCTGGAATGCCCGCACATTGTGCTTGATAGACCGGTAGTTGCTAGCGGCTTGATGCTTTGACATCTTGCTTGACACTCGCTGTAACAAAAACCTGGCTGAAGTTGACGAACTACTCGGCTAGCACCAACGCTTACCGAGCAGGGTTTTTCCTTTTTTTCATACTCGGATATGCTAAATGAATGGTTGATCCTATAAAGCTGCTGCTGGAGCCAGCGATGTTGGAGCCGGCAGCTCTTTCAATTCCTAGCCGCTCTCGGATCCTGCTAAGCAATTTATTGTAATCTCTTGTTCTGCGTCAAGCTAGTGGTTAGTTGCCCATGGTGGCGGTAATTCCACCGGGCAGAACTCCAAGCTTAATCTTCGGCTTACCTGATAATCACGCCACTTTTTGCACTAGGTATCGCCCTCATTTTTCTTCTTTACTCATCTGGTTTGATCCACTTTGATCTCATCCGATGTACTTCATTTCCTCGTGCTCTCACTGTCTAATGAGTGCTTCTGCATCCGATCTCAACTACACGTCCCTACTCACACAAAACGTCTTACCATCGATCAAATTTTTTTCTCTAGTGATTTTACCCTATCTATTCATATCGTGGCCATTTTCGAAACCCATGACCGTGTTCGGATTTTGTTCTTCCTGAAAAGCTTTACTCTTTCATTATAAAAAATTACCTGTGAGTCAAGAAATCTTGAAGAATCTCTTATCATCGATGCAGTCCACAGCATCCTCTGTCTTCTACTTGACCCTCCTACCGACATTCCCTCATCGATGCAATGCTACAACTCAACGCTAGCTAACGAGTTTAAGGACTTTGCACCTCGGACTGAGCGACAGGTCCGAACCCTCCCCCCCCCGAGACACCCATTGGTTTACGGCTGAGGTAAAAAGACCAATGGATGCTAAACGTAAAGTTGAAGAGGCCGCAAAATCTTCGTGACTCACTCGCCACAGCTTGACATTTGAAGATTATTGCAGGTCGCACCCGTCCATTTTAGGTAAGGCCAGGTATAAATTTTAAAGGTACGCAGTGGAGTCGCTGGTAAATGACCCAAAAAATGTTAATGGCCGCTATCGACTGTGATAGCCCAGGAAATTAAGCTGATAGTAACAATAATAAGAATAATAATGCACTTGATGATGCACCCTCAGAAAACTAAATCTCTTTCTAGGTGCTTCATATTTTCTGAAAAAGCAACACGATCGAATGTCGAGTGGCAGCATGCTTGATAAACAGCAAGAATAGCATGGTTAGGGGCGACATGCACACGGTCAGCATGCAAGTGCGGTTAGCGGCAGCGTGCAAAAGTGTCAGCACGCATAAGCACGCAAAGGACGAATCGCAGGGACGTACTAAATGCTGTCATAAATAGGTGCGTTTTTAGTTTCTCTTTTAAATTGGGTCAAATCAGGGGATGTCGTGACGTAAGTCGCTTTTCGCGACCGCAAACGGTGGTGAGAGTCGCTACGGCTCGTCGGGGCTCTTCTGCCGCTATCAAAAGAGGCACTGTTGAATCAGTTAATAATATCTCCTTAACCCCTCTCATGCAAGTGTACTGCCCAGCCATCCCAATGGCGACTGAACTGGATGGTTCTTCGAACTCTACGTTGCTAAAATTGAACGGATCAGAGACTCTACTTTCTCACTGTCATCCCTGCAGGACTACAGCTCTCGCTCTCTTCTGTTCTCACCTCATTAATGCGCCCACTACTAGTGTCTACTGAACTCGTCGCTAAACTTGTCTCCAACTTGACTGCAAACGTACAACCGTAAGCTGATCCCACGTCCCGACAGCTCTCCTAATGAGGTCACGTTAAGAAGACAGCCCAGGGTTAACCCCTCGCGGATCGAGAGCGCTCGCGACCGGGCTCGCGAGCGAGCGTCTGCTCTGCGCCTGCTCACGTCGCGCCTAGTGCGCCTCGCTCACTACTTGTTCGAGCAGCCGATTTAACTTGCAGGAAAGCAGCGGAAATGGCCTCGCTCGAGGCCTCGCGAGCGCCTTTGCCACGCTCCGCTACCCATGTGCGCTCCCTTCGCGTTCGGTGTCTCGCGAGCGAGGCGACTAGCCGACAGGCGCCGTCAGGAATGTTTATCTCTGGCTCGACACAGCTCACGCCTCACGAGCTGGTTAGGGCACACAGCGACTCACGATGGCGCGCGGCGCGGCACTGCCGCCGCCAGCTAGACATGCGGCCTCGCGGCAGCGGTGGCGGCGGCCCAGCGATTGTCTGAAGAGGCGGACTGTTCGAAAACGCTACAGCATCAAAACCGAGGCGGAACGTGAGCATCTGTATGGGCTGTCTTATGCCCAACATAACAAAAACTAATTGATCAGTAGATCAATTGCTGCTTACTATAACACTCGTCCACATCCCACGTCCCGACAGCTTTCCTGTCAGGTGCATAGATCAGTCGCTGCCCCGGCATGACAAATATTGTTTTCGATTACCGGTAGAGTCCCTCTCCCTCTTAAAATAATAAGGATAATACAATTGTTATAGCGCCCCCAGATAACTCAATCTCTTTCTAGGCACTCCGGACTCGCTGCAAAGGTAGCTGAAAACGACTCTTAATACAAAGCCTACCCTAGATCATAACAGCTTTACTAACTTTCGTCTCATGTCCCTTCTGACATTCTTATCCAAGACTCTTGCACGACTGGTGGTCCGGCAACCAAACGATAATATTTATCGTTGATGTTGATACGCCATTCTCAATGAATTAAAATCTTTCGGCGATTGATCCTTTAGTACCCTTGTGCACCAAAAGTCTGGAGCTAGTTTCCTGCTACGGTCACTACCTTCGATGACATTCCATCTTTAAGTCTCAGCTCAAGGCCCGTCTGTTCAGTCCAAAGGCCAACTTTGCCTTCACCGCAGTCAACTTGTCTGTTTTGCTCCGGTATGCTTTGCTTAGATATCTGTGCACGATTCGTTGCACGTTTCTAGCCAGAGGTTTTGCTAAACAGTGGCCGTAAGTGCCTTCGTGGTTGCTATGGGATGCTGTGTGTCCTTGAGCATGACACTCGTTAGCTTTCCCATGCTCGGTACCGTGCATGTCAGCAGCCCCGTGGACATTGATTCTTTTATGAGTTGTAAAGCCCCTAGATTGAGATTACGTTCTCTCAGGGCGCTATACAAACGACCAATCAGTGTTATCATTAGTATCTCTAGAGGCATGCATGTGCGACGCACTGGTCCGAGATGAATATTGGAAGCGCCGCTAGCCTAGGGCCGAGTAAAAGGAAGAATGCTGACGATTGCAGTCCCCTCCCGTAAGCGAATCTGCCAATCGGCGAAAGGTCAACGTTCAGCAGCCGTAATCGGATTCCGCCCCATTGGTGAATTCCGCGTCTTACCGGAATGAAGTGAATATGGTGGGTTCGCAGAGTTCGTCCGAAGTGAATAATTAAACACTGTCTCTTGGCGAACGGACCGAAAAGCCACAAGCGCCCGGCCAGCCGAGCAGCTGTGCGCGTGCACCGCAGCGGCCGGCGCACCGACCGCTTGCACTTGCAGTCGTCGCACGCACCCGCCGGAGCGACGGCGGCGGCGGAGCGACGGGAGATGACGGACGCCGAGAACCGCGTGGTTCTCAACGTCGGCGGCATTCGCCACGAGGCCTACAAGGCCACGCTGAAGAAAATACCGGCCACGCGCCTGTCGAGACTGACCGAGGCGCTCGCCAACTACGACCCGGTGCTCAACGAGTACTTCTTCGACCGGCACCCGGGCGTGTTCGCGCAGGTGCTCAACTACTACCGCACGGGCAAGCTGCACTACCCGACCGACGTGTGCGGCCCGCTGTTCGAGGAGGAGCTCGAGTTCTGGGGCCTCGACACGAACCAGGTCGAGCCGTGCTGCTGGATGACGTACACGCGCCACCGCGACACGCAGGAGACGCTCACCATCCTCGACCGGCTCGACCTCGACGCGGAGAAGATCTCCGACGAGGAGGTGGCGAAGAAGTTCAGCCTCGAGGAGGAGCACCGCACCAAGTCGCTCACTGCCTGGCAGACGCTTCGCATGAAAGTCTGGGCGCTGTTCGACGACCCGCAGTCCTCGCGCGGCGCCAGGGTACGTAGCCGCCGCTACCGCCGCCGCCGCCGCCGCCGCCGCCGCCGCCGCCGCCGCCGCCGCCGCCGCCGCCGCCGCCGCCGCCGCCGCCGCCGCCGCCGCCGCCGCAGCAACAGGAGCGACCGCTTCGTTTGCCAGACTCGCGGGCTGGACTTCCGACATCCGCCAGCTGTGCTATCCGGGAAATGACGGGGCCGTAGCCGGCGCCTGTGCCTAATGTACCCGTGCGCCATCTATACCCATTGCATATACCCATCGCCGCCCGCGTCTGGGGCCGCCGGCCGGACGCTGGCGCCTCGCCCCCTCTCACCCACGTGCCTGCCAAGCCAGCCGGCCGCGGCGCTGCTGACGTCACAGCTGCCCGCTGCGCCCGGCGGAGGCGCCGCGATCCGTCTGCGGGCAGTTCGGGTCTCCGCGAACAACTGCAATTCAAGTGCGTTCCTCACAAAAAGTCTGCAGCGCGACGTTCGAATGACGATTCGTCCAAAGCACGACTGCTACGATTTCGAATCTGCTCAATTTCGCGGCGGTAGTTCCCCGAAGCGTTCTCGACTGCACAGTTTCGAACGACACGAGCACGAGCACCAGCGTGCTGCAATACACTAGCGGAGCCAGCCACGTATTGGCTTTGCTCCAATCACACAATGTACAAGTTCATCGAGTTTCCAAAGTCAAATGGCGATTGCATACTGCCCGGTGCGGCACGTAGCTTATCTGCTCCGATTTCGTGGCGCTCCGCTTTCGCGTTCCTGGTAAAAATGGACCCGCCCGCTTCATTACGCTGCATCTAGTTTGGGTTGGCCGGAGAGAGACGGGGCGGAAATCGGTGGTCCAATTTCTCGAGAACGCGCCCCGGACGTATGCCGGGAAAATTGCCACGCACAGATCTCACGAGCCTGGCGCTGCCTATTTGTGGAGGATCGCGATTATTCGCTGAACCCTGGTGTACCGCAATCTACTTACCAGCGTGTAGCGATCGGCAGTGCGAGCCGCCGGCCGACTCCGCGATCGGCCTGCCGATACTCCGTCCTATCCACGATCCGCCGGCCGACGAGCGGCGACCTGCCGGCTGCATTTAACGACTCCGCTGATTGCGTGCCTCTACCAGCCCACGGCCCGACGTTTGCATCCACATATGGGGACGAATTTCAGGAAATCTCTGCCAGCTAATACAGCGCCGTCTATTTATAGATCGAGCTCACTTTTGGCTACGAGCACAATGCCGCCCATAGCAGCTAAAACGGCGCCGTTACGGCGGCCTTTCCTGCAATGGGCACTGTACGCACAGCCGAAAGTGAGCTGGCTCTATGAACAAACGACGCCGTATTAACTGGCTCTACTTGTGCTGGAGGAGGTCAAAGACACGTAGGCTGGCGCGAGCGAGTAAACGGACGCGTAAGCCAGACTGAGGATCTCGAAGTGGACTCGACGCTTACTAGGGAGGGAGCCAGTGAAGTTCGGACGGAGTTGGTGCGATGCATTGTGCAGCACTCTCAGAGAGCTATATCGCTTTCTAATAAAAACAATAAAATGCATTTGATAAAGCGCCCTCAGAGAACTCAATCTCTTTCTACGCGCTTTACATTTGCTGCAAAGGAAAAACGATCAAATGGTGAGTGGTATCGTGCTTGATAAACACTATGAATAACATGGTTAGGGGTGACATGCACAGGGTCAGCATGCAAGTGTGGTTAGTGGCAGCATGCAGTGTCAGCACGCATAAGCACATCAAGGACAAATCACAGGGACCCACTAAATGCTGTCCTAAATAGGTGTGTTTTTAAGTTTCTTTTAAATGTGGTCAGGTCAGGGGATGTTCTGACGCAGGTCGGGAGGGAGTTCCAGGCTTTGGGAGCATACGAACTAATTTCTAGGCACTTTAAAAATATGCTGTAAAGGAAGCGTTTTAATAGGGTTATTGGTAGCATGCAAAGTAGCAGCACGCATGCGCACAAAAGGCAATTCACACGGATCCAGCAAGTGCTGTGAGGAACGGACACATTGCAGCTTTGTTTTAAAAAAAAATTCAACCTTGTTTCTAAATGTTTTAAAGTAAGGGAATGTCGTGCCGTCTGTTAGGAACGAGTCCCGGGCTTTGGGTGCATACGAGCTAAAGGCGCGGTCGTCGAAGGTCGTGCTGCCCCTACAAGCGGATATACTCGCATTAATAGCACCATCTAGCTGTAAAGTGGCTAAGCAAGGTTAACAACATTCTGTAACCTGCACTAATATGCTTAAAATTCGCTGTTTTGACGCCAATTGCTATGCTAGATGACCATATAAGCCATTTTAAAAACCAGGTACGCTAAAATAGGTCTACCGAAGCTAAGCTGGTCGGTGCATTTTGCGACACCCCGTCTACAATTCTGTAATTCGCTACTTGCAAGTCTTCCTGCTCTGCAGTGAGATGTTTACAATTGATGCAAAACTCTGCAGCTATGCTTGTATATTGTGAGCGCCCAAACATTATTCATTTAAATTATACATTATACATTATTTATTTACATTATACATTATTCACTTCTAACGGATTCACCTCAGGGTCTAAGCCCAGCGGCAAGGCGCTCCACTTTCACGACTCGGGTGGTGGTTTCGATTCCTGCATAAAGCTGTCCTTAATTGGCTATTTCACAAAGGGATGGTAGCCGCTAAAGCTCTTGTTTCGCTATACAAACGGGGCTATCAAATCAGCTTTAATTAATTTTCATGTGTAATTTACCTGCACTGGTTCACCACCGAGAGCGCATTGCTTCAACGCTCTGTCGTTCACTTTTAGGTCCCTTATTAATTATGTTGCTCCAGCCTACCTCTCAGAGCTACTTCCTAATCAGGCTAGGCATCGTACCACACGCTCTTCTGACTTAAGCCGTTTAGCTGTGAGTCTACCAACTTCAAATCCTTCAGAGACTGTGGAATCAGTCCTTGGACTCCCAAAGTCAGGAACTCACTCCAAGCGAGCTCGTAAGATCACATTACTTGACATTGAAAACAGAAACGAAAACTTAACTTGCTCCTCACAGCATTTGCCCGATCTATTAGAATTTTCCTTTTCGGGTTAATGCCTGATGACGCTGTCCATTTTATTGCTGCTACAAATGCCTTGTAGCAGCTTCAGCACTATTGCCTCTAGGCGGAAAACTTAGCGCCCAAACGTTGCTAGTAATTGCCAATTCTTGGCAAAGGCTAGTAAAGCTTTAAACATTGGGGCGTAACTAGCGCTCATAGGTGTAGCCCCATTACACGCCGATACGAAGAAATTAAATGAAAACGGCATGAGCGAATGAAGAGCGCCCATACCTTAAGATGACAAATCCACATTAATCTGCGTAGAAAAGTACGTATATCCGACAGCGTATTCAACTCGCGAGCGGTTCCAGATCACCACTGAACTGCAGACCGATGCAAAGCCTCCGGCACAACTCCCGTCTGTCTCAATGCCTAGAGCTTAACTGACTGCCACTTGGGCTTGTACATTTGGGCTTGTACACTCACGCGACTAGGGCTTGTACACTACCTAGCCAATGACTTTGACATCGCCAGTTCCTAGTCATTGTAATTCAGGAGCCGCGAATCTGGCCAGTCATAATCCGGCTGATCTAGCACGCCGCCGCCGTTTGATCTCTTCCAAATTGAAACGCTTCCTTTCCAATATTTTGTTAAGTGCCGAGAAAGAGACTTAGTTCTCACGGAGAGCTAGAAAAATCGTGCTACCGTTATTACGAGTTGGCTGCGATCGAGAGCTAGGCGGCCGCTATGCAGCGGTGCTACCCAACGAGTGTAAACTTAGCAGGACGACAAGAGTGGTAGGTAAACTATAGCGCCTAGAAACTCTGGTCAGCAGCGCCTCAGTCTAAGGCTGAAACGACGCGCGACGGTCGAAACCAAGTCGCGACAGGAACGCAGGTACGCAGCGGTTACCGAACGTACGCCGCTCTGAGTTCGCCAAAAGTGCTCATAAACCTTCGGCTTCCGCTGTTTATGTCTACTGCTAGTCTGAACTCCTATGATCCTGGATCCTGGATCAGCGGTTCTCAATGTGTGGGTCGCGACCCCTACAGGGGCCGAACGACCCTTTCGCAGGGGCCGCCGCCTAAGACCTTCGAAAAACACGCATTTCCACATTTTGCGCACAATAATTTTATGGTCGGGTCTCCAAAACACGAGGAACTGTATTAAAGGTTCTCGGAATTAAGAAGGCCAAGAACCACTGTCCTAGGGAGTTACTGGCTTTCAGCACCATAACCCGGCGCAAGCATTCTAGCGCATTCTAATTAAAGGCAGGCACTCTGAAAGAGCCCGCCGCCGCCGAAAACCGGGCGGCAGCTGCAGCTGCAGCTCTCATTAGTACCGCAGCACCTCCGTCGTACGTTGCTAAGTTGAAAAACGTGTGCAGTATATTTATCACTGTAACGGGTATGTAAAAGCGCTCATTTAGATCGTCCGGTTGCGAGATCGCAGCCGTAGCGCTCATTTGCCACAACGATCTGCTGTCGTAAATAGGCGCTACGACGTCACGATACGTGTCAGCTTCCCGTTCGTCGTGCTGCGTGCGCATCGCCGGACTGCGCTCGATCGCGAGACAAACGTACGCTTTCGCGTTGCCTTTCGGCGTGTTAACTCTCGATGACTTAAACGAACACTCGAGCGATCAGCGGCGCGTGCGCCGCTAGGTGCCAACTTCAAACATCTCGGCCCCAAGCGGGACAGGCCAGAGATTCCGGAAGTAGAAGAGTGCCGAGCTTCGGCGAGAGCAAACGCCGAAGACGCCGTCGGATTTCGACGGATTCGGCCGCTCGCTGCTTTCTCCTCTGTCGTGGGATGGCGCTCCCATCTAGAGTCGATTCCGGCGGCGGTGGCCGACGGCGCGCTGCCAGCCGACGCCACAGGACCGAGCGAGCGAGCGACGCGCCGTCGACAGGCATCGACAGCAGGCTCACGCCTCTCTGTCTTTCCAGGCGGTCAGCTTCTTCTCGATATTCTTCATCATCGTCTCCATCGCGTCCTTCTGCCTCAAGACGCACCCGAGCCTTCGGGTGGCCGAGATCCTGAACACGACGATGTCGCTCGGCGGCAACGAGACCGGCTGGACGCTGCAGAAGATCCGCACCACGCCGCACTCGGCCTTCCTGCTGCTCGAGTGCGTGTGCAACCTGTGGTTCACGCTCGAGTTCGTCGCGCGCTTCGCGGTGACGCCTCGCGGCGCCGAGTTCATCAAGGACCCGATCAACGTCATCGACTGCGTGGCGACGCTGTCCTTCTACGCCGAGCTCGTCGTCAAGTTCACGGGCTCGCAGTACGCGAGCAGCAGCGACGTGATGGACTTCGTCAGCATGGTGCGCATCATGCGCCTGCTCAAGCTCACGCGCCACTCGTCCGGCCTGCGCATACTCATACAGACGTTCCGCGCGAGCGCCAAGGAGCTGTCGCTGCTCATCTTCTTCCTCGTCCTCTTCATCATCGTCTTCGGCTCGCTCATCTTCTACGCCGAGCGCCTGCAGTACAACCCGGCCAACAGCTTCCAGAGCATACCGGACGGCCTGTGGTGGGCCATCGTCACGATGACGACCATAGGCTACGGCGACATGACGCCCAAGACGTACGTGGGCATGTTCGTCGGCAGCGTGTGCGCCATCGCCGGCGTGCTCACCATCGCGCTGCCCGTGCCCGTCATCGTCAGCAACTTCGCCCTCTTCTACTCGCACACGCAGGCGCGCGCCAAGCTGCCCAAGCAGCGCCGCCGCGTGCTGCCCGTCGAGGCCGTCCGGCCCAAGGTCCAAGGCGGCGCTCGCGGCGGCGGCGGCGGCGGCGGTGGCAGCAGCACCGGCGGAGGCGGTGAAATGAACCGCAGCAACGTCAGGCTTAGCCAGCTCGATATACCGCGGCACCAGCACCATCGTGCGACGGCAGGTAAGGAAAGCAAGTTGCTACGAGCGGAATATTTCTCTCTCATTCTCTCGCTCTTTCTCTCTCTCTCTCTCTCTCTCTCTCTCTCTATCTCTCTCTATCTCTCTCACACACACACGCGCACACACACACACACACACACACACACACACACACACACACACACACACACACACACACACACACTCTCTCTCTCTCTCTCTCTCTCTCTATTTTTCTATATCTACCTCACTATCTCTCTCACACACACACACGCACGAGCACACACACACACACTCTCTCTCTCTCTCTCTCTCTCTCTCTCTCTCTCTCTCTCTCTCTCTCTCTCTCTCTCTCTCTCTCGCTCTCTCACACACTCTCTCACACACGCACGCATACACACGCGCACACACACACACACACACTCTCTCTCTCTCTCTCTGCCGCGTTGGTTTGGCCCAGTGGTTAAGGTGCTAGCCGCGACCAAGGTCAAGGTGAATGTATAAATGACCGAGGTCGTGGGCTCGAGCCCTGTGGCATGTAAGAAGCGCCTGAATATAGATTATGTTCTCTTTTGGTAATATACAAATGAATTATGATGAATCTCTCTCTCTCTCTCTCTCTCTCTCTCTCTCTCTCTCTCTCTCTCTCTCTCTCTCTCTCTCTCTCTCTCTCTCTCTCTCTCTCTCTCTCTCTCTCTCTCTCTCTCTCTCTCTCTCTAGATGTGATGGCACACTAGGTAAGGCGGTTGCTTTCACGACCTCGGTCCCGAGGTCGTGGGTTCGATTCCTGCGGTGGGCGATTCTTTATCGCCACTGCAAGCGGTGGTAATAGCCGTAAAGGCTCTTCTGTCGCTATACAAAAAGAGGCTGTTTAATCAGCTAGGATATTATTTTATCTCTCTCTCTCTCTCTCTCTCTCTCTCTCTCTCTCTCTCTCTCTCTACCACTCCTTCTCCCTCTCTCACTCTCTCTCCCCCTCTTCCTCTCTCTCCCTCTCTATCTCCCTCACTCTTTCGTCGAAGACTGTCTTGACGTACCCAAAGGTTGAACCGCATGGGATCTTGCTAGATAACCATCGTACTATTAGCCCCACGTGGGTGATTGGTGAGCCAGCAGCTCATCCTCAATCGCCTGACCGGCAAGGCGACGGTGGGGGAGCACGCGGCTCAGGCTGGTTGCTCCTCCTACAGTGATCCCGCGTCCGCTCCCAGTAGCACCATCTATTGGGACTCTCAGCCTGTATTAGTTGTTGTTTATCTATTATGTCTAAGCGCATAGCTTGCCACACCAACCTCACATATTTTGTCTAGGCATGTCTAGGCATTAGCTCAAGGATAGGCGAACGCGTCCCACGTAAGCTGTCTGAACAGCAGTCTGTTCCGACATTCCATTCGCACACGTTCTTCCTGAGCCTGCGCACCAGTCGCACCGTATGCGTTCAATCAACTCATATTCAGAAGAAGAGGGAAAGAAGGAGCTGGGGATACCATTAAAGCCGGGGGGGCGGGGCGGCCGCCAACCGACCGCGGTGGTGAGAAATAATACCCACTCGGAAGAAATACCAGCACAAATCGCCTTCTGGTTTAGCGTCAGCCAAGAATTGACGGCACGGAAGCTGCGATTTCTGACCTGTAAATGCATGACGAATGAATCCCACTAGTTGCAAGGGCAAATTGGCTCAACTTCCGGTTGCTCTGACTACGATGGTCGATTCGCGTTGAGAGTTTTTCTAGGGGTAGACTGGCTAATTGAGTTATATGACCGCGGGTGAATTAAGCAATACTACGCCGACAGATGATTCTTTTGATAAAAAAATTGTTGATAACTGCTCAGCTAAAATGAAGGCGATTCACGCACGGGGTATTTTTTTCGGGTGGTTTTTCGAGTACTAACTGCTGTTATTACGTCTTCGGGCAGCTTTTCCGAGCTCCGCCTGCCGCCAATAGGACTGGGCACGAGCATTTAGCGGCTGCTGGCTCGCTGGCTCTGCTTGGCCCGCTCCGCCCACTCCGCCAACGAAAGCTGCGCTTAGCCCTGCCCAGACTGCCTTCGTCCGCCGAGGCGGCGCCATGTCGGCGATCGCTGGACTGCTCCCGCTGTCCCCCTCATTCTCAGACACCGCGACAGCGAACCAGTGACGACGGCACCAGTGCTTCTCGGCACCTTCAAAAGAGCCTCTCTGTATCCCGCGACCCCGCCGCCGCCGCCGCCAACAGTTTTGCACGATGCTGACGCGAGCTGCACCGGTGCGATGATCTCTGGACCGGGGGGGCGGTCGAGGACGCGTTTGACGCCGCTGCTGCCGCCGCCGCAGGCTGCGCCTACCACGGTAGCACCCAGCGGTCGCCGAGGGAACGCCTCAGAACTCGCTCGCCCGACTCGCTCCGACCGCGACGCTCACTTAGCCTCAACCTGCCCAGCGCCTGCAGCGCTTGTCTTCTAAAGCCAAGGTCAAGCTCAAGCCAAGCCTCAGCGGCCGCCTCTTTTGCTTGGCGGCGACAGGAGAGAGAGAGAGAGAGAGAGAGAGAGAGAGAGCCTTCGCAACTCTAACTGCCGCTAGCCGTGGGTAAAAAGGAAAGCGCCTGATGCAGGATTCGAGCCCGCCAAGCGAGCCGCGAAATGCGACCGACTTGCCCCTTAGCGGCTCAGACCCAAGGTGCCACGGCGATCGTGCTCTCGTTCCGAGCGTCGAAGCTCCGCGTCACGTCACGCTCCGCGTCACGTCACGCTCCGCGTCACGTCACGCTCCGCGTCACGTCACGCTCCGCGTCACGTCACGCTCCGCGTCACGTCACGCTCCGCGTCACGTCACGCTCCGCGCACGTCACGCTCCGCGCACGTCACGCTCCACGTCACGTCACGCTCCGCGTCACGTCACGCTCCGTGGACGGCGAGCGGACGGCGAGCGCGCCCCTCCCTCCAATAGACGCGACGAAACCCGCCGCGAGTCGATGCAGACCGACATGAGCGACTCCGTCGTGGCCCTCCGCAGTTCAGAGGAGACTGGCCCGCGTGCGCATTCATCCCGCATACGCTCTCGCGCGCGCGCGCTCGTTCCAAAGAGTAGATCGCCACGCCAGCCATCCATCGCTGCGGGGGGGGCATGGCGCCGCCCAGCCTGAGAGCCGAACTGTTGAGCGCCGCCGCGTCCCCGGCGTTGCGTTCCGATTTGCTACGCTCGCAGCAGCCGGCGCCCGCCGTTGGCACCATCGCGCACGCGTGCTGCTACTGCTGCTGCCTAGACCCGCGAGCCTCCAATCAGGTGGCCAGCGCCCTAGCGAGTGCTCGCTGTCGCTCGGCGAAGCTTGATATTTATTAGCCGGATAGGCGGATTATCTGCATTAACAGTTCTTTCTCGCTAAGTCTGCGGCCAATCGAGCCAATCGATGGCGGCAGCCCGTTGTGTGGTCGTAAACTTCAGGCGCCGCCGCCTTCCTTCGCCTGGACTGCTGCCGCTCGTGCAGCGTAGCTAGCGCCGGCCGAGAACGCAGAGCTGAGAAAGCACCGCGTTGACCTCTCTGTTAGTAATCAAAGCGTTCGAAAAAGACCTCCGCGCCGACTGGGCGTGTACTGTCTCTCCCTTTCAAAGGTAGCCCTAGTCAAAAATACTCGAGCCGTCCGGTCGAGCTGCGACGCCTGGCCCAAAGTCCCGAAACGGCTGCACCCGTGACTACTGCCTCTTTCCGCTGGAGTCCGCGGCGAAAGCCGCGTCGCATGTCTACGCTAGCCACGCGACCCGGTAGCCGCCTGCTGGCTCAGCTTTCGCTTCCGCCGTTCTCTTTCTTGCAACGCCAGGCAACTTGGAGCCGCAGCAAGTAAGCACGCAGTTGCCGGAAGTCGCGGTGTCGGCTCGCCGAAATGCTTTCGGCGTCAGCTCGCCAAAGGTCGCGAGAGGCCCGAAGCGGCCGCGTTGCCGCGTTGCGGCGCTCTTCCTGCTTCCGGATTGTTCAGCGATACCTCTCTCCGAGCTCCGCCGGTACCCTTGCTTGCGAACGCCGGAAACCTTTCAAGGAAACCGGAGCACTTTTCCTGCGGAGCTCGCGTCCGAGCACGCGCGCTGGTGCGCTAGCTCTTCGTCTTCGGACGCTTTAGGCGCGCACTTTCCCGGAGTTTGGCGACAAGTGTCAGCACTTGCATTTGCCACCTCGCGGATAGCTGAACGTATCTCCGTCTGAAATTCCCGCAGAGCCCCCGAAGACTGAGTGGATCTTAGGCAGGAGCTCTACAGCGCGAACGAGACCTTGGTGGCGTTCGGTATGCATTCGGTAGCCAACAGACTTCATTTCAAGCAATAACAATGACATTCTATGCAGCAAGGTGACGGGAATGTCACTGCCTTAGCTCCGCTAGATCTATCAGCTGCCTTTGACACCATTTATCACAATGTCCTACTTGAACGATTGAGAACATAGATCGGTCTAGCCGATGCGGCATTGGCGTGGTTTAAATCGTACTTGTCCGATCGTGTTCAATCCGTGTCGTGTGGGGGTCACGTCTAACCCACGAGATGGGTCACCTGTGGAGTCCCTCAAGGATTTGTCCTCGGTCCCTTGCTGTTCTCCATTTATTGTCAACCTCTGGGAAAATGTATTAAGGCCCATGGAATAGGATATCACTTTTATGCTGACGATATCCAGCTACTCAGCTGTATTTGTCATTCAAACCGTCGGAATCTGCTGCATCAACTGATAAACTGAATGCTTGCGTTGCTGACATTTAATTCTGGATGCCGGAAAAATTCTTGAAACTAAATGACCGTAAAACCGATCTGCTGTTCATAGGACACCCTAAGCGGGTGGCTGGATTAAAAAGCTTTGCTCCTATAATAGGCGATGCTGTTGTGCGACCATCACCGAAAGCTCGAAATTTAGGTGTCGTTTTTGGCAGCTGCCTAAATTTAAAAGCATCATTCAGAAAACTGCTTCTACAGCTAGCCATCACGTCCAATCCCTACCTAAGATTAGGAGCTGTCTTCCACAGTGGCTTGCAAAAAATCTAACTAGCTCCGTTGTTCTGTCTCGGCTTGATTTTTGTTATTCCCTTTTGGCTGGGCTACCAGAAAAAGCAGCTAGACCACTGCTAATGGCTATGAATATGGCAACAAGGCTAGTGTGCATATCCCAGCGGTTTTAACATGCGTGTCCTTTGCTTAAAGAGCTAGAATGGCTGCCGGTTGATCAAAAGATTCAGGGCAAAGTTCAGCTGAACTGCTGCCCCAGTCTCAGCCTCTTCGTCCCCTCAGGTCGTGTATAAAAAATAAATTATCTGTTCCGTTCCTCCACCTAAAGACCGTTGGCGATGGATGCTTTAGCTCTGCAGGTCTTAGACTTTAGAACTCACTTCCACGATTCTTACGCAACGACAACTACTCTCCTACTGCTGACTATGGCACATCCTTTTCAGCGGTCCTGAGCTGCTACTTCCATGCTACTCACAACCTCAACTGCTCTCCTGATTCTGCTATGCTTCCCCACTTTCTCTTAGTTGCGCGAGACGAAGTCTATTGGCTACCGAATGCGTACCGAAAGCCGCTTAGGCTGTGAGTGTGATATACAAACCCTTCCTGCGTAGCACCTACATAATCTCTATGGCTTTGTGGAGTTACAGACGGAGATACATCACATTACAATATAGAGAGAAAGTAAAAAGCATAGTCGGGAGATACGTAGCGAAAACTGTTGGCTTTTTTTATCAATCTTGCCACCATATTCATTTCTAGCTGTAGTTTTAGATGTATTAAATGGAACTTTTTATAGTCCAGCCTAATCTGAATTATAGTAGTTCAGTCTAGGCAGAATCGTGGAGCTATTCCGATCGTCAGCCAGCCTACCTGTTAGGCAGCCCCTAATCTTGGACAGGGATCGGACGGGCCTAAATAGCTGCGAAGGCTGTCTACCGAATGAACCTGATTTGCCTGAAGCAATTATCAAAGAGCGCACAAAAATTACGAGCTCATGAAGACGGTCTCACTAAGGCATTGACAGCTAGAAGAGACAAACTTCTTTGTCCAGCAGTACGCTAAGGATTACATATAAGTAAGAGCTCGGTTTTTATCATCGTTACCAAAGCCTTTCCAGAACGATGGCGTTCAGAAAAACCTGCGTTGCACTAGAATAACGATCGATATTTCACAAATAAGCAAAAAATTGGACTGTGAGGTCCAACTACCCCGAAAGGCATGTTTAAAGAGCACTTGCGGGGGGGGGGGGGAGACGCGTCAGTAGTTATCCGCGCGGTGTCACATGAAACGTCAGCTTTGGCATTCGTCCGGCAGCTCTGTCTAGGTGCTCAAACCAGACACTCGGAATACCGCAGACTGCGTGGGAGGTCTAGTCAACGGATTTCCTGCGCGCAGCGACCGGAGAGGTAGCGAAATGCAGAGCGTACATCATGGGCGCCTTCTGGCGGCCGCCGCCGGGTGGCTCGCCTCCGCCGCCGCGAGCTTTCTTAGGAGCCGTGATTAGCGAGCATTGTTTGTGGGAATTGAATTCAGCGGACGAGACAGCCATCGCAACGGAGCGGCTGTGTCCGCGATGTAATGAGCGGCTAGCATTTGACGTCAACTGCTACTTTACCGCGTGCCACTTTTAATCGCTCTCCTCAGAGCTCGACCAACTCGAGCGGAGCCTGCGTCGAGGTCGCGCTACGTCAGAGCGTCAGAGCGTCTCGCGTTTTCTCCGCCCCTTTTCAACGAATCGCTCGTCCCCCTGGGCCGCCCCCGAACACTGCCCCGCTGCGCTCGCGCGTAGGAGAGTGCAAAGTGTTTTCGGAAACGCCGAGGCAAAGGCGACACTTCATGGCGAGACATTCAAAGCGCTTTCGGCCAGGAACGCAGCGCTAGCACTTCAAGAGGCTGCGCCGCAGCGCGGTAGTGCTTGCTCGCGTGCCCACAGCCGGCCGCCCGTAGGACGCCTACTGCATCGATCCATCTGTCCTACTCTATCCCTGTAGCTGAGCCCGCACTTGGAAGCGCCGCCTCGCCGCCGCCTCGCCGCCGCCTCCTCCTCCGGTCCTTGGTGCTGCGCGGCAACTCTCGGCGCAGCTTTATTGCGCTTCGTGAGCATTCCAGAGCGTCTGCGCTCCGCCGGTCCTGCGGCCAGGCGGTGCGGCCAGGCCGACGAGCTCACGACGCCTAGGCGGCAGCCAGGCAGCGAGCGAGAATTCGGCGCCGAGTGCGCACGCGCGCACGTGACGCGGCTGTCGCTTGACCTCGGATCGAGCTTGACCCCGAATCTTCAATTGAAAAAGAAAGCCGGGTGACTGCAGTAGTTGGCAGCTTCGAGGCGCTCACAGCAAACGCCGCCGCCGCCGCCGCCGCCGCCGCAGCGTCCGGTAAGCAGCGCGCCGGGTTTGACGAATGGCGAGCAAGAAGCGAGCGCTAGCTAGTCTGACAGCGAGCCTGGGTGCTCGCACCCAGGCTCGCTGGAAGGCTCTGGAAGACAGTCTAAAGTGTGCGGTTCGTTCTTTCTATCGTGTTTTGCATCGCTGCCGACAGAAGCGAAAGCCCTCTGTTCATCATGTAAGGGTTAGAATATCTGCAATAACTCTAAGAAGAGCGTTATTTGAGCCTAGGCGGCTGTGACAGCACGCTCACAGCTACGGATGCGGGTCTGTCGTTTTAAAAATGCATAGCAGGTTTGGCCGCGAAGTCCGCTCAATGTACGCAGAGCCTAAAAGAGGATGACTAATAGCAGCTGCCAAAGATCCGTTCGCTTAGAGTCCGGAAGAGTTTAGCGGCCACAATCATTGCCACTTCCGGTTCATCGAGCGCAGCTTGCCTTGTCTGACACGTATTCCGAAAATCGAAGCTCTGGCGAGCGCTAAACTCGGAACCTGAGATAATTAATTGAGATCTGCCAAAACCTTGCCTGCTTTCTTTTGTTCAAAGTGCGTTAGAAATTACGAGTTTATGGACGTTGAGTGTTTGCTGCATGTGTCCGCCATCATGTCGATGCGTGCTTCCGTGCCCTCCGTCCTATCATGTGTATCCACTCTCACCGTATATATATATATATATATATATATATATATATATATATGTATATATATATATATATATATATATATATATAATTCGCGTGAATGGCGCCCTAAAAGGACTTAATTTCTATCCAGGCGCTTTGCCTAGCGGCGGGGCTCGGGCGCACGACCTCAGTCTTTGAAGGCGAGCACATTACCCCACAGGCCAAACCAGGGCTGCGATGCGGGCACGCGCTCCGGCGCCCTAGCTGGTCATCGTTCAATCGTCACCCACTCTTAGTGACCACGCTATTCGGTGTAGTCAAGCAAGAATTCGCTGCTGCTTTTCCAGTGCATTATTGGATGCCTGTGCTTGTGCAAGGACTGATAAACCTAGCATCGTATCAAGCGGTCTTGCCCGCTGTCGCTCTAGTAAAGTAGCCAAGTAGTCTTAATTACTCTTAACTTAATATTCACCAAGCACCCTGTGAACCCAGGGCCTCCCTTTGAAATGTGCCCGCGGAACATGCGCTCCATATTCAATAAACTCCTAATAATAGGCCGCTTGATTCGTGACGTTGCCCTCGGCTTGTTTGCCGAGACTGAGACCTGGCTGATATCGAAAGCTGCCCCACCATAATCAACGCCACCCATATAGTCCTCTCTTTCTTTCACACCCCGAGGTCAACTGAAACTGGCGGTGGAGGAGCGTAGTTCGCTCGTTGCCTTTGCCCTTCACTCTCGAAGCGGTCGTCGTTTGAATCTCCTTTTCTGAGGATCCGCCTACCGTCAGCTGCCAACAGTGGCGGTCATCTTTCGCTTTCTGCGGATACCAAGATTTGCTTTAAATCAGATTTATTTGTTCGATCTGATTTAGATTATGTGTTCCAGAAATAGTTCTCTCGTCATAATTAGTGGTTTTAACATTCATTTAGATTATCCAACTTACTCATGTGTGGCAGATTATTTCGTTCTCTGGCTGATTATTTTGCTTTTTGCATGGCCTCACTCACATCAAAGGTCAAAATCTCGATCAAATATTCTCTTGCGATTGTCAAAGATCACACTATTGATAAAATATTCTTCCGCGCTTGTATACGGTCAATTCCTGATATTATCGATTTCTACACATGTGACCCTATGCAGATCGCTATCTCACTGCAGTATTTACCCCCTTAAGTATCAAGTATTGAATGAGACTCTTCAATCAAGACAAAATTTGATATTAAAGCTGCTAAGAAAGTCATCATCTTCACCACTGCTTCTTAATCCTCTGCTTGATATGACCTTCACTTATTGATTGAATGCTACAACACGACGCTTGCCGATACTATGAAATATTTTGCTCCTCTGACTAAGCACACTGTACGCCCGCGCTCTGATAGCCTACCGTTTACTGCAGACTAAAACTGGCCAGGCCTGCATAGCAAAAGCTTGAAAAAGCATGCTACATATCAGAACTGAATATCCGCCTACCGGCACACAAGGACTGTTCCAAGTTGCACCAATTCATCCTAGCAACGGCCTCTATAAGACAGTGAGGAAATCACACACGTTCAATAGACCTTCACCTTAACCGCACCCAAGTCAGAACCATACTTACCTTTCTTGCAGCGATCTAACCGATCGCTTTTCTAGCTTCCTTGTCAACAAGATAGAGAAAATAAGAGAGTCCATAGTAAAGGTAACCTCCTCGCTGGATCATTGAACTTGCTCTATCTTCCTTTGTATGCTTACCTATTCATGGTTCATTGCCTGCTACTAATAATAATAATAATAATATTGCACTTGATAAAGCGCCCTCAGAGAACTTAATCTCTTTCTAGGCGCTTTACATTTGCTGCAAAGTGATACGCAATAGAATAGTAAGTAAAATCATGCTTGAACTAGTCAGAGGTACCACTGATAGGCGGCAACGAGTGTCTTGATTCTAGCAGCAGTATGCTGGCCTAAGCATGATACATCTCTGCATTTGCATGCTTGATAACGAGCATGCCAGTAATCTTGGTTTATTGATTCTCTTGCAACGATGTCTCAAGAACCTGGATAGATATTTAGTTCTCTTAGGGCTGTATACAAATGCCCAACAATTATTATTATTATTTTTACCATTACCTCAAAGTTAATCTTTAAGACATTCCCTGATGCACTCTACTCGAATTGTATCTCTATTTTGATATGAAAGCTAGCAGTCCGTTCTTTAATGTTCTTGTATCTTGTATGCCTAGATCTACTGCTGCTCGTCACAGCTAACATCGTAAATGCATCCCTTGCCTCAAGTTCTTGCCCCGCAGCTTTACAAGAGGCTATTGTCTGGCCACTCATTACCAAGTCGATAGTAGATCAAGAGAAAGCAAGCAGCTTTCCCTCAGTCCTCACACTGCTGTTCCTATCAAAAATACCTCGCTGAGTAATAATAATAATATTTGTAGTATCACAAAGTTCTTCTAGAACACCTCTCATCTCACCTGGGCATCGCTGGCATGCTCTACAGTGGTTCAGGTCCTATCTCAGTGGGAGACTCCAGGGTATTGACGTGAATGGACAAAGATCATCTGAAGTACCTCTGAAATATGGAGTACCTCAGGGCACCGTGCTAGGTCCGGTTCTTTTCATGGTTTATACTCTCCCTCTTGCTGATGTGATTGCCAAGCACAATCTAGGCTTTCACTTCTATCCAGATGACACTCAGTTGTACCTTTGCTTTGATCCCTCCCAGCCTTCGAGCACCTCAAATTCACTCAACTCACTTGCTGCATGCATTGATGACATCCACACATGGATGGCAGCAAATTTTCTAAAACTAAACGATGATGAAACAAACTTGCTATTTTTAGTCAAACCCAGTGTGATCCAGAGATTGGAAAGGCTGACTCTCAAAATTGGCTCTGCCAGCATATCTCCAGTTGAATCAGCTCGAAATCTAGGTGTCATATTCCAAAGCGACCTCTCGTTAGACGACCATATCACCTCCACAGTCAAATCTGCCTATTTTCAGCTTCATAACATTGCTAACATTCGGGCTTGTTTAGATAAGGATACCACGTCCAAGTTGGTCCATGCATTCGTGACATCCCGTCTCGACTTCTGCAACTCACTGCTTACTGGCCTACCAGCATATGCGATCAGGCGATTGCAGTGGGTGCAAAACTTTGCAGCTAGGCTTGTCTGTCGTGAGCGTCGCAGTTGCCACATTACTCCACTTCTCGCCGACCTGCACTGGCTACCAGTCCAGCAACGGATTGACTTCAAGGTTTTGTCGCTCACTTTTAGGTCCCTTCATTCTATGGCTCGAGCCTATCTCTCCGATATACTCCCCCACCAGGCATCGTACCACCCGCTTTTCGGAATCCAACAGTCTAGAAATACCTCGTACAAACCTTAAATCCTTTGGAGACCGTGCATTTAGTTCGTATGCTCCCAAAGCCTGGAACTCCCTCCCGACCTGCGTCAGAACATCCCATGACCTGACCACATTTTAAAGGAACTTAAAAACACGCCTATTTAGGACTGCATTTAGTGGGTCCCTGTGATTCGTCCTTCACGTGCTTATGCGTGCTGACACTGTGCATGCTGCCACTAACCACATTTGCATGCTGACCCTGTGCATGTCACCCTTAACCATATTATTCATTTTGTTTGCTTTTCAAGCATGATTTTGCTTACCATTCAATTGCATTTCCGTTTGCAGCAAATGTAAAGCGCCTAGAAAGAGATCATGTTCTCTGAGGGCGCATTATCAAGTGCATTATTATTATTATTATTATATTATTATAGTAGTAGTAGTACTAGTATTAGTAGTAGTAGTAATGAGAATACATTTGTATAGCACCATCAAAGAACTGAATCTTTTTCTGAGCACTTTACAGATGCTGTATAAATGCAGGCTTAAATGATTAGTGGTAACATTCGCAATGTCATCTCGCATAGTAATGCTAGATGTGACATGTATAGGGTCATCAGGTAAATATGGTTAGTAGCAGCAGGCACAGTGCCTGTCAGCAATCATGAACACATAAAGAACTAACCACAAGGACCCACTAAATGCTGCAATAAACATGCGTGTTTTAAGCTTCTTTTTAAGAGATGTGCCAGGGGATGCCGTGATTTAAGGCGGGATAAAGTTCCAGGCTTTGGAAGCATATGAACTAAAGGCACGGTCTTCAGTGGCTTTGAGGTACATACGAGTATAGCTCAATTATTTGAGTCAGAACAGCGGGTTGTACGATGCTTGGCCTGGTTGGGGAGTATTTCTGAGAGGTAGGCTGGATCAAAAGAACGAATGAACCTACAAGTAAGTTACAGAACCTTCAAGTCGATGCGTTGCTTGACTGAGAGCCTAAGCTGGTCGGCTAGAAGTGGTGTGGAGTAGCAACTGTGACGCTTATGACAAACTTGTGACAAGCCTAGCTGCAGAGTTTTGCACCACTTGTAAGCCCTTGATTGCACAGGCCGATTGACCAGCAAGCAGTGAGTTTCAGAAGTCGAGAAGGGATGTTACAAATGCATGGACTAATTTGGATGTAGTATTCCTGCCTAAGCAAAACCGAATTTTAGCAACGTTACACACCTGAAATTAGGCAGACTTGACAGTGGAGACGATGTGGTCGTCTAATTCTAATGAAAGGTCATGTTGGAGCTGGACATCAAGATTACATACAGACTCAACAGGACGTAGGCTGGCGGAGCGAGTCACACTTGATTTTTCGATAACTAGTAAGTTTACTTAATCGTAATATATTTGAAAAACTGTGCTTCCATTCATATGCGAATGTCAGCAATACATTCAGCAGGAGAAATTGACGTGCTGGAGGGCTGGAATGAATCAAAGCAAAGGTACAACTGAGAATCAGTCATCTGCATTGAAGTGAAAGCCTAGAATTCGCTTGGCGATGGCATCGGCATGAGGGACTGGCAGACTATCTAAACACTTAAGTCCAAACTTTAAAACAAGCAAGTAGCTTCCAAGCATGTTTAAGCGATAATCACTCCACAGAATCCGCGCTGCAGTTACTATACAATGACACAGTCAGCAAAGCTGCCTTAGGCACAGTATGTCTGATAGTTCTGCTGGAGGTCATGGCAGCTTTTGATATCATTGATCACCATGTCATTTTTTAAACCCCTATCGTATATCCTAGGCATCTGTAGAATTGCGCTCCAATGATTTAGGATCAATCTCAATAGGACCATGAAAAGGGTAGATGTTAACGGCCACTGGTCATCCAGTGAGCCTTTGAAGTATGGCTTGTCCCACTAAACTGTGTTAGGTCCATTTAAAAAAAAATAATACTCTCCCGTTCTGCGATGAAATAGCCAGAAACAGTCTAGGCTCTCTTTTTTATGAAGAGGACACGCAGCTGTACCTGTGCTTTTATTTTTTACTCGTTTTCAATGATCTCAGGCTCTCTCAACTCTCTTGCAATATTTATTGCTGACATTCGAATTTAAATGGTTGCAAACTTTCTTAACTCTTCTGACGATGAATCCAATTTGCAAAATGTGGGAAAACCAACTGTTATTCAGATATTGTACAGCCTTACCCTTTCAAAATTTCTCGACCAGGATATTTCTATGTATACTCACTTATAAAGATGACTTCAATAGACAAGCACACTAGCTCTACACTAGAGTCTGCCTACGTTAGCAAAGCACCATTCACAAATTGCAAAAATACAGGCTTGCTTAGATTAGGCCACCAAAATCAAACCAGTCTGTGCATTCGTAGCAGCCCAACTAGACTTTTTTTTAATTCGCTGCTTATAGGTTCTCATGCCTGTACAGTAAAAAGCTGACAATTTGTGCAAAACTGCAGCTAGGCTTGTTTGTCGTAAGCATCGAAATCTCTGCATTACACATTTATTTTCTTACAAATCTGTGTAGCTTCCCGTAAAGCAGTGCATCATGTTCCAGATTCTGTCACTCACTTTAAGGTCCCTTCATTTCATTGCTCAGGCCCACCTATTTTAATTACTGTTGCATCAAACCTCCCGTAGCTCCAACCGATCGTAACACTCTGGTCGTTTTTCTGTGCCCCTAACTAAGTTCAAATCCCTTGGAGGAGATCGTGCACTCAGTTACTTTGCACCGAAGGCCTTGAGCACACTAACTACTTGCCTCGCTTCCGTTTCTGATTTCGTGGCTTCCAAAAGAAGCTAAAAACCTAGCACTTCCTGATTTCTTTTGCTCCGAACGAATGAATTGCCCTTTGCGAGCCCGCTTGTTCTGAAGCCGTGCAAATTGTGACTAATCAATTTAAATGCTTACTATTTAGCATGTGTCAAGTGCCTGTAAAAAAGAGACGCGGTTCTCCTGTCGTGATACGTAGATGCTGTATTATTGTTAGTAATACTATCGGGATCGCCCGAAACCCAGATATTTATCTCGGAAAAAGCTTTCCCCTCGTTTCGAACAATAACTGGTAGCACCTGAACGGCTATGTAGTCTGCCAAAAGCTGGGGCAAAAACCGGACAGAGCTCGCAGTGAGGACTGCCGTCACCCAATAACCTGTGACCGACGTTACCTTGCTGAGCAAGCTTTACAAGCTTGCATGCTCGCGGGCTATTAGTTTAGGGTGTTTATTTATGCCATAAACAGGGGAATACCGCAGCGCCTGGCTGCGTGTTTCGCTGACGGTCTGCGTGTTTCGCTGACGGTGCACTGCTGCTGCTTCGCTATTTCGCCAGCACGGCCGGCGGTCGGTCGGTTCAATGACACTTAGGGTTGCTGACTGGGTCAATTACTGCCAGCCAGCGTCGCTCCTTGATCTTCCTCCTCGAGGCGCTGTGGGCGTGGCGGCTGCTCCAACCCTGGTCTACGCGCCTGAGGCGCGCCTAACAGCCGCCATCTCGGCTTACGCAGCTTAGTTAGCTGATCGAGAGCGCGAATTTAGATCGAGTTCAGCCTTAGTCCGTCGCGAGACGTCGGCTTCACTCGGCCGCTAGCTCGCATGAGGTTATTTGATTCGAACATGCGGCCGTTGGTAGCAGCGAGCAGACAGACATTCTGCGGTCGGTTCGCTCGAAGCACGAAAGCGAGTTGGCTGGGCGCCACAGGTCTTGCTGATGCGACTCTCTCACGTTGGCTGCGTGCTGCGGATAAAGTAATAGCTATTGTATTGACTGTTGTGCGAGCAGTGTTCTCAGTAAATACTCACAAGAGCAATCGGTTGTCGGGTAAAAATTGCGATCGCTAGCTGGTTTGTTGGTGGCGAGCGCTTGACAGCGAGGCCTATTGTGGGTATTTAAAAAACGTTTACTCGGTTGGCTCCTGAGCGGCGGCGCGCGGTACCGGGCAAGAGAAAAAACAGAGCGGATGAGTGAGTTTTAATATCTTTAGGAGACTTGCTTTGGTCAGTGACCTTGGATCGCCCCCGGTTTAGCGTCATATAGAGCCGATTTTAAAAGGTTGCACCTGGGAAATTGTTGAAGAAGGACGGTGCCACACGGATACTTTGGCTCCGATCGCAAGCGACCGACTTGGCGTTGAAGTGCTGAAGGACGCAGCACGACAGGTCCGTCCTTAACCGTCACCCCATATTACGGCGATGGCCTCTCCATAAGCCAGGCAGTATTTTCTAGAAGCGAACTGTGAATCAGCACGCATTTGACATCACGCCCAGATGGGTTGTTCATCCCATGTACAGGAAGTTGTTACGTACGCACTACTTTTGGAGGAGCTCGATGCTTCTCGCCGACGGGGTGCCACCCGGAAGCGAACGTAGAATCCTAACTAAAGAAAAAGACTTATATGTCCGTTTGAAGATACTCAAGCTGCCCACCTTACGCGGATTGCTGGGCAATTATATACATTTGTATTATTAGTATTGTATTATTTTTATCTCTCGGAGAATTGAATCTATTTCTAGGCACTTTACAGATGCTGTAAAGGAAACATGGTCAAGTGATTAGTGGTAACATTCACGGTGTCATCGAGCATGACGTTATTAAATGTGACATGCACAGGGTCAATATGCCGATATGGTTTGTAGCACCAGGCACAGTGTCAGCACGCATGAGCACACACAAAAACAAACTACAAGGACCCAATAAATGCTGTAATAAACAATTGTGATTTAAGCTTCTTTTTAAATGCCACCATGTCAGGCGATGTCGTGACGTTAATCGGGAGTGAGTTCCAGGCTTTGGGAGGAGATAAACTAAAGACACGATCTCCAAAGGTTTTGAGGTTTGTACGAGGTATAGGTAAACAGTTTCCGAAAAGTGGGTGGTACGATGTTTGGCCTGTTGTGGGAGTAGTTCTGATCGTTAGGCTGGAGCCAGAGAATGAAGGGACCTATAAGTAAGTGACAGAACCTTGAAGTCGATACGCTGCTTGATTAGGGGCCAGTGAAGGTCACCAAGAAGTGGTGTGATGTGGCAATGCTTACGACAGACAACCCTAGGTGCGGAGTTTTACACCAAATGTAAGCACCTGATTGCACAGGCCGGTAGACCAGCAAGCAGTGAGTTACAGAAGTCGAGAAGGGATGTTACAAAGGCATGAAACAATTTGGATGTAGTATCCGATGTTACAAATGCATGGAACAATTTAAATGTAGTATCCCTGTCTAAGCTAGCCAAACTTTTAGCAATGTTATGCAGATAAAAGAGGGGCAGACTCAACCGTGGAGCTGGTGTGTTCATGTAGCGAGAGGTCTCTTTGGAACAGAGCGCCTAGATTACGTACAATTGCCACAGAAGATATTCAGGCTGATCCGATTTTGAGCAACAATCTTGCCAGCTTCCGAGTCGTGCTTGGTTGGCTCGTAATGGTTTGGCAAGCTTATTTAGTCCTGGCTACTTAGCAAGTTGGTCGCCTTCCTCGTGAGCCGCATATCGAAGCTGCGAAGCAAACGTTCACACGGGGTTCGGCGACATTTTGGGAGTCAAACGAAAAGAAAAGTAAGGTTAACCCCAAGCTGTGCGCCAGAAATGGCGAGTCACCAGAAATGAAGGCAACCTCGTGATTCAACAACAAGAAACTGATTGCCTCCTACAGTATATAAACAAGGGACAGCCCCCTCTGGAAAGCTCGCGAAGCCTGCGGGCTGCTCCAGCACGCTTTTAACTACACCCTACCAGACGCAGTCGCTTATTTCTCTCAGGAGAAACCCTGGAGCTGACGGCGAGCCGCCCGACAGCTCCAGGGTCGCCTCTCTCTCTCTGGACATGCTGACCTCTACCTGTACAGGGGAGTTAATGACCGCCTCTAGGGATGCTGTCGAACTTCCGGGAATCTAATGAAAGGCATTCTCGGCCGTCGTTCACTTTCAGGTCGCTCTTCTGAGGGAGGCCTCTGAGGTTCCCCTAGGCTTCCATCAAATGAGTCTGCGAATGACAAAGTGGCAGGTGCCATTACGATGCTTCCGCTAGGCGAAGCTGGAGCCTGTTTTTCAACCGGGAAATAATAAGCAGGATGTAGATCTAATGTGCGTTTGTGGGAGCTTACGCTAGTCTCTCTGAAAAAAAAAGAAAAACTATTCTCATACAGAGCAGCAACAGGCCTCTTTTCTTGTCTGATCTGCACGCTGCAAACCGGGCCGAGCTCGTGGGAAATACGTGTCGATAAGTGTAGCAGTGCTACTACAGCCCACTACTAAAGTCTCCCTGTTCTTCAACTGTCTCCGTAGCGTTGCCCAGACTTGTGGGTAGCAGGAGATTCAATCAAGATTGATAGAATCGAGTAGATTCAATACCGGAAGCTCAGACGTAGCCGGAAGTAACGCCCCTCAGCGATACTAGGGCACCTTAATTAAAAAAAGGATGCGAAAGCAAAATCGCACGTTTGATTGTAATTGAGCGACTTTGAAATGAAGGCATCAAAGCTGAAAATTAGTTTTTCTGCAGAGTCATCGAGCGCATGTAATAAAGATGGCTTCCCTATCATGACCCTGGCTTCAATTCAATGTAGTTGGACCAAGAAGGCTCGTGTTTAACCAAGATCTCTTACAATCATTCGGCCTTGGCGTGGTGTCGCATCGGTCGGATAAAGGGCTCACCTTAGATTACCAAGTTCGGGGCTCCGAACCCTACGGTATATGTAAAGCACCTGCATGGAGATTAGGTGTCTCAGGGTGCTAAACGAATGAGTTATATTTATGTATGCTATCGTTGGCAAATAGGAGCTAATGTTTTCCTAGCGTCCTGGCTTTGGCTCGGGTTTTGGTGCGTCACTCGACATTCAGCCAGGCACACAGTACCACTGCTGTGACAGAATTGTTTGTTTGTGTCGCTGGCGCAGATTCAAGTAAGAAACATCTTGCTTACATGTCCAGTAATTTTCGCGCCCAGCCTGCTAAATGTAAGTCAAACACACCTGGTGTGGCCTCCTACGCTTAAAGCTCCACTAATGCTCTGCCTTGTTAATGACAGGTGAGCATAACTCCTTCACTGCGAAAGTTGCTCCGCTGCAACTGTCTGGCCATCCTTTGGCAATACAAGTTCGAACTCGGGGTAAGTAATTTCGTGATTAGCGCAGCCCACTCCGCAGATTGATTCCCATCAATGCAGCTGGTCTCTGGGAATAAGCTTATCGGCTGCTTTACACCAGCTCATTGAGTTGTCGCATTAACCCTACTGTTGCTAACAGATAGAGATGAACTATGTAATTTCAGTCTTTTTTTGAATCACCTCTGCTTTCATCGACCTCGAGTTATTCCAATCACGTTGCTATATACTAGGTTCAATTTTTAATAAAACCATGGGTAGTTTTTAATCGGAACGTGGTTGGTTGTGTACGCATTATAGACCACTATTTGCGTAAACATTATGAAAGCTTTCTTGTTGCTATCTACATGTTTTCACACAGGCTATTTTTAGCAAATGTCTCCGGCTCGTGGTGATTTCGAAACTCAATACTATATTATCTAATGAGGCTAAGAAATGTACACAAATCAGCTCATTGATCTGTCTGCGATGAGCTTTCGTCGGCTACATGGGTCGGCTTTTGTGACAGTACATGTCACCCCTAACCAAGTTATTCATTTTGTTTGTTTTTCAAGCATGATTTTACTTACCATTCAATTGCATTTCCCTTTGCAGCAAATTTAAAGCGCCTAGAAAGAGATTAAGTTCTCTGAGGGCGCTTTATCAAGTACATTATTATTATTAGTAGTAGTAGTAGTATTCCGTAGGAAGTTGTCAAGATTCTCGAAAATATAGCAAAATGGCAAAAAATAGTCCTTTATCCAACATCCTTCCTGTCAGTTTAATGTCATATCGAGGCAAAAGTACAGTTCCTGCGCGCGAAACCCAGACAAAAATATCTTCAAAAAATTACTCCCATGATTACGCCCTTACTCCAGGATCACTAACTTACTACTTCCCTAGCACCAGGATTCAGGATGCGACTCGAGATACGAATTATACACGAGCTAGCTATCAGCTGTCGCCCCTCTTAAAGAGGTCAAGCACGCCAAATCCCGTGGCTCATTGTAGCGATTTCGTCTGCTCAGGGTGCCTGGCTTTAACCAGATTAAAATGTTTGCCGTGATATATTTGCTATTTTTGAGCGTAGTTACTATCGCATTAGTGTCCAGTTGATACGTTAGATTTGAGAGGCCAAATTTTTTGTTTGCCTTGCTAGTATAATCTGCATATTTATGCACCATGCATCGAGCGCATAATGTACGTGTATATGTGTTAGAACTTAGAGGGAAGCTCCATTTTCCATCAGCAAAATTGGAATAATAATAGGCTTGAGCTCGATGTTGGCTTTAGTTCTGGCAACGATCTCCTCAGGAAGCATGCTTGTGATAATTTGTATTGCCTTGCTTTAGTAGCTAGCCGTGCAGCGAAACTTCTTGGGCTGCCAGAGGCAGCCATACTCTTCCCGCTCCACAAAGGCTATTTTTGGCTGCAAACTTGTAGTTATTACTATTACTACCACGTGATTAAATGGTTCTGATGTCCATAATTTGCCAGTGAAGCCTCATTTCCCGCTTGGTCTACCTGGTTTACTTATGTTCCAGCAAGATGCTCTGAGAGTATGTAAGTACTGCAGGGGTAATCTGAGCGAATGCTGCTGCAAATGAGGTGCCAGATGTCGACGAGTTTTGTGGCACACGTTTCTTGAACGGTCTGATTGTTGAACAACTAATGTACGCTGCACTACTGGCACTGACGTGCGTGTGCGAGAGAGCAAGTCCAACATCCGTATCCAATAGCTCTACGGAAAAACTTCATACGGTCCGGCTAACATGCAGCGTTCATCAATTCTAACGGGCTGGTACAGGATAAAAAGGTATTATTTGGTAATATTAGAATACCTGCAGTCGAAAAAGATCGCTTTGTATACCGCGGAGCTACAATTCCACGAGCCAGCGAAGCGGCCTGGTGCAATTTTTGCTTATTTAATCATGTCACGTTGTCTCGCAACAACAACGCTTACTCGAACTGTGTTCTTGAAGCAAGTGTCGCTTACACGTAGATTATCCAGCAGCTAAGTAACAGTGCACCTCTAGCAAAGAGTATCAGCGTCACGGGGTGCATATGCAGATCCAGCAGAAATCTTTCCTGTGTCTTTATACTGCGTAATCAGTCGATACGTCTTATTTTTATATTTCAGAAACCAACGGGACAACGCCTCTTGATTGACAGCCTACAACTGCCTCCCCATGCTGAATATGCGTGACACGAGCCGTCTCGGCGATTGTCAAATTGCATCGGCAAAAATGCAAAGCCGGAGAGACCGCGAGCGTAGGCAGCAGCTAGTTATGTAGCACGAGATTTTTACCAGCCGTATAGGTAGCAGTTGCCCAAATGAAAATTTGAGTGCATAATCGCCACTGTCGAATTAATGACCAACAGTGTCGGTGCACCTACAACAGGGCCACTAAGACTCGTCTCGTTTCGATACGGTGCTCTGGCACTCTCAGCTTCCACAACCGCTACCGCGGAAGGACGCCACTCAGACGCACGAAGCCTGGCGGTAGTACGCGACACGCTTGGAGAACGGTTTTGATTTGGTTTCCGCGAACGCGACGCAGCACACTGTCTTTGTCCGTCCCTCCTCCACTCCTCCCCCCCCCCCGTGGAAGAATGCCAAGGACTTATTTGCAGGCAGCGGTACGGTGGCGAACTGCAGCAGTCGCGCTCTCGCACTGGCCAGCACGTGCCAGCTCTCTGCGAGGCGGCAGCGTCGAACGGACGCTGCATCTCCGAACTTCCGCTCGACGGCAGGCAGCAGACGGCGCTCCTCCTCGCTCGACCTTGCGCAGCGAGCCGCGCCAAAGAGCGACCTATGCACGGCCCGCTGCACGCCCCCGCCCAGAGCCGCTTGCGACCGGCAGCAATGCTCGGCACCTAGCACGTCACGAGTGCAACGGCCCGCTCGCTGGAACTCGCCGCCTGCGCGCGGCCACCTGCACTTTAAATAAGGCTCCCTGCCTGCGAGATTGAAAAAAATGACGGAACCTTCTGCACTTGCAAGTGTCGAGAGGACGGCGTGCTGGAGCTTCGACACCATACCCGTTGGACCAAACTCTAGCCGGGGAGGGGGGGCTCAGAAGCTGCCTGCGTCCAGCTTCTGTCTCCTATTCCCACAGTGACCCTCGCTATCTGGTGTTCGATCAACGACAGGATCCTTGATTGACAAAAATTTTTTAATTACCTTTTTGTTAATCAGTGCGAAGGAGAGCGGCTGCAAATTGTGGCAGTTCGATCCCAATCAGGTAGTCGTTGGCACCAGGTCCATCCCTCATCGGCCTAGCCATTATCGCACGGCCTCGCCTCTCGTGGCCTCACCACTGGGCACAGTACCGGCGTACGGAATCGGACTTCTATCGAAATACAGCAAACGGACGGTGGCTGATTCGACGGCCTTGTTCAATCTGGGAAATAAAGAATTTCCCGCTGAGGGTCTCGAACCAACGACAGGAGTTTTAAAGATTGAGCTTCTTACGACTAGGCCAAGACCCCGATGTAAACCTCTTCAGAACTCGCGGTTCTGCTTTTTCCGTTACTCGTCATAGCTCATAGTAGGCTTCAGTGCAGCTAAGTGTGAACCTTTTACACGTAGTGCTAAGTCCTTTGTGTAACACAAATGCTTGCCCTGATTGTCGGAATGGCGAGCTCGCACTTCAAGCCGAAACTCGGGGGGGGTACTTGGCATCGACTCACTCGGACATCGGAATCGATTTGCTGCGTATCTTGATATGAGATTACTGCCTTTGCATTTTTGGTCCACTCATTGCCACTCTCCCCGGTGCATACCTTTAAGCACACCTGCTAGTTCCAACTGACGTACTTTTGAGTATCGCCGCTTTGCTTCACTGGTTAATGCAGTCACGTGCACCCACATGCAAGTTTGAACGCGAACCCTAGACGCAAGGGCAGCACTGTCGGCTAGGAGCAGCACAAGTCTGCAAGCACAACGTTTCTGCTTTCCAAGCTCAAGCAGTGCGCGCTCCTCGGGCGGAAGTTATAGCGCACACCAAAACCTAGGTCTGAGCCAGCATATCGAGACTCCTCTCAAGCATTTCAGAGGATACGTCCATAAGTTTAGCAAGCTGACTGGCCAATGAGCGCTTGAGTGAGCGCTGCACGTAGGGCCCAGCAGCAGCCTCGGTACGAGCTACGAGAATCGTCCGCCTCCCGCGCGGTGCACCGCCGAGCGGCCCGGAAGCTAAGGCTGCCACAACACTGTGCGGCGGTGCGTGGGCAAGTGCGGGCGGGCACGTCAAGCGTGTGCTGCTGACATTGCACGAACTGATCAGAGCGTCTCCGGTATACGGAGCACGATGCGGCGGACTGGGAACCAATGACGTCTGAGTCGGGCTGCTGCATCTGCCACTCGCAGCTGCCGTGCAAGCCCCGTGCTCTGCCGTCACAGCCGAGTCCGTCAGGGCCTCAAGCTGACAGTCGTCTCGTTTGCAATCTTCTTTCGGGCCGACGGGGATCTGCCTTGGTCTAGCAGTGGTCAAGTTCGCTTACACAACCGAGCGGGAAGGGCACCGCGCAGCGCCCCGATGTGCGAAAGCACCGGATGGTCGCGGCAGCAGACATGATGCAGACAGCGACTCGGTGCTTGCTCCCGATGGCACGACAGTTACCTAGGCCGTCGATGGTTATTGGGGCACCATCGCAAAACAAGACCTATAAAACAGGACTACTTAGCTCACCTCCTGGAAATTATTTCCCAGGACGCTCCGATTAGTGGCATCCTCAAATATTTCTTCCCCTCCGAGACAGTCTACTGTGCTCAGGCAGCTCAGAGGCCGCTCCGGCGCCGCCTGAAGGCCTCACCTTCGCCTGCTCGACGGCGCATCTCTGACGCACTGCTCGATCTCCTGTCTACAAGGCGATCACCTTATCATCGTGCGGCGCCTTTTCAGTACTCCCATTTCTAATCGATCTCTTGGTTTGAAGCTAAAGGATTCACGAACCGCCCTAGAATTGCTAGAAGTTTTACCTTTCGAAATCGCCTCACTAGGCTGCCCCACAGAGGCAACCCTATGAATGCAAACATTGGCGTGTCACCTAAAGATCCTAGCATAGCCAGGAACTGCGACGTGGTCGAGTGAGCAATATCTGATCAGTAAGCAACAAATCCCCTCAACGTTGTATGCTCGAAACCACGGCTGTTAACGACTGATAATTTATATTTCCATATAAATTATTATAAAAGAAATAGGTTAGCTGATTTTAGCAGTTTCATTTGTCTATTATCAGACGAGGCTTAAAGGCAATCACCACCGCTTGCAGTGGGTCATAAAGGATCACCTACTTCGAGACACGAATCCAAGACTTGGGTCGTGAAGAGCGAGAACCTTACCTTCTGGGCCAAGAAACGTCAGCACTCATTACTGTCAGTAATAATTATTATTGCCTTCTTCGTGGCACAGCTAAAAATGGAAACTGCAACTATTTAATATCAGCCATACAACCATCAGAAATTGTGGCGTAAGAGGAATGAGCTCGAGGCTCAAAAAGCAGTGAACACGGGAAATTAGGCGAGTTGATGTAACTCTTCCCAATATCTAGAGGTTACTCGCACACTTGAGGTCGGATTTTTCTCTGCCGCTTCACAGCGATCACCGAATATCCTCTAGCGATCACCGCGGGGTTTTGCTCCGCTTGGACTAGAAGCCGCAATACCGTCTGCAACTAGGGCAGCGACCGAAAGTTAAGTGTGGCAGAAAGGAAGATGCCCCGCCCATGCAGCCAAACCTTAATCCCGCTTGGTTTTCGTTGGCCCACTCTAGAAAGACTTTCGCACTGAGTCATTGGAATTTTGGCTCTGGCGAGAACGTCACTGCTCTGCTGAACAAACGCTGTCTCTAATTCCTTTTAAAGCGGAATAATGGTGGTCTATTCGAGGTATTAATCTGTATGTACAGAACCTTTATAATGCCAAGTTGTAAAATACATGTTATAATACAGCCCTCAAAATCAACTATATAATACAAAACCTTTAGATAACTTATACTCCTAAGCTATTGGACACGGTCGCTTGTGTGTTGATTAGCTGAGCCGATGACCCGAACCCGGCTCTCCATATATCTCCACGAAGTCTACGACCCACGAGGTTCGCCATATTGGACTCGCTGGTGCTGTTCATCGTGGCCCGAAGAAGGACCCGATCTTGAATCGCTTTCATGACCATTACATGGAGATTGGTACGGCCATCGCCTTCAACGGCTGTTCGGGCGCTACTCGAGCGCAGCCTGAGCAGCAGCCCGAGAGCCGACCACGCGTCCACCCCTGTCAGGCTGTCGAGCCTCGGCAAAGAGATGTCGTCACGACGTCGACAGGCCGGTCGACGGCGAGGACGAGCCAGACGAGGACGAGCCAGACGAGGACGAGCCAGACATCCGAATTCTACGGCATCGAGGTCGGCGCGATCTGCGCACATCGACGGACGGCGACCTGTTCCCGGAAGAGCCGGACAGACGTCCCGGTGCTCCGGCATTGTCAGGACGTGTAGTTTGACTAAGCGAACGACACACGCCGAGAGAAATAGCGGTACAGAGGTTCGCACCATGATTTTTTTTCAAGCATTTCTATAATTGTATTGAATAATGTGAATTACAAATTTATATGCTGCATAGTAGATGACGGATGAGAAAAACTGTATTCTACACAACAATAATTTGAGGTCTATAAAGAGTGCTACGGCAGGGTTGGCGAGGTAAAATCTTACGCATGCTCATGCGCTCGGCCGGATGGTGACTCGTCGTTCGCCAAAGTTTGGGATTGTGTGAGCTACAAGCTCAACGACTACGGTCGGAGTAGTATTTGGATTAGGTTACTTACCAGCAGCCCTATCAAAATGACTTCGCGGCACTTTTTAAACGGCCCTGTGTCTTTTCAGGCTGTCAGTCACTTCTATCTATTCTTAAACCCTTTGGAGGTCACGAAAATCAGACTCCTTTCAACTTGTAAATAAGAATAGTGGAAATGTACATAGTCTCTAAGAGAACCTGATCTTTTGCTAGGTGCTTCTTTGCTTCTTTTCTAGGCGCTTCTCTGCTGAAAAGCAAGCGATTGGCCAATTGTCATTGCATACTCAGCGTATGCGAAAAGCATTCAGAGGCCGTGGGAAACATGTAGGCTTTTAGCTTCCTTTTGAAAATCTTCAAATCAGGAAATGACGTGATCTCAAGCGGTACTGAGTTCCAGGATATATTAAATGAAGGTAAGGGTCTCCAAGGGATTTGAAGGGAGGCACAACAAAACGATCAGGGTATCAAATGATCGGAACCCATGAAAGGAGGTCTGATTGGGGAGTAAGTCACATCTGTAGGCTTGAGCGACAGAATGAACTGACCTAAGAGCGAGTGACAAATCCCTGAAGTCGATATGCTGCTTGATGGGAAGCCATTGCTTTTTGTTAAGAAGTAGTGTAACGGGACAGTTTAGACGATCACGAATGGCAAGTCTAGTTGCCGAGGTTTACACAAAGTGTAATTGGCAAACGTTCAAACTCCTCAAGTTCATATTTGCTTTTGTTACACCCAGTCATCACTATGTACCGCTATTTTATGGATAGCAAGAAGTAATATGGAATTATTTAAAGCTACGTGGATTTCAGAAAATTACTTGGGCTTACGGTTGGTTACGAATTCTTTCTACGGTGTGATAAAAATAGCAATCTCGAACGCTTTTGAAAAGCTGCGAATGCCTTGGTATCTTCTAAGCTCTTTGAATTGCATAAGCCTTACCTTTACGGGCTGAAAATTATAAGGGCCACCCTTTTGATAAGCTATTTGAATTTAATCATAATTTAACCACTCAATGGCTCAGTTGCTATTCATTCTGTCAGAAACTATAGTCTCTTTGTTGCGTGAGATGAAGTCTTTCGGCGACCTAATGAGTTCCGAAAGCCACTTAGGCTGTGAGTGAGCTATAAAAAAAAACTCTCCGGCCTAGCACCCAATAGTTGTTATGGCTTTGTGGAGTTACAGACGGAGATGCATTACATTATAAGGCTTCCTGTCTTAAAGTCCTTCAAAGACCACATCCCGGTTAATCGGGCAAGTTTCTAGCAAGACCAGCGGATACTCGCGGCATTGCTTCAAGTCCGCGGCCATTACTTTGCACGCTTTTTACTTTACGCTATCGGATGTGGATCGGATAGAGTCTTCGCAGCACGCGCGCACAAGCCACCGAAGAAGGAATCAATTGGGCCGCACCGGAAGTACTAGAACGTGCTCAGAGGTCAAGTCGCGTCGTCGCGGCGCGGCGCGAGGTCAGCATGCACGCTTGCTCGGCTCCTGCGGCTGCCTCCGTCTTCGCCTCGCTCAGCTCTCACTCTCTCCCTCCGTCCGCAGCAGCACGAACGCCCGCGTCTGGCTGCTCGTCTGTCTTTGCGCACCAGCTCGCCGGCGATACTTACCTAACGCTCCTGCTCCGCTCCAGGTCCTCTGCTCCGTCGCGTGTCCGCGGCGCGCGCGCACGCCTCTGGCGATTAAGTGCAATCGCTGTGCTATTGCGTGAGCGGCCAAGAAGCGCTCGATTGAACTCCTCAGCTTGCAGCCCGAGTCGTCGTCGCCGCACAGCGTCTTGCATTTCTCCATTTCTCTTTAAAATGGCGGTGCCACCGCGAGCCGGCAGAGAAGCGACTGGGCGCTCGCACCTCGATGCGGCGGCTCCTCGAGTGAGAGCTCTCACTCGAGGGAAGTGAAGGTGTGAACTGAAAAATTGTACAATTCTCACGTCGTCCGTCTGCAGTATTTCCTTTCAGAGAAACGTGGCATATGGATTATTCAAGAATTTGCATGCTGACCCTGTGCACGTCACCCCTAACCATGTTATTCATGTTGATTATTAAGCATTATATTACTCACCATTCAATAGCGTTTCCCTTTGCAGCAAGTGTAAAGCGCCTAGAAAGAGAAACTCTGCAGCTAGGCTTGTCTGTCGTGAGCGTCGCAGTTGCCACATTACTCCACTTCTCGCCGACCTGCACTGGCTACCAGTCCAGCAACGGATTGACTTCAAGGTTTTGTCGCTCACTTTTAGGTCACTTCACTCTTCGGCTCCAGCTTATCTGTCAGATACTACCCCATCAGGCCAAGCATCGTACCACCCGCTTTTCGGAATCCAACAGTCTAGAAATACCTCATACAAACCTTAAATCCTTTGGAGACCGTGCATTTAGTTCATATGCTCCCAAAGCCTGGAACTCCCTCCCGACCTGCGTCAGAACATCCCCTGACCTGACCACATTTAAAAGGAACTTAAAAACACACCTATTTAGGACAGCATTTAGTGGTCCCTGTGATTCGTCCTTCACGTGCTTATGCGTTCTGACACTGTGCATGCTGCCACTAACCACATTTGCATGCTGACCCTGTGCATGTCACCCCTAACCATATTATTCATTTCGTTTGTTTTTTCAAGCATGATTTTACTTACCATTCAATTGCATTTCACTTTACATCAAATGTAAAGCGCCTAGAGAGAGATTAAGTTCTCTGAGGGCGCTTTATCAAGTGAATTATTATTATTATTATTATTATTGAGTTCTCTGAGGGCGCTTTATCAAGTGCTTTATTGTTGTTATTATTATTATTAAGAAAGGTCGAGTTTGAGCCAACGTCGATAACCATCAAATCTCCTTAGAAGCCCAATTAACTTCGGCGGCGCTTGAGAAAGGTTTTTTAACGCAGCGTACAAGGCGGGAGCTTCAGTGCACGATTTCCCGCCCGATTTCGTGCTGAACATTGATTCACCTGGTTCGACAAGATTATAGCGCTCATTTCAGAGCTCTAAGAGAGCATACTGACTACTGGCATCTGGAGGTCCCCTGATGTTATGACGTTTAAAAAGAAGCTGTGTGCAAGTCTACCCGTTCCTCATTTCGATGCTCTATCCGTGTTAATTGTATTGTATTGTCAAATAACTAACCAACCTATCTCTTTGTAGGGTTTTTGGTCATTCTGTGTTGCGATCGTGCCCCGTTACGTCACCAAACCTGCGGCGTGCGTTAGAGTTCCTTCTAGGTCTAGGTATCAGTGTTTTGAGGCGCTAGCTCTACCAGTCGCGCGTCTGTAACGAACTAGCATCCGTTACTTAAGCTGTGTTCTCGGCTAAGGGAGTTGTACAAGTGTTAATTGTTAATGATAATATTAATCACTAGCATGTTCCAGTGACAAATTTTTCAAAGGAAATTTCAATGTAGCGATACAATGCTAGGGGAGTGTCGACTGACCTAGCGGTAAACCCACCCTAGCTGTACGCCCGACGTTGCTAGTCCTGGCCCGACCTACTGTAGGGGCCAGGAAAGCACCTCACGACCTGGGTTGTCAAACGCTCCAGTCTTGGCTTCAGAATTCTTCTGCTATGACCCTGTCATAAGCGAGGCGTGCACTGAGCCTTAACAGCATGAAACTCCCGGTCTTCTTCAGCCACTTTCCATCGTTGAGTTTGTCTCACGAGATACGTAACTGTCGATTTTCGACAGTGCTGCTACTGAGCGGCTTTTTTGTTGCGTGCTTCTCTCATTGCTGTCTGGATAGGCTATATTCTGGATAGGTACGCTTGTATTCTGCTCGCTTTACTCGTTTTTCTTTCCCATTCAATTGCTGTAAGAACTCGCCGGTCCACAGAGGTAGCGAAAACCGCAGTTTTTATATAAAAGCTGGCCGGCATCCATAGAAAATCACGGGCGCCTGCAGCTTGGCTTAGGAGAGCGGGAAAAGCCGAGATGCGCCTCAAGCGTTGGCCTTCACTTAGAGCGATAGCTACGGGGATCGTGGCGCAGCGAGTGCAAGCTACTGGAATGCCTTGGCTACCCATTAAAAAACCCTTTTTAAGTTCACAGTCCTGTGAATTCCAAGCATTTAATTGTTCAACTTTAACTATGAGAGTACCTGGTGCAGCTGCATATGCAAATTAACAAATTATCGTCTCTTTTTGATTTTTTTCACTTCTGCACCATCGCAGTAGTACGGTAAACATAACGTAGAGAAGGCAATGTAGACGTGACGTCAGTGACCGAAACAGACGGACAGACTTATTTTATTATAGGGGTAGATTATTAGGTGTGAACTGCTAGAGCAGCCACGCGCATCAAGTAGCTGCTGGTTACACTGGCGATGGGCTAGCTGCCTCCTTTTTTTATTTACTGCACATTTAGTTTACTCCCGTGTATTATTAGCGGCATTATTTTAAACAGCGTTCCATGCGGTGCATCGCACTTTCAAGACAGAGGCCGTCGGCGCCTCCGGCGGTCAGCCTGTAGCCGCACTCGAATAA
Organism: Cristatella mucedo; assembly: GCA_009760855.2. Lineage (NCBI taxonomy): Eukaryota > Metazoa > Bryozoa > Phylactolaemata > Cristatellidae > Cristatella > Cristatella mucedo. The sequence goes on along the minus strand of WPIO01000026.1, from coordinate 4,906,479 downwards.
ACTCGGTTCTTCTTGAAGAACCAGTGTAACACCATGTAGCACGGGACGGTGAATGAATTCACTATGGCGAAAGAAGCTTTTTGTCTGCAGGTCTTAGGCTGTGGAGCTGACCCACAGTTCTTATGCAACGACAGCTAGTCTCCTGCTGCTGACCGCGGCCCATCCTTTCCAGCTGTCCTGGGCTACTACTTCCATGCTACGTCACTTCCTCGACTGTCCTCCTGACTCAGCCATGCTTGCTTCCTCGACTGCCCCACTGGCTCAGCTATTACCAACACTTTAGCTATGTTAGGAGCTGAAGGCAGTCTTCTCGGGATATGAGGTTGATTAGAGGCACAGCCTAACAACTTGTCTGAATTACGTCTGTTGGCTAGGATATGCCCCCAACATGCCGCTAAGGCGTGGAGTGTGCTGTAGAAAACTCTCCTTCGTAATACCCTAACAATAATAATAATGCACTCGATAAAGCGCTCTCAGAGAACTCAATCTTTTTCTAGGCGCTTCGCATTTGATGCAAAGGGAAGCGCGATTGAATGGTGAGTAATAGCATGCTTGATAAAACATGAACCACATGGTTAGGGGTGACATACACAGGGTCGGCACCCTCTTGGTCTTTCTAACTTTGCTTAGTTACCCACTTAGTCTCTGTGGCTTTGCAGAGTTTCAAATGGAGATACACTGTAACAGATCCTTCAATTTAAGCAATTCAATGTTCGATGCACCTCCATAATTCCCTACTACTTTGGTTTGACACGATATATGAATGTTTCCGTAGTTCTGCGACTCAGCGGACCAATATAGTATTTGGTAGCTAAGTCTCGCAAGTGCACCTAAAAGTAGCCAGCTAACCTAATGGATATTGCTAGAGAAAAGGAATAATACGTTTGTTCCATCAGGAGTGAAACTAGTAACTTCAGAAAAATATGCGTGGCTATACAGGTTCGCTTACTCTTTTTGACGGCTCGTCGGCAATTTCCTGACGTCACTAATGCAGTCTGAATGTCGCTGGACCGACGAGTGATGGAATCCGTGCGTAATGCATTGCTATGTGTCACTAACATGTGGACTTACTCAGACAAAAAAGGCATACCCTGCAAATTAGTTCATCAGAAAGCTGTAATTTTCAGAAGACGCGCCTTTATACTAATGGCGTTTGCAACCAATAAATTCGCTTAGCATTGCCACCAGTCGGCAATAGAACACGTCTGCTTGTTTGTCTTCTACAGGTCTGCGAATGCAGAATTGCTCTAGCCATCTAGAGTTTCCACAATTTTATATTCCTTAAGTATGCCGAGCTGCGCTAATTAGCTACTGGTTTAGTCCGAAGGTAATAACAATAATTGTGCTTATGCGTGCTGACACTGTGCATGCTGCCACTAACCACATTTGCATGCTGACCCTGTGCATGTCACCATTAACCATGTTATTCATTTTGTTTGTTTATCAAGCATGACATTACTCACCATTCAATTGCATTTCCCTTGGCAGCAAATTTAAATCGCCTAGAGAGAGATTGAGTTCTCTGAGGGAGCTTTATCAAGTGCATTATTATTATTATTATTATTATTATTATGACATATTTGTATAGCGCCCTCAAAGAACTTAATCTTTTTCCAGGCACTTTACATATGCTGTGTACAAAGTATTACCAAATGATCGGTGGAAACATCAGCACGCAGCAGGTACAGCGTAAGCGGTACTTGCACAGGAAATTCGAATCACAAAGACCCACCAAATGCTGTAATAAACAGGTGCTTTTAAATGTCGTCACGTCAGGGGATGTTGCGACGTGCGTCGGTAGTGAGTTCCAGGCTTTGGGACACAGAATTACAGGATTTAACTTATTTTCTTAAATGAAAAAGGCAACCATCTTCTATTAAGCTGACGTTGAGATGATGCACGCCAGAAGAGCGAGCTAATCTGTATCTGATACCGGTACAGTAAGTTCATCTAAGAATGGAGGAGCAAAGGTGTGAAAGGTCTTGTTGGTTAAAGTGAGAAACTTGCTCTGCATCCATTGATCAACCGGGGCTTTTATTGATCTCTATCGCAAATCATTTAGCAAAGAAAACACAATCAAATTTCTCGGATTTTAAGTTGAACATAGAGGCCATATTCAGCACCGACTATTAAGGCTTAATGGCTCTTTACGGCCAAGAGCTGAGAGCCCGAATGACTTTGGACGGAAACGCTGCATAAATGAAGGACCGACAGCAACCTCTGATGGAAAATCAAAGGCGGCCAATCTGCTGGATGAGGATGGACCACCAATAGATACGGTGCGTCACCAGGTCAGTTTCAGCCTGCCGCGGTTCAAATATAAAGTATTCAAAGGCAGTCAGGTGCCATCGCAAGTTCCACATTAGTTTTCCCTGATGGCGGAGCCAGCAGAGGCACCCAGCGTCACTAGACGGTGAAAGAAGAAGAAGAAGAAGAAAAAGAAGAAGAAGAAAAAGAAGAAAAAGAAAAAGAAGAAGAAGAAAAAGAAGAAAAAGAAAAAGAAGAAGAAGAAGAAAAAGAAGAAGAAGAAGAAAAAGAAGAAGAAAAAGAAAAAGAAGAAAAAGAAGAAGAAGAAGAAAAAGAAGAAGAAGAAAAAGAAGAAGAAGAAGAAGAAGAAGAAAAAGAAGAAGAAGAAGAAGAAAAAGAAGAAGAAGAAGAAAAAGAAGAAAAAGAAGAAGAAAAAGAAGAAAAAGAAAAGGATGAAGAAGATAAAGAAGAAGAATAGCCGAAAGAGCCGAATCAGCCGTTAACAAACTTCAGCTTCCTGTACAGCATATGTAAAGTACCTTGACAGAGATTTAGTTCTCCGAGGACGCTAGAGAAATGTATTATTACTTTAATTATCATCAGCCGCTACCCAATGCTAAAAATTAGTCCTGGCCAATATCAGACGGCTCAATCTTGAAAAGATCACACTTGCTATAGTGCCGCGAGGGATGGCGTAAAGAACGGACAGTAAGACAGCTACCAGCACACCTAGCGACTAAAAATACGACAAGAAAGCAAAAGGTTTTTCATTTGATGCGGAAACAAGTAAGGGTCGCTACTCTGTCAAAGATTTCTACAGCTCAACGGTCTTCTGGTTAACTGTCTTCTACATGATTTAACTAGAAAAAACAGTTCACCGGCCATTAGCATTGGCTTTCGGGGAAAGATGCAATAGCATCGCTCTGCGAAGTAGCCGATCGAGCCGAGATCCACCATTTGGCCTTTCCTGCAGCGCTGTGATACTTGCTTGGTGGCCCGTGCTGGTGATCTAATGCTTACTTGCGCTCCGCCGCGAGCTCTCGCTCCGCGAGCCTGTCTGCACCTGCAGCCGTAGCTAGCGTTGCTCTTCTAAGCGAGCCAGTGATAGCACTGGGCAGCTTAGAAATGTGAACACTGCATGAGCTGCCTGAAATCTTCTGCATGCAGATGCATTTCAAGGCCTGCTAATAGCTGCCTGATTTTAAAATGTCACGTTTAGTTTGCATGGACAGGACAGGATGCAGACTACGGATGACCAGCCGAACTAGCATCAACAACAATCAACATTAGCATCTGCTACCCATCCGCTGGCTGCCCGCGGGCTGCCTCGCTGTGCTCCAGCAGAATCCAGCTGCCCTTTATTGCTGGCCAGTGAGCTTCCGCGTCTAGTTCTGCCGCGTGTTTATTTGCCTTGCGTAAACACCATCAAGCAGACGGTAGGTAGAGCTCTAGCTGTTTGTCTATAAAGTAAACGTGACGTGTTCCTAAAAACAGACAGTCTCTCCGTTTACAGTGTGAGTGCTTGAGGAGGTCGCTGGCAACTGGCCGGTCAATGGCATAGGTCAAGGGCAGACTGGCGCTCTCTCTCTCACGCCGTCCGGAGCTCTTGTTTCTCCTTTGACTGGTCCAAGCCCGTCAACTGCTGAGGTCGCGGATCTCGGGTCGCAGTGGTCTGAACACTAGCAAATGCCAGCACCGAGGATGCATAATTTATTACTGATTGCTTTGTGTAGCCATTGCTGTGCGTAGGGTGTTTGCTGCTAAAACTTAGGAGAGCCAAGATGAATATGCCTGTCAGAATGCTAAGCGGCCTCGGGTAGCAGCATGCGAATGTAAATCCGGGCATCAGCTCACTTAAGTCTACACTTTTTCTTTACTCCAGCTGCAGGCGTTGAACCCGAACTCAGCCACGACAACGGACAAATTATTTCATCGCTCGCTACTTCAGCTGGCCGTCGGCAATGTGTATGGCATTTTCTTCGTGCTTTGCAAAGTGTAGTTTGTTCGCACAGCCGATGCCCAACACCGACAGTTTATTACCAACGGAGCACGGAGCCGGAGAGCGCACGGCTCCCTTCGGCCCCTACTCACACTCGACTCCCCACTTCTCCACTCTCCAGTCCACCATCTCCCCACAAGCAGGTTACCGGCCTGTGTCCATACCACATCACAGGCGGACCACAGCTGTGCACCGGCCGACCCAGATGGTGAACCCACCATCTGGCCACCAGCGGGTTACTGGCCTGTGTCCACGCCACATCACAGGCTCATCAGAGGAGCCGGCATACAATACATACATACGCACGTACATACGAACTACACGCTCCCTTGACCTTAAGGTCACAAGTTTGCAGCCCCAACACGAAGGGTCACAAGTTTGCAGCACCAACTCATGTAGCTGCAAGGTACAGAGCAGCAATGAGCAAGCATATCCGCCTCTGCTGATTCTGCCGTCGCGTCTCCGACATGCGCAGCTGCTTCTCCAGCCTGCACAGCCTCTCAAGCCTTCCCAGTCTCTCCGTCCTGTGCAGACTATTCGATCTGCACACACTCCGGCCTAGGCCACGTCACAGCCCACCGGCTGGTCGCCGGCCAACGTCACCGTCATGGCTTGCTCTGCATCACAGGCCACCGACTCTGTCACGGACGCCGCCGCCTTCCTCGCAGACGCCGACGCCTTCCACGCGGACGCCACCGCCCTCCACGCGGACGCCACCGCCCTCCTCGAGGACGCCGCCGCCGTCCACGCGGACGCCGCTGACTCTGTCGCGGACGCCGCCGACTCTGTCGCGGACGCCACCGACTGTGTCGCGGACGCCGCCGACTCTCCGTGCATCGTCTCACCCTCTGTCGCCTCAGCAACACCGATGACCGTTGCCTCGCACAACGCCGTTGCTTCGTGGAACACCATCGCAGCCTGATCAACCGTTACCGCTTTGAGAGCCGTTGCCTGCCGCCACGGCGTGGCAGCCTGACAAACCTCTGTCGCCCGGCACACAGTCAGTGATCGCTGCTGCCGCTCCCGGTCGCTCCTGTTGGCCCTCGCAGTCCGACCAGCCTTTACCCGATCAGTGTGCAGCAATCGCGCTCTACCGGCAGCAAGGAGCAAAAACAAGTGGCACTCACTCGGCTTGTAGCCACTTTTCTCGATCTCCCTCTCGAAGTTCAGCAGCCAGCCAACGAAGTCTCCGAAGCCATCAAAGCCTACGGACGCTGCACAAGACATCTCTCAGGGCGTCATCGGCTCCATCCCACGAAATAGCTTGTAGTTTGTTCGCACAGCAGAGAACCAGCCGATGCCCAACACCGACAGCTTATTACCAACGCACAGAGCCGGAGAGCGCACGGCTCCCTTCGGTCCCTACTCACACTCGACTCCCCAATCCTCCACTCTCCAGTCCACCATCTCCCCACCAGCGATTTACCGGCCTGTGTCCATACCACATCACAGGCGGACCACTGCTGTGCACCGGCCACGTGTGTATGTATGTATTGTATGTATGTATGCCGGCTCCTCTGATGAGCCTGTGATGTGGCGTGGACACAGGCCAGTAACCCGCTGGTGGCCAGATGGTGGATTCACCATCAGGGTCGGCCGGTGCACAGCTGTGGTCCGCCTGTGATGTGGGATGGACACAGGCCGGTAACCTGCTGGTGGGGAGATGGTGGACTGGAGGAGTGGGGGAGGGGGGACTAGAGTGTGAGAAGGGGGCGAAGGCAGTCGTGCGTCTTGCTGCTCCGTGCCTTGGGCAATACACCGTTGGCGTTGTTCATCGGCTGGCTCTCTGATGTGCGAACAAAACTACACAAAGATCTTTCGTTGCTGCACTAACTTTGGAGCAGCCTAAAAAGCCTAAATGAGCACCTGCATTTTTAAATGCCATCTCCCACTGAGACATTGCGTCTGTCATTAACTCTGCTGACCAATCGTCAGACTTGGCAGACCCTGGCATAGTAAACTGGAAAATATCTAGGAATTATAACGTGCACAAGTGCTTGCAAGTGAGAAGCCCGGCGTATAGGTTAAGACAGCTTTGCCTTATATCACTATCAGCTTTTGCCCTGTGGTTTTGAGAACATACTTGAACGATGATCACTTGAAAAGCAATTCGGCCGTTGTTTTCTAATTAATGCCATAAGTCGCCTCGATGTTGGATATCAGTTGTTCAAAATGCAGAAGCAGCTGGCGCTGCTGCTGCAGCTGCAAAGCTAGCACAAGTTTCGCTTGCACGAGTGGCTAGACGAGTAGTCGGAAGTGCGAGACGCCGTGCCGGGCTCCACTCTGTAGCTCCATGCTCGCGGCAGCTAGAAAGCAATCTCGGGCAACACTTGCTGCCTGCTCCGAGGCGGCCAGGCCAGAACTAAAACTGAAGACATGGCACAATTGGTCTGCAACAATGCAGCAAACGTACGAAGGCCATTGTGCTATTATTTTGGCACGTGTGGTCACTTAAGATCAGCCATAAGATCACAAAATAATGGATACATTTTCATGCTGCTGTTCAGCCATTGTAGCATTATCGGTAGATTGCACGGACCAGATGCCCCACAATGCCCTAGGGTTTGACCTCTGACCACGTGTGCAGCGTGGCATAGGTACTGAGAAGAAGAAAGTGTATATGTATTTCGGAGTCACCGCGTATTAAGCACCAGCGATGCATAGCAGATGCACCAAAGTTGACCATTTAGACCCTTTGCCGACTCTTCGTTTATTCATAAGGACAAGGGTCAACACGGTTGCATCGATATTTACATTCTTCTTCTCCATATAAAATTAGTGAGACTGGGAGTTTCTCTAGCTTGAAGCAATAACACGGCATCGGCCTCTGAGACAGCATTGCAGATCGCAGTATAATTAGGTAGTATTGAATATCGAAGTCTGTCCAGCATTGTACAGAACTTTAATCTAGAGCACCTTTAGAGCATCTCTTTATTGTATTCCGTTTACTACTCAAGCTCTCAGAGCACGCAATGCCATTTTGTTGTAGCAACTTCGTTGGAGGTTTCGACTTTGGCAGAGGTCGCGTAGATAGGTATGCAGGAAAGACCTTGAGACCAGGCTCGCTTTGTGGCTTCCTCAATCAATCCAAATGATGAGAACATCTTCATGCTTCGACACGTGAGCGCTAGCAATGCAATAACACGGTACTAACAACCAACGTGTTCCCTACCATGCCAATATGTCTGATAAGTATATGATCTCTATCTCAGGGAACTGACGACTGCACGGGTACAGTTATTTACAAACAAGATTAAAGATGTATCGAAATAAACATGTGACGTGACGACTGTGGTAGCAAATGTAAAGCGCCTAGGAAGAGATTGAGTTCTCTGAGGGCGCTTTATCAAGTGCATTATTATAATTATCGGTATTGGTAAGTCTGCCGTATCCGAGAGTGCGAACACGTCTAGAGTATAAGACTAAAGCTGACATTTGCTCATCCTAACATGAAGCCATATGTATTTGGTAATGCTTTCAATACAGCATCTGTAAAGTGCCTAGAAAGAGATTCTGTTCTCTGATGGCGCTATACAAATTTATTGTCATTATTACTGCTATTACTCAACATGAAAACAATTGATTTTCTCACAATTCCGGCTTTGATTTCAGGTGGCAAGGAACATGGGCTTGATCAACTTTTACAATAATAATACTAAGACATTTGTATAGTGCGCTCAGAGAACTTACTCTCTTTCTAGGCAATTTACGTTTGCTGTAAGAGACGCACATCAATATGTTGCATTCATAGTGATAGCACGCATAATAGCACAAAGAATAATTCACACGGACCTAGCAAATGGTGTGAGGAACAGATGCACTGTAACCTCTTTTTAAATGTGGTCATGTCGTGGGATGTCGTGACGTCAGTCGGAAGTGAGTTCGAGGCTTTGAGAGCATATGAACTAAAGGCACCTACTACTGTCACTAGAGCTAGGTCAGATCTTTGGTCGGGGAGAGCACTCGATCCACAATAATTGGCACTCTAGACGAAACAGAGATGGGGAATGTGGTTGTGCAGAAAATGATTGCCAACAACTAGACAATATCTCTGAAATAAAAATGCATAAAATTGAATATTCTATCCAGAAACAGTCCTCCTAAAGAGTCTTCATTCCATCGCGTTCTTTCTATGGCCACGGTTCAATGCCGGTGGTGGCGCTTTGCTTAGAGCGATCGAACCCTTCTCTTTGCTTCTCGATGCCTTCAGCTTCTGTATTTGATCTGTTCGCACGCGGAGGCATGCTACTGGACAGCAAGCGAGTCGCGGAGGCGTCAGCTGATAAATTGTCCCAGTAAATCTCTGCACGTCTCTGCTCCTTGGACGATGCAACTGCGAGTGGCTGGAACATCATCAGGCTGCATCGTTCTAGGAAACACTACCTTCGGCCACCCTCCAGAAGCTAAACGCAACGCTCGAACATAAGTCTCTCCGAGCAGGCTGAATGGCGGACTCTTGTAGAAGTGTGCAGCCGTAGGCTGCTACTAGTAGCTGCCTTTTCTACTGTCACGTGTGCGATTTATTTCTCTCCCTATAGTCCCATCCTTAGAGGACTGGATACGAGATTAATGGGTTTTCTGATTGTGTTTCCCGATGAGATGATTATTTTTTTAAGGCACTCCTTTTTGTTTAAGTGTAGTTGTCTGTCAGAGTGTATACGTTGTTGATAAGCTGCCTTATAGTCGACCTCGTAGGAGCTGAGTGAGACAGCGCACGTAGATGGTAAATAATTGACGAGCTGCTCGCAAGTCAAACTTCGCAGACTGATCAAGCTGACCAAGCAGGCACACGTTTCAGAGCAGTCTTTACAAGGGGAGGGTAAGAGTGAATGAGATGTGGCAATGAGTGGGTGGGTGAGGAGAGAAATCTGCAAATAGCAATTCTACCACCCTAGGTCGAACAGGGGCAGCTGGGCACCCCTTTGCTCAAAGGCCAGCTCGTGGCTTGCGGTTTCCCTACGCCCTCGTAAGCTGCATGTTCTGTCAGCCGTGCATCTTAGGGCTGCTGCAGTCGGAATTGCATCAAATGCAATGAGTCGCATTGCGTAGTAGCCAGCCAGCCACCTGGCCCAGGGTGGATAACTCCGCGGTCGGGTGGCTATCAATCTGCCAGCAGGCGGAAACTCTAATTAAGGCTGCACTCGTTAGATCGTGAATTAATGTATAGGTCACACTTAAAGGTCGTACCTTCCAAATGCATAAACCATTCTGGTTGCTTAGTAATTACTAGGACACCTGCAGCAAAGCAAACCTCCCTGGCATGCATTGATTGACAGCCATCGGCTGCATAAGGGCTAAGACATTAAGACCGCTATGCAGACGTGGAACAAGATGCAACGACTTTCTTTGAGCCAACAGGCCCATTGAGCCCATCAGGATGCCTTTTCCAGCAGCCTTCGAAACACCTTATGCAGATACCAGTGAGCAGCTTTGCACGCAACCGTCGTAGCATAAAAGCTGCTCAAGGTCATTAAAGAGCCGAGCCGACGATTACTCAAGCACAGTACAGAAGAGATCGGACAAGCTGCCGAGCAAGGGGCTGCCCCTTAACAAAGAGGATTACCCAATGGCGGGCAATCAAGGAAGTAGCAGCTCTCTAGCACTAATAATCTGCCTGGCGGAGCAACAGCTGCCGACAGCTTCTCTCTCTCTCTCTCTCTCTCTCTCTCTCTCTCTCTCTCTCTCTCTCTCTCTCTCTCTCTCTCTCTCTCTCTCTCTCTCTCTCTCTCTCTCTCTGAGACTAGTGCAGCTATTTTACTGGTCAGATGTCTGCGTAAACACGGGAAGACACTGGGCTGAATACATGAGGATATGTTGAATAACTGCTAACCACTTGCAAGCAGCTGCCCATTAGAAAACTTGGTATATACTGCCACGAAGTAGATCTCCTAAAGTGGAAGGAGGAGTTGGAAAAGCCAATGATCTTCGGATGCCAGAGCACCGAGAGTTTCGACGCTCTCGGCTCCCACTGAGCTCTCTCACTAAGCTCTCTCAGTGAGCTCTCCCAGTGAGAGAGCTCACTGAGAGAGCTCACTGAGAGAGCTTAGTGAGCTCTCTCAGAGGTGGTGCCTCCAGCATGGCGGGCTCGCTGTGTGGGACGCTCAGCTGCGCTACAGAGCTTTGAAGGCTGAGAACAGAATCGGGCCAGTCAGCGATGTCTGGACCTCCTGCAGCTTCTGCGACAATCATCCTACGTGAGACCAAAAATACATGACTATTTCATTTTAGGCATTTGGTTTGCAAGCAGCCTTCGAAGGTAGCTTGCATGACACACGGCAACCACTCGCTCAGGGTGCCGTGCAAGGAGACTTCTGTCGGCAGTTGGAGCTGCTAAGTACAACTGCTGCTTACGGCCGAAAGCTAGCATACGAACGAATCGCTGACCATATCAGCGCGGCCATATTATCAATTCCTGCTAGGGTGGAGCCGGCTCATAAACTCGTAGTTAATCTCCTCACCTGCCAATTTTGGAGGCGAAAAATATTACTGACCTTTAAATACGATATCAACCCTTAGTTTATCAGAGCTGGCAGCAAAGCTGAAAGCTGTGCTTCGTCCAAGCTTAGGTATACTTGGATTTGATCCCTTTGTGTGACCAGATCTTAAGGTGACTCGGTGACGCGATCACAGCTGACCCCACTGGAGATCCCCACTCGCAGCTGGCACAACAGCAGCAACTTGTTGGGCACTCGTCCCTATTTGGAACGACCTGAGTGAGCATACCTCTTTGCCTTTCCGTTATCTTCCCATAGGATGTCGACGTAATGCACACATGTATGTGAATGCCTCACTACTAGTTATGACTTATTTGTTGAGCGTGCAGAGAATGAGTGCGAGATTGAATTATAAGGGAATGCTCAGACATGACTGCGTTTCAATAGAAACCTAGGTAAATGGTGGGTTAGACTACGGATTATGCCTGTACTATCAAACGAGAGGGGGGTAGTATTATATTTGCATAATAAGGCTGGTCTGTTTGTCATCGGCTGCTCGTCTGTCACCCTCATTCTTGGATCTGTTCTAAGATTAACCCTCTCATCTCATTCGGTAATCAGCCTGGTATCATTCAGGCTCGATATCTCGATCATGTACCAATAAGGCTTACTAGCTGCATTGACATTGCCAAAGCACAAACTCCCATATGGGTATCATCAACTAGCGAAAACCACGTCTAAAAGGTAAGCCCGAGAGCTGGACTAAGCGCCAGCGGGGATATCCAGAGAAAAAGTCCGCCGCGAATTTAACGACGATAAAACCGAACAGTTACTCATAGAAGGCCACCCCAAGTGTGCAGCTGGACTAGTTGACTTTGCTCTTCTAATAGATGGTGCTGTCGCCCGACCGTCACCGTGTGCTCGGAATTCGTGTTATTTTTTAAAAACCACCAGCATTTTAAAATTTTAATTTAAGAGAACTCCATCAACAGCTAGCCATCACGTCAGATCCCTACCCAAGATTAGGGACCGTCTACCACATTGGCTTACATAAATTTGTTCAGGTATGAGTGCTCTTCGTCGCTCGCTAGCCGTGCTACAAGATTCAGACTTCGCCAGTATTCGGCGCGCGTCGCCTGAGGCGTCGTTACGAGCGCTGCGCCTGCGGCCTCGCTCTGACCGGGCGTGGAAGCCGCACAGCGAGCGTTTGCATCGTTCGGCGTCACAAGTACGGAATAATTGCTGAGAACCCTTAGCAGTCGTCCGCGACAGCACGCCTACTGAGTTGGCACGCTCACACCGTAACACGTCAATTCTGCATCCATAATGTAGACAAGTCTCTGTTCGATAGCAGCGGACTATTACAGGCGCTCAAAGGCGGTCGTGGACGTACGGCGCCAACGGATCTGCAGCCGTGCAGAGCCAGCTCCAGCGCCTGTGCCGAGTCTTGAATCCCGGCTGCTTGCCTATCTCGCGCTAGTTTCATTGCTTGTGACTTCATTCGTGAACGTTGAAACGGAAAGATGAGTTCTGTATTGGTGCGTTCAGGTTACGGACTGAACGCGATATCCAGTCACTGAACGATGAAATAGCTGACTGCAATGCCGAACACTGGGATTCAGAAGAATTCCCCGCTGAATTTCTGCAAATTTTGACACCGCGCTTAGCCATATTTAAGCAAATCGGCGAAGACTATTGTTCGGACCCTAAGCGACTTATGAAAATGTGCTCGCACAAATGATATTTCGAGGCGATACCGGAGGCTGAGCAGCATTTATTCGTTCTTGTTCATAGAGTATGGACGCACTGAAGAAAGAGATGCTCCAGCGTCTGAGGTCCAAGTCAGAAATCAGTCTGCCGCAAATGCTATGGTCAACGAGCAGTCTGCTGAGTCTGGTACGTGGCTGGAGATTGCGTAGGCTAATGACGACAGCAGGCTTGAACTTACTACTTACTTACTTACTAATTTAGAAGATTTCAAGGACATTAAGGTGACCAATGTAGCACAGGTGCTGGCCAGAGTTGAGGTATACGTCACCTTATCCTTGACTGAAGATTTGAGGTGCAGAGTGGTCGTTTTCCCTGAGCCGGTTATAGCCACTGCGGAGCCTGTGACTGTTGTGTAACTTTCTTTGAGACTGCGAACGTTCAAACTGTTGAGGCTGTGGAGTGCTGCCCTGACGCTGGCCAGTCTGCTTTCTCTGACTGCGAGCTTACTACAGATGATGTCTGCACTAAGAATATTGTGACTGTAGCCAAGCCTCGCTAATAGCCGGTCAAGGAGCTGTGTTTTGGCTATGTTTAGCGTAGTGTCAATGCTATATGTCCCATTCCGTTGCTGCACTTTGATGAGAGGACTATCTGTCTTGTCGCAAGCAATTTTTAATGGCGACTACATTTTTTATGCATTCTGGCTTGAGAAGACTTCCTCTTCTCTTGCGCGTCATTGTATCTGAGTGACTTGTTCTGCGATAATGCCATTGCCTTTGCAACCTGGTGACTGCGATGTCGTCATCACGTGAATACGTAAATGTCGATCAGCTTAGAGCGGTTTTGACCATACTGCGGTTGCTGAATCTGTCTGTGTCGTAAAAGCAAACGCAATGGACTACTTGTTTCGACTCGCAGTAACTTGACTGGTCACTTCGCGTCATAGGTCTGCCGGCGGGCGTATGTTTAATTAAAACACCGGACGTTATCTATCATATACTCCACAGTCTGTCTAACTGAACTAAAGGCAGACAAGATTGGATAGCTGAGGTAATGCCAATACTGAGTATGACGAGATGAAGACGCGATCGTGTAACGGTGCAGGGAGGTCCGCTCCTCCCTGTGTAGTGAGTTCTAATTTCGTTCCGTTGTGAGATCGGCTCCAGGTATCTATTAAGACAGCACTACGGCCAAAGGCACTCGGCTGTATCCAGCCAGTTGAAGTGCCGAAGACCGGAACGTATGAAAAGTAAACGTACTACAAGGTTCAGGCGCCACCAGTATGCTGTTAGCGTCGGCCGAGACTAGCACCGTTACGAGCGCTGCGTTAGCGGCCTGGTCCTAACCGGACGCAGAGGCCGCATATCACGCTTGTAACAAACAGTACGCACTGCCAGGCCAACGTGCCACGGGGAATGCCGCAGCCAGCGAGGCGGACGAACCGAGCGCACGCTCGTCAATATATGCCCACAGGTGCCAGATAGGAATGGTAATTATAAAAGCACTGAGCAGCCGCCTACCGGAGTGCATTGGAGTAGGGCGGGACACTGACGTCAGCGAGCTCAAGTCAGCCTCTGCTACAAGGTTGGCCGCACCGCGGCTGGTGTGAAATCAAATCGTAATTGAAGCTAGATTGTCTATCAATTTCCGGAAACGGAGCGGAAACCAGACCTTGAAAGACTCTCTAAAGCACCCATAATGAGCCTTTCTGTACGGTACTTACTACCCTACTATCCGGCGGCAAGGTCTCGGCCTTCGTGGAGAAAACCTAGCCGTGCGGTTTGTAATGACGTCATCAAGTACATTTGAGAATTGCGTGAAAAAACTAAATGAGACTGGCGTTGCTTTAGTTGAAAAAAAATCAATTTGGAGCCGTATAGCTGCTATAATACCTTATTAAAACTCGCATTTTGCCTCTAGTCCTTTTGCTGCTTGAATGGGGTCCTCGGCAAATTACCGCCACTTTTCTATTGAAACATTAAGCTTAGTCAGCCAGGCTGCGACAGTGGCTAGAAAATATTAGCGACTCCTGAGTAATCGTCGCTAGAAATAGGATGCATCATAACCTGCACCTTGGACCTCATGCAATGGTCTTCTAGAGTGCTGATGATTAGTCAGTTGCGCGTAAAGTCTTATCTAGGTCCAACGTGCCCCACCCTTTGTATTATATGCTCTAGACATTAAAGAATGCTGACTGGTTATTAAGGTATGGGTGTTCTCGATTGCTTTCTTTCTCTGCTGCCATCGCCTTTCCTGTGTGCATTTCCTGCGGGCTTCTGCAACTCGTTAGCTGCACTTTCGGGACGCAAGCTCGATATCGGTATCGTAGCTACGTCCAAAAGGACGTAGCTACGCCGCTAGGAGCTCTGTGCTTTCGGGAAGGACTCTAGTTCCTGAGCCGCTACACGCGTTTCTAACACTACTCATTCTCTCTCTCTCTCTCTCTCTCTCTCTCTCTCTCTCTCTCTCTCTCTCTCTCTCTCTCTCTCTCTCTCTCTCTCTCCTCCCTCTCTCTCTCTCTCTCTCTCTCTCTCTCTCTCTCTCTCTCTCTCTCTCTCTCTCTCTCTCTCTCTCTCTCTCTCTCTCTCTCTCTCTCTCTCTCTCTCTCTCTCTCATCCCCCTCTCGCTCTCTCTCTCTCATCCCTCCCTCTCTCGCTACACTCTCTCACTTTCTCTCCCTCTATCTCTCAGCACCTGCCTGTTTTAGTGCGCACGTTCGTGTGCGTTTCTTTTCTGTTTAGTGTATCTGCCTCTTACGTATATATCTGCCTGTCGCGCGTTCGCTTTCTCTCTCCCTTCTCCTTAGTGCTCTCGTGCGTGTGCAAACTTGTGCTCGTTCATTTGCAAGTGCTACAACATTCAAATTAGTCGGTGCATCTGTGAAAACCCGTCTTGACTTCTTTTAACTCACTCCTTGGTGGCTTACAAGTCTGTGCAATCAGGCGCTTACAGTTAGTGTAAAGTTATGCAGCTAGGCTTGTCTGTCGCGAGCGTCGAAGTTGCCGAGTCCCACAACTTACGCCACAACCACTTCATGCAGCTCTAAACGCATCGCTTTATCACAGCATTTAACAGGTCCTTTGTGCGCGTATGCGTGCTGACACCGTGCATGTTGCCACTAACCATATTTGCATGCTGACCTTGTGCATGTCACCAATAACCACGTTATGCTTGTTGACATTGTGCACGTTCCCAAAAACCACTTGATCATGCCTCCTTTACAGCATAGGTAAGTGCCTACAAAGAGATCAAGTTCTCTGAGATCGTTATGCAAGCTTATTGTTCCTGTTACTGCTATTTTTATTATTATTACTACTATCTCGGCAGTTAAATGTAATGACTCAAGATCATCTGAAGTACCTCTGAAATATGGAGTACCTCAGGGCTCAGTGCTAGGTCCGGTTCTTTTCACGGTTTATACTCTGCCTCTTGCTGATGTGATTGCCAAGCACAATCTAGGCTTTCACTTCTATGCGGATGACACTCAGTTGTACCTTTGCTTTGATCCATCCCAGCCTTCGAGCACCTCAAATTCTCTAAACTCACTTGCTACATGCATTGATGACATCCGCACATGGATGGCAGCAAATTTTCTAAAACTTAACGATGATAAAACTAACTTACTAGTTATGGGCAAACCCAGTGTGATCCAGAGATTGGAAAGGCTGACTCTCAAAATTGGCTCTGCCAGCATATCTCCAGTTGAATCAGCTCGAAATCTAGGTGTCATATTCCAAAGCGACCTCTCGTTAGACGACCATATCAGCTCCACAATCAAATCCGCCTATTTTCAGCTTCCTAACATTGCTAAAATTCGGGATTGTTTAGATAAGGATACCACGTCCAAGTTGGTCCATGCATTCGTGACATCCCGTCTCGACTTCTGCAACTCACTGCTTACTGACCTACCAGCATGTGCAATCAGGCGATTGCAGTTGGTGCAAAACTTTGCAGCTAGGCTTGTCTGTCGTGAGCGTCGCAGTTGCCACATTACTCCACTTCTCGCCGACCTGCACTGGCTACCAGTCCAGCAACGGATTGACTTCAATGTTTTGTCGTTCACTTGTAGGTCCCTTCATTCTATGGCTCCAGCCTATCTGTCAGATATACTACCCCATCAGGCCAAGCATCGTACCACCCGCTTTTCGGAATCCAACAGTCTGGAAATACCTCATACAAACCTTAAATCCTTTGGAGACCGTGCATTTAGTTCGCATGCTCCCAAAGCCTGGAACTCCCTCCCGACCTGCGTCAGAACATCCCCTGACCTGACCACATTTAAAAGGAACCTAAAAACACACCTATTTAGGACAGCATTTAGTGGGTCCCTGTGATTCGTCCTTGATGTGCTTATGCGTGCTGACACTGTGCATGCTGCCACTAACCACATTTGCATGCTGACCCTGTGCATGTCACCCTTAACCATATTATTCATTTCGTTTGTTTCTCAAGCATGATTTTACTTACCATTCAATTGCATTTCACTTTACAGCAAATGTAAAGCGCCTAGAGAGAGATTAAGTTCTCTGAGGGCGCTTTATCAAGTGAATTATTATTATTATTATTAACGTGAAGACAGCGGCGGCAGCGGCTATGAGGTACCCGAGGTGAGATGGGTACCGTAAGTGCTTCTGTAGTCACTGCGCCCCTCTGAGTCAGTGCAATGAGTCCTCTTAGGCGAATATCATAATTACTTTTACACTACATAAAGCTTGACTACAAGAGTAGAGTCAAAAAGAAAAATTCGGACACTTCCTGAAGCTTTGCTGCTTAAATAACTCTTAATCTAAGGATCGCAGTCTTGTGAACTATTGTGGCTCTCAGTCATGTGAACTCATTTCTATGGAGTCAAATTTTTACAACTTGCTCCTTAAGCGTTACCCATTTTGACCGTCCTCTGGAAAAATTTTGGAAGTTTCATGCAACAAAGCTTTGAATCGACGAACTTGGATTTTTTGTTTTTAGTTGACCGAGGTCTTGATTAAAGGCTAGTATGCACTCATTGTGAGAAGCAACTGCCTGTGTATACTAGTAGCTTGCGACGAAATTGTTAGTCTCACAGACATACTTTAGGGGCATCTGAAATATAATACTTCGCTACGAACACTGCGAATTAATGATGCTAGTCTTTGCAGACGCGTGAGCGAAATTTTTTTACACGTGGTTTCACGAAGATCGTGGCAATACATAACCCAATTTGAAATAGTAATGAAAAAATCTCAGAAGAAGCCACACAGATAATCATGACATGCATTAGATGGAGCTTTTACGAAAACAATGCTATAGGTCATAAAAATTTGAAAAGCAACCCTGCTTCTGTCTTTATAAAGCACTGGCAAACGACGCATATCAGTGAACTGCACCTGCAACTGAAACTCAGACCCTCAGACTGGCACGAACGGGAAACTTTCAAATGACTTGCAGTGCAGACACTTCAGTCACCGATTCATAACTGTGCCGAGCAAGTTCGCTTAATGTAGCAGATCAGCAACCATCATGGCAGCAATCAAGAACACCTATGCATTAATAAAAACCTGTAACTGTAAAGCAGAGTGCTATATTCCAGAGCCACAGAGGGTCACATCTGCACAGCACCAGCTATAGCATTCAATGTATTACCCATCGCTCAGAAATGTTTTATGTAATGTCAAACCAATAAATTATGGCATATCCGGCTCCAAATGATTAACAAGGAACCGCTCACTGCTAAGCTTTTGTCATAATCTAACCAATTTGCCTGGCCAACTTTGCACAAAGCAATGTAAAGTGGACTCTTATTTTAACTGTAGCATACCAGTTACAAACTCTCCTGCGTAACACCCACATGGTCTTTATGACTTTGTGGAGTTACAGACGGAGATACATACATACATTACAATCATCTGAGTTACAGCGAACCTTCAAATAAAATAAACCAGTTATTCAGCCCAAGCCGGAGTCCGGTTCCAGATATAGGAAATATTCGAGCATCCGATAGTTTTTCTATTGCGAGCAAACTCGCTTGGTTATTCTCCGAGCCCTGCAAGTCTGAGTGCCAAAGATAGACATGCCATGATAATCCTTATTTTTATTTGCACTGCTTGCATTATATGTCTTTTCAACATATACCGAGATCCAATGCGGCTGCGTACGTCAATGAGAATCAGACTTCTCGACAAACAAAATAACGCTAGGTAAGAGATGGCAATGTGTTTTTGGGAACAAATGTGTTTCAAGAATTCCTTATGACTAAAACAAATAGAAAATAGCCATTACTCCACGGAAGATTTGCGGTCGAGACAATGGTGTCATGAAATTCTACGGTTTTGTGGTAACGAATGGGGCAGACGTCAGGTTTGCACATATAGCAAGGGTTGTGCCGCTATCCGAATTAGGGAGGATTTAGGCGGTTATAACACTTCAGACTAGAATTCGTATAATTGTTAAAGTAAAAGTCAGGGTGAATGCATTTTGTGACCGATGTCATGGGCTCGAGCCCTGCGACACATGTGATGCGCCTGGATAGAGAAAAAGTTATCTTAGAGCGCTATACAAATGAGTTATACATATTTATATTTTGTAAACGAACATTTTGGTTTATGCTATTGCCGAGTAAGAAAGTAGTGAACAGCAACATTTGAGTGACGTGGCATCACGAGGTTGCTTGCATCTAGCATGTGCATTTTGCTATGTGCCGTCAATTTATGAGAATGCGGACGATTTGTTATTATTACAAGAGCGAAAAAGTAGTCCCGAGAAAATGGCTGTCGAGACGTGCTCGGCCCTACGAAACATACTTCGGCGTTCCTTTCGGGGATCAAAACAAGCCCTGGGCACTTCATTTCACGTGCAAAAACTACATGAGTACTCTTAAAGGTAAAACAACTACTGCTCGCTACACGGAATTTTTTGTACAATATTAAGTAATGTGTGAATCATTTTTAATATATACAACTCTGGTATTTTTATACTCTGATAAGGAAAGAAAAGAGAGCAATACAGTTTGCTATCCTAAGAATTTGGTGGGAACCGACTATACACTAAAGCGAGTGCTACTTCTGCAAGGTGGACCCTCAGAAACGTCGAACTTATAACAGCACGCCTCCCGCGATGTATCCGCACATTCTTTCATCCATCGTCCCAGTGCAACACTGCCCTGAGCTTCCCGCCGCCATTCCACCGGAGAGAGAGATCAGCCATCTTCAGGAGTGAGACTTTTGACTCTCGACTTGAAGATCGTCAAGGTCGTGAATTGGGATCTCATTTGTCTGCTATAAAGATTCCGTTCACATTTGTTTAATCACGAGACAGCTATATTACGAGTACGTCGAATATCTTGCGCAAGATTCGGGCATTTTAAAAATGTCGCACACATATTCTCTGCTCGAAAGCTCTATTAAATAGCGAATTAAATGTCGTCTGGACTCAAATGTTGTTTGATTTTGCGTTTGCTGAGAGCGGCTCTGCCTTTCATTTTTATGAAAATGCTGTTAGGGATGAAAATTCGCGACCTTACGAAGGTCCGGACTCGATTAAAGACCAGATAAAGGCCCTGGGCATATCAATTTGATGACGGATTAAGAGAACACTTGTACGGAAACTTTACTGAGTTCACTTTAAACCACCCTCGATACCTTTTTTAACCCGACAGACGGCACGTTATGGATAATAAGCGACATCTGCTAACGTGTTAACATGCAGCAATGTTAGCTAGCATACATTGTTTAATCAAGGTGTACTACTTTTGCAACTGAACTCGTTTATTGTGAAATTGGAGATGTCCTGGTGCCATAGCGGTCGATAGTCCCATAATCCTGTATCCAAGGTCCAGGCTTAGACATTGCTAGGGAATGATTGTCGCGGGTCAGTTGACGCTAACTACATCTTATTGTCGGCAGTGCAACAGTAGCACCTCGAATAATGTGACAACCGGAGAGGTATTCCACAAACCTCCTAGTCAGGCCGCATCGTCGACACAAGGCTCCTCGCTGTGTCCGCGTCTTTATGCAGCTTATTTAAGCCGTGCTGCCATTATCTTCAGCGAATTAGCGTCTTCAGGTCATGCCACTAAAGCAAGCTATTCCTTACACTCTCACCATCTTGATGTCGTCAAATGAAGTAACTCACAGTCCATCGAGAGGCTATCGAAACTAAGAACCCTCCAAAACTCGATTAACAATTCTCGTTTTAATTGTTCGAAACGCTAGTGCTTTGCAGTTTGATGGGGTTTTTCAGGCGCTGAGGTAAGTTAAAGACTATAGCTAATTTCCTAACAGAAACCTTTGTCCACCGCCGCCTGTCGAAAACAGTCGCTGCACTGGGACTCGTCGTTGGCTGCTAGTACGGCTAGGTCGTCGGATACAGTCATCAAGCTTGAAGGTAGTCTTACCCTCTGCTAAAATTGGTTAGGAAAACTTTAAATCAATGGACGACGACGAAGAGCCGACGTGGAACGTTATTGCAGCCCTCAAGTTCACCTCGATATATTCGCGTCCCTTATGAGTCGTATCTCGGACCGTTGGGGGAAGATATTCATAAGACATTTGGTTGGCGCTCAAAGGAAGGTAATCTCTTTCTAGGCACTTCTACATGCGTATGCCTTTGCAACAGCACGATATCATCCAAACCAAAAATCGCTCAGATCGTTCCACGCCAGCGCGTCTAATTCGTGCTTAGGCGACTTGCATACTATACCGCTCAACTTAATTATTTGCAGACTTTAGCAAAACATCTAAGGCGTCTGCAGACAACACCGTGCAAAACTCAACTTTGAGCTTGACCATTGGGGCAGATACAGGAATCGATTGCTTAGAAGGCACGCTATTCGATTTGAGGAATTCCGGATATCTCACTTGTGCCCTTGCGAACGCATTTATATGCAGCCAAAGCAGGCTACTCTCTCGGGCGTCTCTCTTATGTAATGCTTGCTCAATCTACCAGCAGAGAACAGGTCCAACAAGAGCTATCTCTCCATTGTCGGCGATTCATCAGTAGAATGAAGGCTGACCAGTAACGCCGTAAATACATTCGTAACTCATAACTCGTGACTCATTGTTCATAACTTTGTGACTGAATTGAAAAGAAACCCGTCTGTGCTTAAACAAGGCACGTGGAGCAACAGTAACAACTTTTTGCACATGGCAGGTAAGCATGCGTTTGACCATTGGTCACATAGCCTTTGCTTGGCTCGTGTTTCCTTTGCCATCGGAAAACGGTAAAAGAAAGCGACTGTACCAGTTATTAGTTTGCTTTCCATCCAATGAGAAGTGGCCAGACTAGTTTTCGTCAAGAACTAAAAAATTGCTTTACTAGTATTCGTATATTATATACTACTCATTACTTATTTACAAAGTATTACTTATAAGCTCCCAGCAAAAAATGACGTATTGGGCATGCACAGCATCTTGCCAAGCTTGCACACTCAGATTTCACAACCAGATTCACGGTCTCCGATCACACGGAAAAGTTGGAATTAAAAGTATGCAGATATCGGACGAAAAGCTGCCAGCTTTCAGGTAGAAGGGGCATTCGGGGAACGTTTTGGGTGTTAATACATTTTTATAACATCCTCCAAGAACTTAAACTCTTCTAAGGTTAGTGTGTGTGTGTGTGTGTGTGTGTGCGTGCGTGTGCGCGCGTGTGTGCGCGTGTGTGTGCGCGCGTGCGTGCAGTGTGTGTGTTGTTAAGCCTTAGTGTAATGTGCTGATCTCATGCATTTGTTGCAAAGGCAAGAATATGAGGTGCACCGGCCAGTAATGTCATGTTGATTCGGCCGATTGCAATGCTACTGCACGGGTGGTCGGCTTGACAGCAGCAGTCTTCGAGGCATATTTTATCAGCCAGGCAAATGAGTATTTGATTAGCCAGGCAAATGCTAGGTATATAGGCCCGGAAGCCTCCGCTGCCTCCCCCCCCCCCCCGGGAGCTTCGGCTAATTGCCTAAACAACAGCAACCGACTGGCCTGCTTGCGAAGGACCACAAAGCAGCATCAATCGAATGATCAAGCAACTTGATCAACCACCAAATTGATGCAGGGGAGCAGAAACCTCTGACGTCATGGGTGGCAATCTCCCAATTCTTATCCAGGCTCCTGCCTTGCAGACCATTTGTAGATCAGAACTCTTTTAAGACCAAGACCGTCATTCTTGGAAGCCGAATATATATATATAATTATTATTATAACAAATTACTTCGCGTACTGAATGGTTGTCCTGCTGCTTACCAGCAATTGGCCTATGGCAACTGGACGCCTGTACAAGCAGCTCGTGCCTCGTGTGTCACGACAGTGGGAAATGCTCTTTGGCTAATCTTTATCGTCACTGACCGAATGGCAGGAGACCCTTGATCAGCTGCAATGCGATGCTGTCGGCAACGTTCAGTCCTCTCGCCGTGCACCTGACCCTGAAGGAGGAGAGTGAATGTAATGACCAGCAGCAGCAGTGGGTGCTGCATAAATGCCACATACTCGAATCTTCAAGTCAATACACGAAACATAACATAAACCCGAATCCAGACAGCAGTCAAGGTAGCCATCGGTATCTTTTAACAACATCTGCAGGCGTGCAGTCCTTCCCACAGGGTGAGGATACCAGAGAAATGTCAAGAGCCCTCACAAGAAGGTAAGCTCATTAGAGCAACAAGCCAAGTAAATTGCTGCATGCTGAAACAGCTTTCAGTAAAGGTCAAGCAAGCACCTCTATAGATCAAAAGAGCAAGCTAAGGGCAAGCTACATCAGCTACAAGCTCAAGCCTGGCGCCGATTAAGTACCAACACAAATCCAAACTGAAGAAGGGTGGGCGATGTATGGGATATTGGCCGAGAACAGGCGGTCAGTGCAACACCGGCCGCCTATTAGTGGAGAGCACTTTCGTCGGTTATCGAGCATTCGAGTTGTAAGCCTTCACGTCGGCTGAGCACAGTCTGGTCAGGAAGGGTATGATTCCACCTCACACTCAATCATAGGGTTAAAGGTAACCAGGGCATTAATACTCATCCTAGGAGAAACGAACATACAGACTACCTGCACTAGGCACTCCAATTTAGTTATCGCTGGTTACCCTCTTAACATCGCTCCAAGCCAAGTGTGAGCTTTTCTGAAAGCCGTCACACTTACAAGCATGCTCTTACGGGCATTAAAATTTAAAAAGACCGTAGGTCTGACCAGTAAGGATGAAATCTAGCACACATGATGTAGTATGCAAACAAGAAAAAATCTGGTATGCATCATGGCTAGCAAGAATCAAACAGCACTTGTCAACACCCCTTCATATTACTCTGCATCTGCTCGTGACTTCCAGTGGCCCACACCCTCGTCCTGCTGATAGCACGGCGACTACTGCTGGAAAAGTGAGGGGTTACCCAGCGACTAAGTGCATCCTGCCATGCTGCCCATGTAGCACTTGGAAGTTCGTGCAGCCACCTATCTCTAAACTAGCTGACACTGCAACTGCTTCCGCTGCTGGCACTGCTGCTACCACTAATGCAGTCATTGTAGTTGTAGTTGCTGGTGCGGCCAAGCAGTAGCATCGATTTAGCGATCTCCTCTTCCACTATCAGAATTGATAAACAACGGCTGTATTCCCCCCACCCCAACCCATGTACAGGTCACCCATCAGCTAAAACTAATACAAGGATTCTCATCTGCTGGTCATGCTGTAAGCCTAAGGCTACTGCACACTGAAATCATAAAAATATCAATAAGACATTTGTACAGCACTCTAAGAGAAGTAAAAATCTTACTTTGCAGATAGTTTACATATGCATGCCAACTGGTTAGTTGATAACGAACACGGTGTCAGCACACATTGGCACATAAAGGACAATTCACACGGTTGGAGCAAATACCCGCGAGAAACATGTGAGTGTTTAGCTTTTTTAAATCTGTTTAGGGGGATGTCGTGATGTCAGTGGGTAGTGAGTCCTAGGTTTTGGGGAGCAGAGGAGCTGAATGCATGGTCTACAGGGGATCTGCAGTTGGTTTAAGGCACAGCTATACAGTGAGGGTCAAAGGAGATGGTAGTATGGTGAGTAGGTATTTCAGAGAAATAAGTCAGAGGAAAAGAGTGGGGGACCTAAAAGTGAGTCGTGAACTTGAGAGTCGATACATTTGATAGGGAGCCAGTATAGAAGCCACGGCCCTGGTGCGAGCTGGTACATTGTTAGTATTAGGCATCTTATTGCAAAAACCAGATGACCTGCAAGGAGTGAGTCAGAGACGCCCAGACGGAATGTCCCATATGCATGTGCCAATTTGACCCTAGCATTCTCATCTACGCGCACCCAAATGTTTGCAATGTGACAGAGATTAAAGTAGGTAGCCTCGACTGAGCAACTAATCAGTTCAGCTAGTAAAAGGTCTATGTGGAACTGAACGTCCTTAATCTATATTTACAGAGCAAACTTTCTTGCGGTCACTCTTTCTAGTTTCTGTGTGACAATAGGTTTGCCCGTAACTAATCAGAGGCTTGAAGCCTGACTAACGATTCAAAGTCAATATCAGTCACTGCTTGCATCCGGCCAGTTGATTTGCTTTGCACTGTGTCTACTACCACACCAACTTCGATGGCATTGCCACTCGGCAGAAATGGCACAGAAAAGATGGGCTATATAACTACAGCTTACAAGAAGAAGGTTATGACCTGTAACTTGCTTCATGAAAATGGATGTACTTTACAATGGGCATTCCTGATGCATAACAAACGCATTACCGTCCACATTGACGACAAAATCATTTGGTGGACCATAAACGCCCAGTAAGCTCTCACAGTGAAAGGATGCAGAAGTGACACGAGAGAACTCGGAGGTGCTATTGCAAGCACTATTGGCATAGATTAGTGATCTCAGTCGATAAAAACTAGCCATCTCTCGAATGCATACAGGAAAACACGGGTGGTGACCTGCAGAACTAGGCCACAAACGCAGCGCTCGGAATTGTGCTAGTCTCAGCCGGAACACGACGAATACCAGTAAAGCCCTGAGCCTTGAAATCAGCTAGGTGACTTGCAGGTACAGCACCTTGAAAGAGATCAAGTTCTCTGAGGCCATTACTACTACTATTATTATTATATAGTACATCTGTAGCTACTACTGCTTATCCTTTTATTTAGAGCAGCAGGCAAGCATAATCACTTGACAATCAAAGATGCATGTAGTGGCACTAGTGAAAACGTAAGCCGGCCTTAATCGGACAGGGGTAAATGAATATGCCGAAGCATCATAAGGCATGAGACAGCGTTGTTACCTGTGTGATGAATAAGATGATGGTAATCCTATTCATATCTGTTTACGAGCTTATAGCTTACTTGGCAGTCTCTACCTTATCAGAGCTAGTCCACAGACAATAAATGCATTTTTGCAGCCCAGTTTTTGGCACAGAGGCTAAGGTGCTTGTGTTTAACGACTGAGGTAAAGGTGGATGCATTAGATAACCAAGGTCGTGGGCTCGAGCCCTGCGGCATATGTGAAGCGCCTGGATAGAGAGTAAGTTCTCTTAGAGCGCTATATAATATATGAGCTATATATTATTTTTTAGCACTGCCTAGCTATGAGCCTGCTGCATTTCAGTTGGCATGCATAGCGGCTTACTCACTTTTGTAAGTCTACCTATCAATGGTGAATACTACGGTATCATCAGCCAATCAGTGGACATACTGCAGAAATCTTAAATCTCACTTTCTACATAGAGCAGATAATCTGCAACCATGTGCAACCCTTACATCTTTTTCTCAATGCGTTCTGATGGGTTACTGAACTGCACCAAAAAAGTCCCACTAGCACTATCTTCTCCATGATTGTGGTGCTAATCTCCTTGCAAGCTGTAATATCTAGCACACTTCTTTCTGAGACTCACACTTCACTGATCTCGCTCCACAGAGGTCTACCACTCGAAATGTTGGCACGACTCTCTTGTTTTAGAGTTTGCGGCTTTAAGGGGGATGGCTAGACGATGCACTATACTTATTACCTTTTTCGGTGCTATAATGCGTCTCATTGGGTCATGGAAATCTGGCAGACGGCTCAGCTGGAAATCCTTTTTATGCATTACTCCACAGTCATTAGTCAGTTCTAGCAGAGATGCCTGAAGGACTTAAAGTTCGACAAGTAATCAAAGCGATCGCTCAGACTTCCTGAGTTCATACGCGACCAGCTGCCGAAGCTCATGGGGAACTAATGACGCTAAGACGTTGCAAAGCCAGATGTCTCGAGCACAGAAGTCTCGAGCACAGAAGTCTCGAGCACAGCTCTGCAGGGCCGCGACAATATGTGCTCAGATGGCGCTCGCGGCAGAAAAAAGCGACAGCTACTAAGCTGTCGTTCTGATGGACTGAGGGCACAGATCAGCTTGGCCACGGTGAGCTGAGTTGAAGCATGAGCCAAGAACGCTGGATTGCAACCCCTGTAAGATTGAATGTCTATGCAGCTTCGTCAGAAGCGAGTCGGCCAGGATACACATATCTTAGTTTTAAAGAGCAAACCGATAGCCACATCGAAGTACAAAACTGGATTGCAACCCCTGCAAGATTGAGTGTCTATGCCAGTGGTTCTCAACCTTCCTAATGTCGCGACCCTTTAATACAGCTCCTCATGTTGTGGCGACCCCCAACCATAAAATCTTTTTGTGCGAAATGTGGAAATGTGTTTTCAGATGGTCTCAAGTTCTCTGTGAAGGGGTCACTCGACCGCCAAAGGAGTCGCAACCCACAGATTGAGAACAACTGAGAAAGCCTATGCAGCTTCATCGGAAGCGAGACGGCCAGGCTACACATATCTCAGTTTTAAAAAGTAAACCGATAGCCACATTGGATTCCAGAATCTAGAAGCTCGGTGGTGCGCAGAGAGTTGCACAGATAGCGGTGGCGGCAGTCTGCTACATTTTAGCATTGTATACACGCAATGGATACAAGTGAACAGCATAGGGCAAGCAGCCGTCCATCAGGCTGCAAGCACTTGATTAGGCTACAGCTTACTGGACCACCCACAAAGCGGATAGCAAGGTAAACACAGCCAAATACCTCAAACCTGACAAGCAGCACAAACTGGCTTACATTGTCATTCAAACTGAGAAGGCCGACATGCATATTGACTGTGATGCTTACATTATATGCACAAAGCCAATCTGATAACGGTGGCTGCTCAAACGAGCAAGCATGGTGTTGCATACATTGGTATGCACAGGGCATCACCCAACAGGCCAGGGCTCTCAGGGAGAGCAACTGAAGATCTTACCCACCACTGTCGCCAGGGGGCTGAATCAGCCCAGCAGAAACTAGAGGCAGGAGCACACATGGCTGCACATAGTCCTTGACTTTTCGACTTCCGGTGACGGCTTGCCAAGTTCCGGCATCAACGCCAGCGGCTGTTCTAATTCCGACAAGCAGCAGTTCCTTTAACCTAGAGCAGCCCAAACATAGGCAGCTCAAAGAATGAGATCAAAAGAGAGTGCCTACATGCAACAGCTCAGCTGTTGCTGATCATATCCCAAATAATAAATACTGCTGGGGTATTATATACACAGTGAAAAGCTCCCAGGACGATGGCTTAAACCGATGTATGCACAATGTACCTCAACCGAGGATGGCCTGACCTGGGTACTCGGAGTGTATCGCTATTTCCTGCAGGGATGTCATCGCATCATGCATGAGTAAAGAGTAGTTCGCATCTCGATGACTGGCAATTAGGCCACCACTAATGTCGTCACAGCCGCAAAGATTGTCTTAGGATTTCCTGCCGGGCATACCATGCCAGGAAGTACCTGGTCGGCATTAATGAGGCAACATGTGCACCAAAGGAACACCCTAGATTTTGTTTTGCTTACAGGAGTGTGAAGTAAAGATTTTGAAAAATTGAGAAAGAAGTGCGAGATTGCCCGTGAGTCGAACTGGCTCACCAGCCATGCCAGCGGACATGCAAGCTCGCCTTCCAAAGCAAAGTTGAATTTCCCTATGATGTTCACGGGTGAAGACCAATTATACAATAAATTGTTGCCTTTAAATTGGTGAGCCAGACTAAAAATTGAAATCGGTGAATTAATTTATAAGCTTGTGAAACTAGCTGGCATAGAATCTTTAAGGAGTTTGCTAAGGACGTAAGACCCGTCTGTCGTAGGGTCCACTCTTACACGAGTTACGATTTAGGAGCTGCAAAAGCGTTTTTTATAAGGATATGGG
The DNA here is from genome assembly GCA_009760855.2 of Cristatella mucedo. Lineage (NCBI taxonomy): Eukaryota > Metazoa > Bryozoa > Phylactolaemata > Cristatellidae > Cristatella > Cristatella mucedo. Next base: position 4,877,942 of record WPIO01000026.1, on the reverse strand, counting down.
TGGCATTGTGAAAAGACGGCAGCAGATGATCAAATTTGATTTTTATGGCAATGCACGAGTTCCGAGATGCCGTCTGTAGACCGAAGTGTGGGCCCGAAATTTCATGGCTTCTGAGCTGCCGGTAATTACAAACTTTGTTCGTTTAGACTATCTAAGTAAACCTGATCAAGTGTAAAGCAGCAACTAATAAGCGAACAGGTCTTTAGAATATGATTTCAATGCAGCTGTGTACGACAAGAAAACTGGTGAACTTAAAAGCTCCACAAACTACCTGCCTCCAACTAACTGGAAGTGAGAACCCTTACACTCTGATCATATTGTGGGCTAGACGACGATCATGAAACTATCTTACATCACTGCCACTCAGAAAGAACATCATATGAATGACTATAGCGATACACGTGCCAAGTATGATCGGTTGGACGCATGTTTATAATGCTCCCCTGGATAAAAAAAGAACATGTTTTAGCCGTGAGAATGGAACACATGACGATGATCACCACTCGTCACCTATCTCGAGGCAATCGATCAACTGGAGTTCACAAAATAACCGAGAAAAACACATGTACTTGATCAGGTACCCGTCATGGGCACTGCCACGTGATCAGGATGTACGCGTGCAATGGAGCAGCATAAACATACATGTCCATCGGGGTCTGCTTGATTGCCTTTCGCGTGCCGTGACCAAAGCGCTCCACTTCGGTCATCCAAGGCACTGGCTCCAGAGTCTGTATTCGTGCCTGGCGTTCGACGAGCCTTTCTCTTATATTGGCATTGCTTGCCTCGGGTACGACAAAACGGCCGTGGGCACCTGTGCAGAGTAAGAGCCACACACACTCTCCTTAGTTTGCATCATCGACCTTAAAGACTGGAAAAGCTTTTAAAGCCTCACACAGATTTATAAAGGACATCGACAGTCCGGCAGGCATTATTCAGTTTCGTGCCATTTGGCTCGGGTCATATGATTATTGCATGGTCAGTATCTGAAAGCTTAATGACAGCACAATTATTAGCTAAATCTCGGTAAACCTGCATGCACGTAAAATTGTACTGCACACATATAAAATCGATCATTGACAATACCACTAAATACTTTATGGTGATGTCTTAATAAGGCTGACTACATTGCCTACAGCCGAATCGGGGATCTGAGAGTCCACACTATTCGATACGATCTTGCATACCCATGAACGTTCCACTATCGCCATGCAAATGCATTCATGGCTGCCGGTGCTTAAAAGGCTTCGTGATTTGGGTTTCTCTAAAGGAAAGACCAAACGAAGCAACAGATGCAGCTTCAAAATTCTCGCCGTTGTTGTAAGATGGCTAGCTTGCTCTCCCTCAACCACTGGAGTGAGATGCTCTAAATTAGCAGTCATCGTGCCGACTATGATCCTAGCACCAATCCTAACGTGTGCCTAAAGAACTCAAGTTTCATGAACAACAAATCCGTACCTGCTCGTGAAGTGATTCTTGAGGACATCTCAACCTGTTTCTAGTGACCAAGGCCTGACCAAAATTGACTGAACTACAATGACCGACGCTATCCTGGTATACTTGATTCTCTCAAACCCACAGGTCAATAAAAACTAAAGGTCGGTGAGCCGTTTTTGCTTCATCCCCCAATTTCAAGCCATTTGCAGTCCTTGTGAAGCAGTTTTTCGAATTTCGAATTTAATAAATCCGTCAATAGCAAGCTGACAATTCTGGCAATAATCAATCACTACCAGGTGTCAAGCTCTCAACTATTCCAGATTTGTTTAATCTCACTTCGATTCCGTATTCCAGAAATCGATTCATCTTCATACTGGGTAATTTTAACCTCCATTTCAATTATCTGCTGAACCCTCATCGCCGAATTTTGTAGATTAGCTGGTTCATTTTCTCTTGTGGCTCGAATTCATGATCCCATACACAACAAAGGTCACACGTTCGATAAAATGATCTCCACTGATTGTATGTTATCAAAACCTCTTATTACAAGCTTCTGCACATCTGACCACAAGTGGATCTATTTCGATCTGCAGTTTATGCTCCCTTTGATATCTAAACTCGCTAGTGGATCACAAAACAGCCTTAAGACCTTTGACATTGATGCAGTCCACAAATATCTTCCTTGCAGCGCCTGCTTAATCCTCCATCCAACCTTTCCTCACTAAACAAAAAGTGGTACATCGACTCGACGTATACGAATATCAAATATAAAAATACTCCGCTCATAAGAATAGAAGTTCCGTGTCCCAGATTATTAAGCAATATTAGTCCCACTACGCATATGGGAATAATCCCAATATAACAATGCCTATTTGCCGGCCCGAGCGCATTATAATAAGCGAAGTCGGCTATACAGCAAAAGACTAGCCGATCTTCTAGATGACCTTGTGCCTCTGATTAAGAGCACTGTAAGCCCTTGCCCAAAGGCCTGTGGTTTATTGCAGGCATTAAACTGGCTGAGATAACTACCAAATGCTTGAGAAAGCACACAAAAGATCAGGGCTGAAAGTCTGTCGACTGGCATGCGAGAACTCCTGTTTGTTGGTCGAGCTTATCATTCCTAATAAAGGCAAAGTTAAGCTTCTCTAGAAAAAAAAGTAAAATCAAAGATGCACAATCCAAAAATGGTGATGTAAACTATCAACCATCTCTTTAACCATTCACCGGCAGCACCTTAACAATTTGTCCTTGTTGTGGTCTAAAAGACCGCTACTCCATCCTCTTTGTAAGCAAGATAGATAACATCAGAAAGTCCATCCCCAAAGTAACATCACCACTGGACTCCACAACCTCCATTCACTGCTTTGCCTCAATATCTGCCTTCAAGCCTTCCAGTAGTGACCTCGCGTCAAAGTTCATCTCCCAGACTTAAATGACTCACAGCCCTCTAGATCTGACACATCCTGTTTTTTATGAGATGCATCGTCTGCCGTGCAGAAATAACATTAGACGTGTGTCCTCAGCGGCAGGTCTTGCCATGCATCCCTCAAAGGCTATTCCCAAATCAACACAGGACAAGGAAAACTTCAGTAACTTCTGCCTAGTCTCCCTACTTCCATTCCTATCAAAGACAATAGTGAGTAGTGGCAAACCAGTCAACTCTAATACTAAAACTTTAAACCAGACAAGTAAGTTCTTGTCAGGCTTTAGAGCTAATCACTCACTAGAGTCAGTGCTGCTTTGAGTGTCTAACAACCTTCTGACAAATTCTGCATAAGGCAGGGTCTCTCTACTAGTTCTGACTGGATCTCTCGGCAGCATCTGATACCATCGATCACCACATCCTTCTTGGACGCCTGTTATCTCACCTCAGCATCACTGGCACTGCACTACAGTGGTTTAGGTCCTACCTCAGTGAGAGACTTCAGAGCCTAGATATTAATGGGCAGCAGTCATTCTGTGAGTCTTTAAATATGGGATACTTTAAGAGATCTGTTCTAGGTCCACTTCATTTCAGGAATCATACTCTCACTGTTGCCGATGTACTGCCAAGCAAAACATCAGCTTTCATTTTCTTATTGATGACATACGGCACATCGAACTCTTTTAACTCTAATGCACAGAAATTATTGCAGACATTCTCAGTATTCGTACTGCTAGTGTCACTCCAGTGACGTCTGCCCATGGCCTGGGCACACTATTCCAAAACCATTAGTCATTGGAGGATCACATTGCCTCGACTGTCAAGTTGGCCTTCCATCAGCTGACACACATTGCCAAGATCAGGGCCTGCTTCGATATGAGTACGACTATACGAATACGACTATTTAGACGACACCTTAACTATTCAACACACTTGTGATGGCATCTAGATTACCGCAATTCACTTTATAGATAACTTTCTGTCTATGCCCTTAATCCCTTAATCGTCTGTAGCTAGTGCAAAACTAGGCAGCTCAGCTGTTGTCACCTAGAGAGGAGGGGTAGAAGCAGCATCATATGCCACATCTACTTGAGCTCCACATACTTTATCTGAAGAATTAAATCGCATTCACATAACACTATTTGGACTTCAGGTTGCTTCACTCGCATGCACCAGCCTACCCATCCAACCTCCTTACTTCTCCAGAGTACTCTAGCATCACCATTTCACCAGCCTGTAGTCGTCTCCCCGTTACTCAAACTGAATTGAAATCTTTTTAAGACTAGGCCTTTAGTTTGTATGCACCAAAGGTTTGGAGCTTGTTTCAGGCTACCATCACTGCAGGCGTAACTGGTACCGGCCGCCTGCACTGACTTCTCATCATTTAAGCGTAAATATCGAGAAAATACTGAGAAGATTCGTTTAACAATCAAATATTCGCTGAGGGTATCTTTCAAAAGACAAACATGATAGAAATTGAATCTAAAGTTTTGACGATTTTCACAAAAAATAAAAGCATTTAAATAGTTATGCAAACCATCTCTTACCTGGAAGTAAACCGGAAGCAACACATCCACAAATAAAAAAACTACCGATCTCTGTCTGCATCATATGCGACTTGAGTCCCAACCAGTTTAACCTTGGTACATCGAGGCACATATTTACAGCTTTTTGAGGTACATAGTGGTGACTTTAAAGCAGCTCCATTTTCAGACTACCTATGTGCATTGTAAATTCCATAACTCGGCCAATACTGCACGGATCAAGGTGAAATTTCAAACGACAGTTCAGCTCTACTTGTACACCACTTCAGTAGCTTATTTCTGATTTTGGTTGGATACGTTTGCTTTAAACCTCTATACAAATTATAGCAAAAATCGGAAAGCGAAATGGAAGAATGGAGAATGGGGACATGGGACTGCATACTAGCACGGTCACGAGTGAACTGACCTGGTCCAACGCCGATGTATTGCCTTCCTGTCCAATATGACTGGTTGTGGATGCTCTCGTGACCCTTGCAACGACAAGTCAACGCAGGTGCAAGGCTAGAAACAAAGAGTCTAGCGGCAGTGCAGTGAGCACCTCGACGACCGTGACGACTTGGCCACGACATTAGAGCCTCACAACGTTAGAACATACCGATGTTTCAAACTCGGGTTGACAGCCATGTGGCTGAGAGCAGAAAAACCAGCTTGCACTTGAAAAGCTATTAGCCTCAATAGCTGGCTAAAGCTATGCAGTGACAAAGTGGGAAAATTAAATATAATATAAAAAATATAATTCATTTGACTAGAACCCTGGAGAACTTAATTTCTATTCAGGTGCTTAGCACGGGGCTCTAGCCCACGACCTAGGTAATCACATGCATTCACCTTGAACTTGGTTCGAGGCCAGCATCTTAACCACTGGGTCAAACCAGCACGGCAGCATACCCTTCCAAATGGCAGTAAGAAATAGAGAAAATTTAAGTAAAGTGAGTAAGAATATTACGTAGTCACGTGGATGAAAGATTACCAGCAGCCAAACTGTGCCTCAGGAACTGTGCATACCGTTGCGGCAAAGTTAGACGCCTCGTACCGCATCAAGCCAGCATCCTCCAAAGTCTGCAAGACGAAAAAATTGAATTGCACGGGCATGACGCTAATGCACACACCCATTGATCTGCTGCAAGATCGATGCACAGCTGTACATGGGCACGAAGCAAAAGCTACAGGCCAGGCCACCGGAAGCAAAGTGAGCTGCAGGTGCCAATAGGCAGCAGCATGGCCAACAAATACAATCAGCAGTGAGCAGCAGCTGATCCTCCAACCCACCCCCTGTATGAGTATGCTTCCCTTAATTCGTGCGATCACAACCTGTGCAAATGTACAAATGTTCCGAGGTACAGCACTGCAGCCAGCTGCAGCTGACCTCCTCTCCTCTCTCTTCCCTTTCTCTTTCTTCTCCCTCTTAAGTAACAAAACCATATCTAGTCACCACACCTTGATCATTTACATAACGAATGCACTGATGCTCCAAAAGCACAAGACCGTGAATCCAACAGCTCGACTTTGAAGACTTTTTTCTTCTCATTGACACCTGCAAGGATATCCGTGCATTGGTAGCCCTATTGGGGAATCCAGTACACCCACAGGGAACAGCTGCACATCATAGGACGTTACCTACATACCTGCACAGCCATCTCATACATGTCGGCAAGGGCGTCGGAATCAGGCAGCGTCTGCAACAGTAACACGAGCTTATGTCAAAAAACAGAGTAATGGTCAGGCGCACAAGGTCCTCTTTTGAAGTAGCTGTGACCGCCTTAGAGTGGCTCGGCCGGCCAACCCGATAGCTCTACAAGCTGTGACTTGGGCACCCGACTTACACTAGCTGGCTCAAGCAAAGCGCACCGCCTTATGCAAACCGAACCGCCTTATGAGGCTCACTGTCTCACAGAGCAAGGCAAAACACGATGCTTATTGGCTACCTTTGGCAAACTTAGCTAATAAGCTAGAATGAAAAATGGATCACAAAGCTAGGAACCTTAGTTAATTGCCACGACTGACTGCCACACAGCCATAGTGTTGAGCACTTCTCGATCTCATCTGCAGGTAATGCCAATAAGCAACGACTTCTCATTCCACGATCGCCACCAAAGATGATTATCGCTATGCTTGCATAGCTGCACAGCTGAATGCATAAGATAGTTTACACTGCAGTACAGCTCTTTAAATTGCATACAGTGACTGCAAAAAGCTGACTGGCAAGCCAAGAAGTAGATCAAGGTTCTACGCCAGATCGTCACCAGTAGCTCCTGCTCATCCTCTGCCTCCTGATGGAGCAACAGGAGAAGGACTTGGTCTCTGAATCCTGCTCAGCACGGCTGTTGAACACACAGGTGTGCTTGCTGGCTCCCATTTCGAAGGATCGGTCAATAGTGGCTTTCAAAAGTCCAAACTCCTTTGAGATATGCAAAGCTGATGCTAAGAATCAAGTTTGTGTTTGTCCAAATGCCATTTAAACAATGGAAAGCAGCGGCAACACTTAGGAGGATATTAAAAAAGCCTTTCAAGAGATTCGAATAAGCCTGGGTGTTCACGGATGACAAATACATCTTCGGTGTAGTACACCGTAGCCTCGCTTCTGTATACTTCAATTCCGAAAGAATGTATGGTCCAATTCTGAAGAATCGGTAGGAACGTCTTTATATACAGTGTATGCCTCAGGCTCTGTGGCCAGGATCACAAGTCTATCCTCACTTCTTGTACAAGGATCCAAACCATATCGGGCCATCTGATAGCATTACTGCAAATGCATTCCACATGTGCTCGTCGGGAACTATACTCTGCAGCCAAAAACCACATCATCACGGGACGTTAATATTTGTACTGCAACTGAATTCCACGACGAGAACGCCTCTGAATCCCACGACGAGAACGCCTCTTTATACGGGCCACAGTCCCTTTACAGTTCCTTCACAATCAGAACTAGGTCTAGTGCCTTCAGCACAGAGGTTGGAAATTACAAATAGGAAAATGAGAGCCGACGGGATACCGCCTACCAACTCTCGAAAGCTCACAATCAGGCGGACACAGACAGCAGTAGTGGCGCAAAGTACACAGCCACTCAAGCACCTCACCACACTGCCTGAATCGACGTCCTTGTGCAGCTGTGTGCCTCGCTCCACAGTCAGTTGGTATAACGATAGGTGATGGCGCTTGCCCGAACAAGCATTAAGCACCTAAATGAATAGTAGTCATGCAGGATTACAACCGTGCCTGGACTTCAGAGATGCAGTCAGGTGAGTCTTAGCCACTTGGTATTTTCATGAAAACTAGCCTTTAGACATTAGAGGTGAAGCCTACCCCCCCCCCCCCGGTGATGGCAGCAGCTATAAACCGAGGAAGTCAACATTGCCCTACAATGCAGCACAGTCCTATAGCAGCCATCGTCGAAATGCAGGAGGCATCTGACGATACATTTGTGGAAACAGCAAATACGGCTGCCAAATAACACGGAACACTTTCTCAGCATAGTATTGCTGCTCTGTACACATGCAAAATGCTTATGACACATTCCGATCAAGAAGCTTCAAGTCAGGAACTACATTCAGCTGACAACCCAACTTGTAAGATCAGCATTGCTTATTCCATTAGTTTTGAAAAACCACAAGAGTTTACCTATAACATAAGATATATAAAGAAAGCAGTGTGCCTGGTACTCAAAACTCATGTCACCACCAACTATCCCCAACTTTTAGCGGAAGGTAAACAGTTTAGAACATCTAATGTTCATTACGTTGCAGTAATGTGATCGCAAGACAATTGGATGGACTGTTACCGATTTCTGAGATGACCGTTAAGCAACTGATTCCGAAGTTGCCTAGCCATTACAGCGAGGTGAAGTGAAGCCTATTAGCCATTAGTGAAGCCTGAAGAGACAGTTAAGCAGCTCCTTCATTTGTATCCAGTAATGACGGCCCAGGTTCAGCTCAGAGATCGATCAGACATATTTATTGTAAGTTCATTTCCGATGGAAAACGCTCTTATAGACTGTGGGATCTGGCAAGCACTAAACAAATCCGACTGGTGATTCGATCATACTTTGTATGCTTCACATTTTTTGTCAAGATCAAACTGACTAGGAGCACGGTATCAGCCATTTTGTACTCCATTATGTTCACGGATCTAAAACAGCAAGTGACATACAAAAGTGTCTCAATTCTTCTAGCTAAAAGCAATATAAGTCGGACTTGCTCTTCGTCTACTTTAGCTGATGCTGAAGCCACCATTACTAATAGGTGTAGCACATAGCGTGCACTAAGCAAAAGCAGCAACATTAGCATTTGCATTGCTTTTGATTCAGTCATTAGCATTGAAATGTGATGAAAAGCTAAATGGTACAAAGGTTTCGGGAGATAGAACTGCTGCTGTCTCCGACAAAGAAAAAATCCAACCTCAGCCCAGGATTCTTCCTGTGATCTTTGTTTTTCGATGAGTGGGATAAGAGAGCCTTCCACGATATAAGCATAACAACTTAGTCTTTCGAGGCGTATGACTTAAAAAACTAGCCAGTGCACCACCATTCAGAGAACCAAAGAATACATAGGGCTTTCAAGTAACAGCTCCAACAAGCATCCACGACCTAACTCTGTAAACAACTCTTTCCACATACTACTCCATTAAGCCATATAGACACTGATCACGGCCTTGATGATATGTAATAAGACCTTCTATTTCATCTTTGAACATGGAGCTCCCTGATCCATGTGCCGGGGTCCACCTAGACGAATCGAATATCGCTATTTGTTTGTAAAAATCTATATCCGACTATATGTGAATGAAGCTTCTATGTCGTTTGCAGCCTTGATTAAACGAACTGGCACTGATATGATCACTGGGAAGGCATAAGGACAAATGCCCTGAATCACGACAAGTTTACTGAATCTAATTAAGAGGCTCTTGCATTCTTTTTGCTCGGCTCCCATCATTCGGTAATATTCTAACACATTCAGTAGCAGGGACACAGCTGCTGACCCACCGGATACTAAAACAACTGTTATTTGATGCACTTCAAGTAAGTCAACTAGCGTTTCAAACAGAGTGGTGTGGGACTTGCCCATCACTTGCCACTTGAGTTGATGCATTAGCAGATTGGGATACTAAATAACCAGCCAGAATCCACTAATACACCTTAAGCTGGTAACCCTTCGGTGTGTACATACGTATGTAGTAGCTTACCGCCATCAGCTCGGTACGGCAGGCCTCCAACGTCTGACCATGACGGCCAAATAGAAGATCCACCGACACTCTACCAGACGTGAGACCCTCACATATCTCGAGGCACCTAGTTAAATTAACAATATGATGCAAGTATCGCCAAAGAAGAACGAAGCATATGAGAAAGTTCACAAAGAAAGGGCAAACCACTAACAAAACTCACGAACGCCTCAAAGGGCTTGTTGGCCACTATTCCTAATCACGGATCCCAGGCATGCATTTCTACCCCTAAGATCTAAACAAACTAGATTTTTTTAAATGAATAGTTTTGTAAGACTTCAGCCTCTGTTGTCGGAGGTCGTGGGCTCGGCTCCTTAGGGCACGACATATCCTTACTTCTCTCGAGTCATACGATACCCCGTTGAGGCATATAGCATAAAAACCTGAAGAAGGACTCGATACTTTGTCTTTCACACAAACTAAAAGTAATCACTGAGTGCTAGACCTCAAAAATTCGCGATCGATACTGGTAGAAATAGGCCTCGAAGTAATGCTAGTGAATTGTCAAAGTAGCTTCAAGGATACATGCAGGCATGCAGAAGACAGCTGAAAACCGTCGATAGCAACGTTACCCATACCTGAGACAGGAGTAGACATTCGTGCACAAAACCATCTGACTGTATTTAACTCTTGCCTTATTTTTATTATTATTCCCATTATTATTACTATTATCCTATCACATCAGCCATGAAACAAATTAGGAAGAAGATACCAAAGACGACAGGTCGAAGCAAGGTGCATGCCAGTGCATTGCAAGTGAAACTGCACAGCACTGTAGTACAAAAGACAGTATCCCATAATTCCCGAGAGCCCCACAAGCCTGAGAAATAAATCTTGCAATAATATTAATAATAATGATAATAAGTATTTGGTATAGCACTATGAGAGAACTCAATCTCAATTCAGGTGATTTACAACTTGCTGCAGGATAAGTAATAACCAATAGGTAACAAAAGCAAGGTACTCTACTTAGACAAGCATGCAAAAGCATACAATGATTACGCTATAACAAGCTTGTAAGACACACAAAGAAATCACGGCCGATGATAAGTGGGACCATCGGTTATTAATACTCACTGAAATGTTCACAAGCCGAAAAAAGCACACTAGAAAAAAAGAAAAGTTCCACATGGGACCTAAGCAAAAGCACCGTGCTATTGCCGCTAGACAACGTTTCGTATTGCATCCCGTATAAAAGAATAATTCACTCGGCGAGAGCGAAAGATGTGTGTAGCAGGTAGGTTCTCATCTTTTTGTATTTCGTCATGCCAGGAGATGACATAATGTCAGTCGAAAGCGAGTTTCAAGCTTTAGGAGAACAGTAACTGAAGGCCAAGTCTCCGAGGGATTATAAGTTAGACAGGGGCACAAGTAATCGACCAGAGCCAGAAGAGCGGGTGAGGAGAGCGAAGGAAGGCCTGAAGTGAAGACAGGTAGGATGGAGCAAGGAATGAAGGAAATAAAAGTGAGCGAAACAACCTTGAAGTCGATAAACTGCTTGACAGGCAGCAAGTTAAGAGTCGTGATTGATGATGTAATATGGCAACTTCAAAATGTACGACAAATAAGCCAAGCAGCTGAGTTGTGCACTAAGTGAAGCGTTGTATTTCAGGTGCAGACGACCTGCAAGTGGTGAGTTACAGAAGTCTAATCGGGACGTTAAGCATGCAAAGGACCAGCTTGGTATGGTGTCCTTGTCTAAACAAACCTGAATTATGTTTGCGATGCTACATAGGTGAAAGTAAGCATACTTGACTGTGGTAATGACGTGTGCTCATCTGGTGGGTGACAATTCATTTTGGAAGAGGACACCCAGACTCCAGGTAAATGCTACAGGAGATATGCTGGTAGAGCCGATTTGGAGAGTTAGGCTTTCCAGCTTCTGAGTAACACTTAGTTTGCCCATAATTAGTAAGTTGGTTTACCATTCAATTTCAGAAAGTTAGCTTCCATCCAAATGCGAATGTTACCAATAAGGCTGTTAAGGAGCTCAGAGAGTTTGAGATTCTGGAAGAGGGAAGGATCAAAGCACAAGTGCAGCAGCATGTCTGCATAACAATGAAAGCCTGGGCTTGGCGATTACAGGAGTATAAACTTTGAAAATAAGTGGACCTAAAATAAAATGGATCCATGGCGCACCCCCTATGTCAAAGGCTCACTGGATTATCGTTTCCCATGGACACCAATTCTCTGAATTCTCCAGCTTAGATAAGACCAAAACAACAATTGGAGCACAATGGCGGGACGCCTAGGCAAGGGGAATTCAAAGCAAGTTAGCCACAGAGCACCATTGTTACACACGTGCACACATTCCAAGAACAGTGAGTCAGAATACTGTCCCTCTGGAGCAGAGCACAGAGACACACAAAAGACAGACAGACCAACAGACAGATAGAAGAGCAAGAGAAAGTGGAGAGAGAAAGCGAGAGAGATCCGGTTTATCGTTGATGCAATTACATAACCTTGTATTTTTTCGGGTTCACGAAGCGATACTATTACTTTTTCTGATCACTGCAGAATTTTCCGAAACTTGGAAACTAATAGAGCTCAGACCTGTTAAACTCGTATCTGTAAACCTGCCCTTATTCGGGTTGACTAAGCGATACTGGTGTCTGACCATTGCTGGATTTTCGAAAACTCAAAAGTTCTTAAATTCGAATAAGAAATTACATGATTACAGTCCGTGGTCGCCGTGAGCTAGCGGTGCTAGCCACCTGCGCTGGCGGTGCAGCGATACGCGTATCGAGCGTCCTGAAGTGCAGTGAAACTCTCTCAGCCGGCCTTAGCGGGCAACTCTGTATTGCACACTGTTAGCTGGTCAAAAGCAGCTAAGGCCAGCTGAGAGAGTTTCACTGCACTTCAGGACGCTCGGTACGAGTTCCGCTTGGTTCACACTGCGATAATCATCCAAGGAGGTGCATCAACTTAGTAGAGCATGATCGTAGTGTATCGGCTGTGGTTAATCTTCTTTTTAAAGCTCTCTAATCATTCGAATTTCAAGGAAGTTAATGTTCTCGATATGTTTTGTTAACAAATCTCTTTTGGCAAGCAGTCAAACCGTCGGAATCTGCTGCAGCAACTACTTAGGCTGTGAGTGCGCTACACAAAACTCTCCTGCATAACACCCACAGAGTCTGTATGGCTTTGTGGAGTTATGGACTCAGATACATTACATAAAATTAATCTAAATCCAGTCACCTTGCACATGCCGCAGGGCTCGAGCCCATTCCTTTCATCTGCCTCCAACAATCAACCTTATATACCCAGATCTGAAAACGGACATGCTCAACAGCACAGCCCACAAGAAGATTATGGGATGAGACATGCGAGCCAAGATGACTGCTCTGAAAGTTCAGGCTGCAGAAAAAATAAGGTGGTTCGTCGTCATCTTGGCTGGTTGGGAGAGAGCGCGTGGTCGTTAGTTCGGTCGCGCGCTCTCTTGACTTGGCCGAGCGACGGCAGCACGAAACCTCCCAATTGATCGGCGCGTCTGCGACAGCAGGCGCCAAGCTCGGATGCGGCCGGACAGTTGCCCCGGCTGCATCGAGAGCGAACAGCGAATCCACACACTCGGCTCATGCGTCGATGAAGAGAGCACACTCACATGCGACAGGCAATCACAGAATATTGCCTCACTGGATTTGTGATCCACTACCATCAACGATTGGTGTAAAGGCTAATGCACGTCTACGCAAGGCAAATATGTTATTGTTTTAATTACGTACCTTTCGGTACTAATTCGGTAGCCAACGGACTTCAGCTGACGAAACAAAGAGAAATTGAGAAGCATAGCAGGGCAGTCAGGAGGGCAGTCAGAGAAATTGTAGCGTGTCGAGCATGGCATCTCTCTCATTGGAGTCAGTTTAAGCAGCCCCACGTCCGGCCAAAAATTCGACCACACAGCAGGTCTCCGTGTGCGTATACACGATCAGCTCTTAAAAGCAAGGGCCTACTCCTCTAAAGGGGTTTCACTCACCAAAAAATTTTCGAGCTCGAATGCTGTTCTTTTCTTTCATATTTCCAGCTCCAAAAGCACAGTAAGCCAACTGTGCCACAAACGGCATCTTACCCTAAACATGAGACCCATAATTATGCTATGCAAGTCCTCCGGGAAAGCAGCTGCCGAGCTGCTGATGTAGTCATATAAATGCTTCGCACTGGTGTCCCCCGTCCTGCGCTCAAGCATCGAGCTAGCTTTCACTACAACCTCGGCAGCCCTAAGTGACCACACAATTTGGTAATATCTCGCATGCCTAATATCATGGCCATTATTAGCTTGTCTGTCGTGAGCGTCGCAGTTGCTACATCACTTCTCGCCGACCTGCACTGGTTCCCAGTCAAGCAACGGATCGACGTCGAGGTTTTTTGCTCACTTTTAGGTTACTTCATTCTTTGGCTCCAGTCTATCTCTCAGATCTACTCCCCCACCTCGCCAAACATCGTACCACCTGCTTTTCGGAATCCAACAGTCTAGAAATACCTTGTACAAACCTTAAACCCTTTAGAGACCGTGCATTTAGTTCGTATGCTCCCAAAGCCTGGAACTCCCTCCCGACCTGCGTCAGAACATCCCATGACCTGACCACATTTAAAAGGAACTTAAAAACACCTATTTAGGGCAGCATTTAGTGGGTCCCTGTGATTCGTCCTTTACATGCTTACGTGTGCTGACACTGTGCATGCTGCCACTAACCACATTTGCATGCTGACCCTGTGCATGTCACCCCTAACCATATTAATCATTGTTTGTTTTTCAAGCATGATTTTGCTTACCATTCAATTGCATTTCTGTTTGCAGCAAATGTAAAGCGCCTAGAAAGAGATTATGTTCTCTGAGGGTACTTCAAGTGCATTATTATTATTATTATTATTACTATAGCTATTATTATCAAAAATGCATTCTTATATAAGTATTAAATATAATTCATTTGCATAATGCCCATAGAGAACTGAATCGCAAGCCAGGCACTTCACATATGACGCAGGGCTCGAGCCCACTACCGCGGTCGTAAAGATTAGCACCTTGAACTCGTTTGCTAAAGTACCTAAAGTACCTCAGAGGACCTTAACCACTGGGCCAAGCCAGGGCAGCATTTTTGAATGCCACTGCTTCTGTCAGGGTTCATGACAAAGATATCTAACGCGAGAACCCCAGACAAAGCAAGAGAGGCAAGGCGTGTCTTGTATAATCACATTGCTTAGAGCTGCTCGGCATGCTGGTCCCTAACTAGGTGATCATTAGGCCAGCTCTAACCTCGACAGCCACTCTTAGATGGTGACTAAGGAATGTGTGTTCAATGTGCCATAAACCCTTGATAATACCTGATAAGATTACTGACGATGCCTTAACCTGTTCGCTGTAGCCGAGACCTGGCAGAAATCGACTGCCGACCGATTACCGGTGCAACCCAGACAGGCTTCTCTTTTCTCCATACACCAAGGTGCATGCAAACAGGCGATGAAGTAGACGGTGTCACTCACTCCTCGATGAATTTCCAGCCATTTTCAGGCATCTCAGGGAAACCTTTTGTATTGAATCCATCCATTAGCAACACGCTAATGGTGGCAGCAATCAGTCACCCACAGGCACGTCACCCACAAGTCACCCACAAGTCTTGCACACTTGCAATTTCATATCTAATTTCGATTCTGCGTTCCGGAAATCATCCACTGCTCGTACTAGGTGATTTTTCAAATCATTTTTGAAGACCCGACTGATGTTTCATGCGCCCAATTCCGTGCATTGGTTGATACATTTTCTTGTAGCTAATGAGCATAGCCCAACTCACAACAAAGGTGGCACATGTGATCAAATATTCTTCCAGATTGTTTGCTGTCAACTCTTATTATCACCAAATTCTGCACATCTGACCACATGCAGATCTCGGTCCGTTTGCATTTTGTGTCCCCTTTGTAAACAAAAGACAGCTGCGAATCAGGAGCCGTAAGACCCTTTATATTGATGTAGTCCACATACAAAAATGTCTCCCTCGTCCCCTTTTGCCCCATCCTTCATCAGACATGCCCTGATAGGCAGAACGCTAAAACACACCAACAGCCGATAGTCTGAACCATTTCTCCTCTCAGCATCTTGTTTGCCTTCAACTCGCTAGCCTATGGCTTATGGCAGACTAACTAAAAAGTTGAACTAGCTAATAATAATAATATGTGCAAGCATGAAAAACATACAAACTATTAGGACTGATCTCTCTATCGTCTGGCATACCAGAAATAGTGTAGGTCTTACCCAATTCAGCCTAGTAAAGTCCAGCTTCTATGAAATATAGTTGAAATACAGCTAAATACAAAATGCTGATGTCGACCATCAATTATCGCTTAACCAATTCCAGTTCAGCACTTTGCTTTAAAGATCCTTGTGGCAATCTAGCAAACCAGTTCTCTAGATTTTTTGTCAGCAAGATAGATAAGATCATAAGTCTGTTCACAAGGTCACACCCCACCTGGACTCATCGCCCTCCATTCCTTGCTTTATCTCGAAGATAATAGGATTAGTAGTGGCAGACGAGCTAAGATCTTACATCAAAACTTCAAAATTTGCAAGTTAAGTTCCAGTCGGATTTAGAGCTAATCACTTCTTGGAGTCAGCACTGTTACAAGTGTATAATGACCTTCTCAGGGATGCTAACATTAGTAGAGTCCTTCTGCTAGCTCTGGTTGAATCTCAAGGCAACATTTGCTACTCTTATATACTCGATAAACGGGTCTTCCTCGAGGGCCTGCCATCTCGCCTGAGCATCACTAGCAATGCAGTGCAATGATTAGGTCCTATCTCCGTGAAGGACTTCAGAGCATAGGTGTCAATGAGCAACACTTATCTAGTAAGCCTTTCAAGTATAGGATACCCCAGAGAGCTGTTCTATGTCCACTTCTTTTCAAATACATACTCTCCCTTGTGCCAATGTAATCGCCATGCAAACCTCGGCTTCCATTTTAATGCCGATGGCATACAGCTACACCTGTGCTTTGATCCCTCCTGCTTTCCAGCACATCGAACTCTTTTAACTCTCTTTCAGAATGCATAGCTGACATTGACACTTTGATGGCAGCAAACTTTCACCGAAAAGACTATAAAACCAACTTACCAGTTTAGGGCAAACCCGTGGTTACTCAAAAATCGGAAAGTCGAGCCCTCAAAATGAGCTCCGCCAAAATATCTCCTTAGCCTCTGGATGCAATCTGGGTGTCTGTTTCCAAAGTGATCTAGCATTAGATGACCATATCTCCTCCTTAGTCAAGTCTGCCAATTTTCAGAGAAATTGTAAAAATTCGGACTTGCCAAGATTTGAATAACACAGTCAATTTGGTCCATTCATTTGTGACATTTCAACTAGACTTCTGTAACTCATTACTTGCAGTCCTCCTTGCTGTGCAATAAAACTTTACCACTTAGCTCAAAACTCTGCAGCTAGGCTAGTCTATCGTGAACGTTAGAACTGCAAGATGAAAACCCTCCCCATCGACCAGCACTGGCTGCCCATCAAGCAACGAATTGACTTCCTAGGTTGTATCACTAATTTTGGGTACCTTCATTCATTGGCTCTAGCCAACGTATCAAAGTCCGTCCTCATCAGGCTTTACACCGTACCACCTATGCTTCTGACTCAGGTCATTTAGCCCTACTTCTAACCAACCTGAAATCATGTGTGACCTTGCCTTACCTTCAATTCGTATGCTCCCAAAGCCTGGAACTCTTACCAACTGATGTCACGACATTACCAAACTTGACGATACTTAAAAAAAGCTAAAAACAAACTGTTTCTCAATGTATTTGTACCGTCCATGTGCATAGTCATTGGTTTGCTTGCTGACACTATGCATGATCACTAACCAATGGAATGCTTCCTTCCCAGCATATACAAAGAGGCTAGAAAGAGATTGTGTTCACTTTGAATGCTCCACAAATGTCTTATAATATTACTGTAAGACCGGCAAACGACAAGATCGACTACCAGTCATCACCAAGTAGGAAAACTAACCGCTAGCTCAAAGCAGCCAAGTAGCAGGTATGACGGCAAATTTCATGTCTACACGATTAACATAGACATTTGCCTCTACAATGAGGAATGAGATTCTGAAAGTGAAATCACAAATAAATATGCTTGCCTCTTCCACTTAATCCTTGAACAAGAAAAAAAATGTCACGATCAGGACTAAGCATAAACCTAGAATTAAGTTCGGTTACGTTATGGTTTATCCATGGTGTCTTCATTATCCAAAACAAATCAGACAGTTGGCACACCGCATTTACATTACAACATACATTTAGAAACATACCTTAGAGAATCCTTCACAGTGTGATCCCTATTAAGCCGGATAAGGTCATCATCATTTAACGTCTGTAAGCGCAACAGGCAATAATGTGGTACCAGTGGCAGCTGTGCCAGCTAGCACAATCAAATGAACTGTGTATGCATTCCACGACAAAATGGCGCAATAAGGTTTATATTTGTTACACCACATATTTCCCTTGTAGAGAAGATGGCAAGCTCCTGCATTTCCTTTTATTCTAAACTAGTAATAATAATAATACATTAGATAAAGTGCACTCAGAGAACTCAAATCTCTTTTTAGGTGCTTTACATTTGCTGCAAAGGAAAAAAAATTTTAAATATAATTCATTTATATAGCGCCCCAAGAGAACTTAATCTCTATTCAGGCGCTTCACATATGCCTCGGGGCTCGAGCCCACGACCCCAGTCAGACCGTGGTCGGAGCGAGCACCTTAACCGCTGGACCAAACCAAGCACGATCGAATGGTTAGTGGTAGCGTGCTCAATAAACAGCAAGAAACATGGTTATGGTTGACATGCACAGGGTCAGCATGCAAGTTTGGTTAGTGGCAGCATGCACAGTGTCAGCACGCATAAGCACATAAAAGACAAATCACAGGCAGCCACTAAAGGCTGTGATAAATAGGTGCATTTTTAGTAAACAGCATTCAGTTTAACTAACCACGAACAAACAAAGGATAGGCATAATGATCCTAACATAAGAGCAATGTGGCAACTGGCATCTCGAACAATTGTATGAAGATGCCTTGAATGGTCCCCCAAGCAGTTGCAACACCTAAGGGTTGAAAGACTTAGCCAGAATCCACAAATCCGCCAAAACTTAAAAACGTAGCCCGTGCTTTTGCAACATCCCGTATCGACTTCAGCAATTCACTACTCGAACTTCTTCCAACCTGTGCAATAAGGCACTCACAAAAGTGGGTGCAAACTGTCCAACTAGGCTTGTCTATCGTAACCGATACAATGCCACAGTTTACCACTGTTTACAGACCTATGCTCGCCTCAGATCAAGCAGCTCATCGACTTCAAGGGTTCAAAGCCACTCACTTTTAGGTACTTTCATTATCTTGCTCTGGCCTCCTTATCCGAACTAATTCCCAGTCAGGCTAGGCACCATACCTATCACTCTTCTGACTTAAGTTGCTACTTAGCTGTGCCTCTAGCCTAACTCAATTCCTTTGGAGACCATGCCTTTAGCTTGCATACTCTCAAAGCCTGGATCAGACCCAACTGAGATCACGACACCCTACCCGGCTCGACTCGACTACATTTAAAAAGTAGCTACAATCGCACACGTTCCTCATAGCATGTGCAGGGTTCATGTCAGTTGGTCTTTGTGTACTTGTTGACATTTTGCATGTTATCACAAAGCAATACAAACCCTGGTCACATACCAACTAGACAAGTTCTTGAATGGTGTAGCATCATCAAATCAGATAAGGCTGCTACTGGGAGAATAAAGGAGGCTCTGGAGAAAGAAAAAACAGCAACGTCGCTCTTTAGACCATGACGGGGAGCCAAGTGTGCAAATGAGCTGGCAAGCATAGGCATATACCCAACATGTGCAGTTGCAGAGCCAGGATTCTCGTCTAGGGGGGCAAGACCTACAACATTTAAATGTAGGGGGCAAGACCCGAAAGATTTTCCTGTAGGTAGGGCTAGACCCACAATCAATGACAAATTATAGGGCAAAATCCTAGCACATATTTGACACGAACTCAGCAGTTGCTTATCGAGTGGAATTATGACATAACTACGTGATTGGTGATGGTGGGGGCGATAAAAGGCCGGCCCAGGTCGCTGTCCCGCTGTGAGGGGGGGGGGCAAATATCTCCTGCCCCACTGGCTCCGCTACAGCTCATGTGGCACTATTGAGCATCAGTGCATCACACGTACGGATTCATAATCTTGCCAACTCCTTTTACCTGCAGCCCAATAGAAAATCGGTTTACTCCAGCTGACCAGTAGTCCCTAAAAATAAATACATCTGCAATTTAGTGACCTATGCAGCATTCGGCGATACAAAGCAAGAAACGCATCAGATTACAACATACACATGCCAAGGAAGAAGTATCGGTGTGAAATAACCAGCATTCCCCAGTCTTAGTGGATTTATCCCTGCCCCATGCCGTAGGACATCAGGACTTCAATAAATTAGCCTTCTTTTTTTCACCTAAAGCAAAGTGTGGCAACAGCTTTTCATCTTCAGTTCATGAGTGTTGAGCTGTGATTCCATAATCTTTCTGCATAACGTCGAGATGTTTTCTCCAGTTGCCTACTCTGGCACTTGCTTCCAGACTATGCTACTTCAAAAGCTTAATCATATGGGACTTGATATAAAACTAGATCAATTTCGATGTTTAAATAGCTTGAAGCCGCCAGTGTGCCGCTACAAGCTAGAAGTCGTGCAGCAGAACATTATTTATGGCAAATGGTGTTTTGCAAAGGTCCACAAAACACAAAAACGCCTCTTTGAGCCGACTCCGATCTACCAAGCCGTGTTTGATGAAGTGGCAGTTTTTTGAAGATATTGCTACACAGCTTTGTTACCACCACAGTGCACCAAGATTTGTCGGACAGCACAGGGATTATGCAACAAATGAAGATATTCCAATGTTTGGCTAAAGCAGTTCTTCAGCAAAGGCCAATGTTTGAAAATTTACTGTATTGTGCCTGCACCACTCTAGACAGGAAATGGATAGAAGCAGTGCAAAAGCTAAAAACATGCCAGCTACTCATAATATTTTATGGGTCCGTGTAAATTGGTACTGGCATTGTGTATTTTATAACTAACCAACCAAGCAGAAGATCTAGGCACTGTCATGATAGTGCCTAGATCTTCTGCTGCCATGTATAAATAACATTACAAATATGTCATTAGCATTAGATCATGTCCCAACACCCTTCAAAAAGGCTGTAGTGAGGCCACTACTAAAGAAAGTAACACTATCCTTTCTACCGTTCCTATCAAAGACACTGGAATGAGTCGTGGCAGACCAGCTGAACTCATATACAGAAACTTCAAACCTTACTACTAAGTTCCAATCTAGCTTTAGAGCTAATCATTCCACAGAGTCAGCATTGCTTCAGGTGTCTATTGACCTTCTTAGGGATGCAGTTTAGGTGGAGTCGCTCTGCTTTTCTTACTCGATCTTTGGGCAGCTTTCGATACTATCGATCGCCAAGTCCTTCTCGAGCACCTCTCATCTCGCCTGGGCATCATGGGTACTGCACTGCAATGGTTTAAGTCCTATCTCACTGGGAGACTCAAGATCATTGATGTGAATTGACTAAGATCATCCGACGAATCACAAAAGTACGGTGCACTCAGGGTTCTATGTTTGGTCTGGTTCTTTTTGCAGTTTATACTCTCCCTCTTGCCGATGTGATCGCCAAGCACAATCTAGGCTTTCACTTCTATGCAGATGACACTCAATTGTACCTTTACTTTGATCCCTCCCAGCCGTTCAGCACGTTAAACTCTCTCAAATCTCTTGCTGCATATACTGCTAACATCTGCACGTGGATGGCAGCAAATCTTCTTAAATTGAATGACAAGAAAACCAACTTACTAGTTATGGACCAACCAAGTGTGATTCAGAAATTGGAAAAGTTAACTCTCACAATCGGCTCTGCAGCATATCTCCTGTTGAATCTGTACAAAATCTAGGTGTCATGTTCCAAAGTGACCTATCATTAGACGACCACATCAGCTCCACAGTCAAGTCTGCCTACTTTTAGCTACATGACATTGCTAAAATTTGGGCTAGCGTAGACAGGGATAGCACATCTAAACTGGACTAAGCATTTGTGAGATCCAATCTCGACTTTGGTAACTCAGTATTTGCTGGTCTACCGGCATGCACAATCAGAGCTTACAGCAGGTGCAAAATTAAGCAGCTAGGCTTTTCTGTCGTGAGCATCACAGTTGCCACATTACACTACTTCTCACCGATCTGCACTGGCTCCCAGTCAAGCAACGCATCAACTTCAAGGTTCTGACACTCACTTTTAGGTCTCTTCATTCTTTGGCTCCAGCCTACCTACTAGATCTGCTCCCCCACCAGGCTAAGCATCACACCACCCACTTTTCTTAATCTAATCGTTTACCTACACCTCGTCCGAACCTCAAATCCTTTGGAGACTGTGCCTTTAGTTCGTATGCTCCCAAAGCTTAGAACTCATTTCCGACTGGCATCACGATGTCCCTTGACTTGACCACATCTAAAAAGAAACTAAAAATGCATCTATTTATCATAGCATTTGGTGGGTCCATGTGATTCGTCCTTTATGTGATTTTGCATGCTGACACTGTGCATGCTGCCACTAACCATCTTTACATGCTCACCTTGTCCATGTCACCTCTAACCATATTATGCTTGTGGTCATTAAGCATGTTACCACTAACCACTTGATCGTGCTTCCTTTGCAGCAAATGTAAACTGCCGAGAAAGAGATTAAGTTCTCTCAGGTCGCTATAATGTATCAGTTTTGTTATTATTATTATGATTACATTGCTTCTTTTTCAGCATAAGTAAAGTGCCTGGGAAGAGATTCAGTTCTCTTAAGGTGTAATACCAACGCCCTTATCATTATTATCATATCTGTAATCCAGGTAAAAACAAAATTTGTCCAAGTGTGTTTGCGATAAAGAAGGAATAGAATCAGCTTTTGAAACTACTAGACATGTCTTAACTATTTCGGTGCAGCTGAAAAGTATGCAAAATTAAACTGGTCTACACGTGATCTTCATCAAACCTTTTTGATATCACACTTAGTACAGACACATATAGCGATCTCCTCGCGTGAAAAAGCTTTAAACACTTGCCCAGCTTCTACTTTATCTAAATATGGACAAACTTTGTTTTGGTAATGGCTTTGTCATGGTAATGGACATCGTGCACTAGGCCACAAGAACCCCCACTCCACGGGGCCGGCAGAGTAGGCGTGGCCATACAAACAAACAAACGAACAGCCGAAAGAGACACACAGACACGTGCACCGGCAATTATATGGGTAGACATGCACAATCCCTCCCAAGTCAGAGGTAGACATGTATCCTCCCTCCACGGTCAGGTGCTTCTGTTTCATAGAAGTGTCTGACATGAGTTCTAATAATAAACATGAGCCACAGCTTGAGCTGCAACCAGGAGTAATGAAGGGGAACAAAACCGCAACAATTTAATTAGGCCGGATCCAACAGTAAACAACTTGGGGCACTAGGCCAGACTGGAGCACTAGCTAGGCCGGAGTTCACCGACCTCTGATCTAAAGCAAAATAATTGGCATGTCGAACGAATGTAGTGGACAATGTGAGATAACGCTACATTTAAGAACAATTGCTGCATCACAGCCAAGAGCAGCAGCAGAACCTAACTAAACTGGGCTACTTTTTCGTCGGTGCAAGCAAGCCTAAGCAGCTGCAGGAACTATTTTCCATACAAAGTGACTAGAACTAGACGGTTTCTCACTTGGTGAGCCGTGATAGTGCACTAGCTAAGGCGGTTGCTTTTCACGACCTCTGTCCCGATGCCGTGGGTTTGAATCTTGCGGTGGGCGATCCTTAATTGCCACTGCAAGAGGTGGTGCTAGCCATAAAGGCTCTTCTGTAGCTATGTAAAAGAGGCTGTTGAATGAGCTAGTATTTTTTTTTAGTTACACCGTGATGGGCTGGAGCTCGTAAGGCACTCCTATGTGGTGGTTCCATAGCGGTTTTCCGATGAGATTGGGCTTCTGAAATTAGTGTACTTTCTTGACTGCCATTCTGCATCAACAATGTCACACGTTAATAACCTTCTCTCACTTGTGCAAGATGAATGCTGACACTGGAAGCGATTTAGTAGGTAAACCACTGAAGACTTTCTGGCTTTGTGGGGTGGCAAACGGAAGACATGTACAGGGACATGCAGAGCTGGCACAAAACCTGGCTCACACGGTAGGACTCCCTTAGTGCTGCCATTTATGCTTAGTGTACCTTAATATTCCCGTGCACTCAGTATGAAATGGTAAAGATATTTGTATTCTCTCTATCTAAGTACTCGAGAGGTCATCTTGTTCAGCCGATGTCTCACACTTGAAGATATAGTTAACTCGAGACAAAAACTAACAGAAGACTTCAAAAGTTATACATAACAGTATATCTCACTCAAAAGCAGAGTGGGATTCCCCACCAGGCATCTTACACGAGCTGATGGGAATCAGACAGAGCTGTGCAAGTTTTCCGGGTGCCGTGAGACTATGTCCTTCAGTCGGGGGCAGCTGTCCAAGGTGTGTGCATGTGCATGCATGCCCCTATAAGTAGAAGTGCATAAATAGCTGGAAAGGATGTCCCACAGTGGGCAGCAGGAGATACTGTAGTTGCATAACATCTGTGGAAATAAGTTCTCTTGTCTAAGACCTGCATACCAAAAGCTTCAGTCCCCAACAGTCCTTATAAGCGATGGTATGGGCTTCAACTACCTTCTCCAGAGGCTATATATAAACGGATAACCTAGCAATGGACCAAGAACAGACTCTTTTGGAATACCTCAAATAACGGGTCTGCAGAATGAGACCTGAACATAGCACGACACGGAGAGGACATCATTGGACAAGTACGATTAGAAAAAGCCAGACCGATTGCTGTTCTCAATCACTCTGATCAATCACTCAATCTCTGCCAGCATATCTCCAGTTGAATCATCTCGAAATCTAGGTGTCATATTCCAAAGCGACCTCTCGTTAAACGACCATATCACCTCCACAGTCAAATCTGCCTATTTTCAGCTTCATAACATTGCCAAAATTCGGGCTTGTTTAGATAAGGATACCATGTCCACGTTGGTCCATACATTCGTGACATCCCGTCTCGACTTCTGCAACTCACTGCTTACTGGCCTACCAGCATGTGCAATCAGGCGATTGCAGTTGGTGCAAAACTCTGCAGCTAGGCTTGTCTGTCGTGAGCGTCGCAGTTGCCACATTACTCCACTTCTCGCCGACCTGCACTGGCTACCAGTCAAGCAACGGATTGACTTCAAGGTTTGCTCGACTTTTAGGTCCCTTCATTCTATGGCTCCAGCCTATCTGTTAGATATACTACCCCATCAGGCCAAGCATCATACCACCCGCTGTTCGGAATCCAACAGCCTACAAATACCTCGTACAAACCTTAAATCCTTTGGAGACCGTGCATTTAGTTCATATGCTTCCAAAGCCTGGAACTCCCTCCCGACCTGTGTCAGAACATCCCCTGACCTGACCACATTTAAAAGAAACTTAAAAACACCTATTTATGACAGCATTTAGTGGGTCCCTGTGATTCGTCCTTGATGTGCTTATGCGTGCTGACACTGTGCATGCTGCCACTAACCACATTTGCATGCTGACCCTGTGCATGTCACCCCTAACCATATTATTCATTTTGTTTGTTTTTCAAGCATGATTTTACTTACCATTCAATTGCATTTCCCTTTGCAGCAAATGTAAAGCGCCTAGAAAGAGATTAAGTTCTCTGAGGGCGCTTTATCAAGTGCATTATTATTATTATTATTACTCTAACAGAATCGTGTGATCAATGGTTACTAGGCAGTGATAGCCTACGAGGTAAGGTACTTGCTCATCACGATCAAGATCGTGGGTTCTAATCCTGCAGTGGGCGATCATTTATTGCCAACTGCACGCTGTGGTGATAGCCATTAAGGCTCTTCCGGTAATGCTACCCAGATTTACATGCTCAGACATGCATGCCTAGCACAATTACACTAAATGGTTCTAAACCAGCAGGAAAAAGGACACGAGTATTCCCACTGCATCTCTGGTTTCTACTTCGAACGGCTAACTTATGACACAATGCATGCATGACTCGCCTCATTTTGGGCCCTCCAGCACTGCTAGGATTTACTTCAATGGTGACTTCCGCATCTTTTTCGAGGATGCAATTGCTGGACACCGTGTCCAAAACCGCTTCAATAGTCTGGGCAGGAGCAATGCTCGGTGTTCCTGAAATATATTGCACGGATCAGCTGCCAGTAGCGATCACAGCACCGAACCAACAAGTCTACATTTCATTCGGCCTGGAACTTTACTTTGCTTAAAAGAAATTTAAACTTTCTTTTTACCCCAGTTATCCCCTTAAACGAAAAGCAGACTGAACCACATCGGCAGCAAAGTCCTGGCTCTAAAATCGATAGCAAAAAATTAAAACTAGACTAGAAACAACTCTATTACTATTGACATTTCCAATCGAAGGTGCATATATTATAAAGCTTCCATAACACAATCTGTCCAAATCTGCAGTCAACTGAGAAAGCATTACGAGCATACTGAATAATAGCACTAACTACACCAACTAGCTTGGGCATTGAATTTCACAATAGTCACCCATGCCGATCACAATCAGTCCATAGCAGTCATATAAGTGCAACAATACCTAGGGCAGATATACTGATGGCACAACCCCATTGCGAGAATGAGTTTAATGGGCCTGTGTGAGGTTAGAAACATCTTCGAGTTGCACCCTCATAGCACACGCAATCTCTTTGTATGTGCAAAAATAGCAATGCATGATCTTCCCAAATCATGCAACCATTACAATAATAATAACACATTTGTGCAACACCCTCAGCAAACTATATATCTTTCAGGCACTTAACACTTGTGACATCCCATCTTGACTTCTGTAACTTACTACTCATAGATCTTCTGTCCATGCAATAAGACAACTACAGTTGCCATACTAAACCAACTCTCACCGACCTGCACATGCTATCTATCAGGCAAAGAACCGACTTTAAGGTTCTGTCACTCCCTTTTAGGTCCATTCTTTCTTTTACTCACAAATGCTTATCCAAAATAGTTTCTAATCAGGCTTTGCATTGTGCCGCCTTCTCTAATGACTCAATTCGTTTAGCTGTGCCTCTGACCAACCTTGGGAGACCGTGCTTCAGTGAGTGTGATCCCGAAGTCTGAAGCTCACTTTGACTGATGTCAAGATATCTCCTGACTTGAGGACATTTAAAAAGAAGCTATAAACCCACTGTTCCTCACAGCGTTTGCTTCGCTCGTGAGAATTCCCTTTGTGTGCTTGTGCATGCTGACACTGTGAATGCTATCACTTGCCAAGTGACATGATTACTTTCTATAATGTGACATGCTTAGACAGATTTTTATCATCTTAGGAAGAAATACAACTAATCTATTATCATTATTACTAGTATATTCGCATGAAAAATCACAGGTAATTTTAGTGCTGCCTTACAATGTGGGCCTGAGTATCTGCTGACCTAGTGGTAAGCCCAGCCTAGCTGGTGAGACCGGCCTACAGACGGGTAAGGACTAGATACCGAGACCTGGGTAGTGAAATGCTGGAATCTTACCGCCAGTCTCTTTCTGCTATTGACCTTGTCTTAAGTGAGACGTTAACTGAGCTCAGAAAGCAGAGAAGCTCCAGGGCTTCTTCTTCAGTCTCTACCTGGTCTAGGGTTTGTCGTATGCCACGTTTCTGTTGAGTTTTTTGGCATTAAGGCACTGAGTTACTTCCTGCACTGCTTGTTTTTCTCGTGGTAGTCTGCAATAGTACGCTTATATTCGCCTTGCTTTGCTCCTATTTTGCTCCAAATTCATTGCTATGAAAACTCGCCGGTCCACAGCGGTAGGCAGAAACCACAGGTATTATAAAGAAATTAGCCTGCACCTTTGGAAAGTCCAGGAAAACCGATTCTGCTTTGGAAGGCAGGTCCGCTAACCTAGCTGGTGAGCCCACCCCACTGAATGCCAAGATTAGAAGTCTTAGTTAATGGAGCAAAATCTGTACAGGAAGAAACACATATTTCAGAACTATGTTTAGTATTTTTCTTATAAAAAAAGGCCCTTATATCTAATATTATTAAACGTATATGTCAGCATGGGGTAGCAAATCAGCATTGGGTTTCATCAGCATTGAGTTGCATGTACTGAACATCTTTAAATGTATTTTAACTATTTAGGAAGCCGAAGTGAAGAATAACTGGTAGATTTTTTAATACACATCCATGGTTTACCAAAACGCATTCCCAGCAAGGAATATTCAATTTCAACTATGAGTGTGCATGTTGCAGCTACATGTGGAAATTATGAAACTATCTCCCTTTTTGACATTTTTAAATGACACTCATGATTGGCGCACCATCATAGTACTACTATAAATAACACGAAAGGAATACTGTAGGCACGACGTGAGGCACTATGCCAAACTAGCTGACTAACTAACCTGGCTTATTATAGGAGTTGATTATTATTAGTATTATTAGTATTACTATTATTACTGTTACCGTGCTACCATTCGGCCATTCGATATCACTAACCATGAGAACTGATTATTCCCACTAGATATAAAGGCTTAGACCAGCAGAAAAATTTCTGATTCTGGATAAAGCTAGAAACATAGCTGCTGGAAGCGAGTTGGAGGAATTGCAGACATGACCATATTTATACCTTGGCGCATCAAGCACTTCATCACATCCAGCATAAAAGTGTTAAAACTCGATACACGTCGTCGAGTTCATATGTTTGGTTATATAAGGCAACATAGTGCACTATCGCTGTGTGGGCTGTCTAGTCCTCCTGAGAAGGGCAATCCTTATATCCCTGTCATGGGATTATGCCGTGGAAGCCCTGCTGACTTCGTGTGCTGCTGCTTTGTCTGACAACGGAGGCTGGTTCCTGGCATACTGACGTTGGCCTGATGATGGCCCTTGATAGCAGGAAGGGAAGCTCTCCGAGACAAAATATGACTAACAGCAGGCAGGTGCATCCGAAGGTGTGGAAGTCTCAGCTTGGCTTCATGGCAAAGCTTTGTTGCTGTCCGAAAAAGAAGCAGATCGGACCAGCCAATACTTACTACCACCAGTGCCAGAATTCGGGCTTGTCTAGACAGGGATACCACATCTAAATTCGTCCATACATTTGTGACAGCCCGTCTTGACTTCTGTAATTCACTGTTTGCTGGCCTACCGGCTTGTGCAATCAGGTGCTTAGAGTTGGTGCATAACTCGGAAGCTAGACTTATCTGCCGTGAGCACCGAAGTTGCCACATCATACCACTTCTCACCGACCTGCACTGGCTCCCAGTCAAGAGGGGCATCGACTTCAAGGTTCTGCACTTACTTGTAGGTTCCTTCGTTCTTTTGCTCCGGCCTAACTCTCAGAACTACTCCCCCACCAGGCGAAGAATCGTACAACCCGCTGTTCTGACTCAAATCGTTTAACCATACCTCGGCCGAACTTCAAACCCGCTGGAGACCGTGCCTTTAGTTCGTATGCTCCTAAAGCATAGAACTCACTACCGATGCACGTCACAGCATCCCCTGACATGACTAAATTTAAAAAGAAACTTACAACGCACCTTTTGATGATAGCATTTGATGGGTCTTTGTGATTCGTCCTTCGTGTGCATGTATCTGCTTACTTGCACGTGCCTGCTGCTTGGTGTGCCCGCTACTTGCGGATGTTACCATCAAATACTGTATATGCAGCATCTGTAAAGTGCCTAGAGAGAGAGAGAGAGAGAGAGAGAGAGAGAGAGAGAGAGAGAGAGAGAGAGAGAGAGAGAGAGAGAGGGAGATTCAGTTGTCTGAGGGTGCTGTACAACTGTATTATTATCATTATTATTATCCTTGAAAGCTATTCTGACGGGGGAGGGCCTTTGGACATTTTGGCTGTGACCACGGCAGCTGCTGAACCTTATATCCCTACCCTTAGCCAGCAGCCATATGCACACTTTGGTTAGACAAGCCAATTATTTTGCCGAGACAATTCACAACCCCAAGCCCTAAGTAGCTACATTAAATGTTGCAGTTTCACTTAATCAAGTTTGGGGCTTTTGATGATAGCAGTCATGGTGCTGGGCATTAGAGAGATTTGGGTCTTGTTTAATATGCACATCTAAGCACATACATGCCTACTCGATAAGTACTAGAATAAGGAAGGTAATCCTCGTGGACTTTTTTGCAGGTAAGGACACTCTCCGATAACCCTGCATCCTGATCACGACATTTTCAAGCACCCACTAGGCTGCCGTCTTACCCGAGTTAGCACTGTAGAGCGCACGTTTATGGCTAGTATTGACTGACTAACAAAAAAATGCAATTGCATGCAAGGATTTAATCCGGGTCTTTCGGGGTTCATTGTCCAACACATGAGCCATAAGGTCACCGGGACATTCCAAGGTCTGAAATGCAATGCCAAAAGTCAACCAATCCATAACAAGGACGAGGCAAAAGTGAGTGATTGGACTGCTTGGCATTGAAAGGAGCTGTACCTTAACTAAGCTATGCATGTTCAAAATCTCAACAAAACAGCACAAATAATATAATAAGATGGTAAATTAGTAGCCAGAGCAAAGGCAGAGGTGAGTTTAAATACGAAGACAAGCACGTGAGCAACAAAGACAGCATGTATGCAAAATAACTTAATGCCACCTACCGGCAACTGGCCGATGGCTTACCAGGCAGTTGCGCAGCAGGCAAATGGTGGCAGGACGCATTATCCTTTAAATCGCATGTATCTGCCCTGCTTCCTTAAGGTTGATCTCGAGCCCCAGAAATGCCACAGGCAAGAGTGCTAATGCTGGCACGTCAAAGAATCTGCCCAGAAATGGATTATTTGCAGACTCTTGCACGGGTATTTTGCAACAAACTTGTTCATTGCAACGGCAGCTACTTGAAAAAATTGCATGAATCCCTTGCTAGCTAGCAGCTACCCAAAAACGCAAGCGTAGCATCCTGACACTAGGCGAAAATAAACACGTCTCCATCTTGTCACCTTGCCAGTGATTCTATTCTTCACTCACAGCCCCTCTTCAACTTTCCAGCTCTCTTCTGACCTTCCTGCCGACCATGATGCAATGGCGACCTTACATTCATCCTTTCACAAGTACAACTGTCGAGTATTTTTCTATTTGTGCAATGTTTACTAGCCTCAGTTGCTTGTGCTCTTTTCTCATGTTGGGTGATTTAACATTCATTTTGATAACATCTGACGTTTTAGACACCGAATTTCAAGCACTGACTGACTCATTTTCACTTGTGGCTCACGTGCTGCATGATCTTGCTCTCATCAAGGATCAGACAATCGACCAAATTGTCTTCTACAACAGTCTGCTATCATCACCTATTATTACCAAATTCTGCTTATCTGACCACATGCAGATCTCATTCAGTCTACAGTGCATACCCTCCTCTACAATCAAAGTCATCAGTGAACCAAAAACCTCAAGACCCTTGACATCGATGCTGTCTTCACAAGAATATCTTTGTTGCCCCTGCTGCTCAATGCCCCTTCCTACCTGTCATGATTGCTTGAGTGCTCCAACAAGCAGCTAGCTGACTAGCTCGACTAGTTTGCACCTGTGACTAGTCGAACTGTACGCCTTCTTCCAGACGGGCTATGATTTACCGCAGACATTGAACTAGCCAGGCCTACTAAGCGCAAGCTCGAGAAACCATACACAAGATCAGGGCTGACTGTTCATCGACAGGCATACGAGGACTACTGTAGACCCTACCAATCGATCCCTAGTAAAGGCCAAGTTTAGTTTCTATAAAAAATATTGTTGAATCACGGATGCACAGTCCAAAAATGCTGATCAACGATCAGTCTACGATCAACTATCTCCTTAACTGCTGCTACAGGGTTAACGCCTTCCCTAGTGATCCTGGTAGCTATCTAGCTGATTGCTTCTTTAGCTTCTTTGTCAACAAGATAGACGAGACCAGAGACTCCGTCTCTAAGGTAGCAGCATCCCTTCTGAACTCGTTTCCTGCAATACCAACCCCACAGGACTCCCCTCCCTCAATTCAGTGAAGCACCTCAATGTCTACATTCAAGGAGCCCAATAGTGAGTGACCTCATCCTAAAATTCATCTCTCAATCAAAGAAGATTACTAGTCCTCCAGACCCTACACCCACTGTCCTACTTCTGTGATGCATAGATCTGCTGCTGCCATGCATAACTAACATAATAAATATGTCCTTAGCTTCAGGTCATATTCCTGTTCCTTTCAAACAGGCTGTAGTCAGGCCAATAATTAAGAAAGCGACACTAGACCAAGAAAACTTGAGCAGCTTCCACAAGTCTCCCTTCTACCGTTCCTATCAAAGGCACTCGAACGAGTTGTGGCAGACCAGCTGAACTCCTACATCGAAACTGCAAACCTAGCAAGCAAGTTCCTGTCTGATTTTTGAGCTAAATATTCCACAGAGTCAGCCTTTCTTAGGTTGTATAACGACCTACTTAGGAATGCAGACTTAGGTTAAGTATCTCTGCTTGTTTTGTTCGATCTTTCGGCAGCTTTTAATACTATCGATCACGAGTCCTTCTCGAACACCTCTCATCTCACCTGGGCATCACTCAAAGTGCACTACAGTGGTTTAGGTCCTATCTCAGTGGGAGACTCCAGAGTATTGATGTGAATGGAAAAACATAAAAGGAACCAATAAAGTATGGAGTACCTCAGCGCCCCTATTGCCAATGTGGGCTTTCACTTCTATGCAGACTTTGCTGTGAAGCTGATGAGGTCGTCTAGTGCAAGGGCACTTCGGAGCAGGACACCAAGATTTCGTGCAGATGCAACAGGAGATATACTGGCTAATCCGACTTTGAGCCTTAAGCTTTCTGATTTCTGAGTCACACTTGGTTGGCCCAAAACTAGTAAGTTAGTTTTATTGTCATTTATTTCAAAATTCGTAGTTTGGCAAATCTCATAGTTCGTAATCGAGGTTCAGCTGCCAAGTTCATAGTCCATAATCGCAGGGAATTACGCAGTGCAGCAGCCTACTGGGGGAGACTGGAAGTCTGACTAGACCAAGTCCAGTAGGCTGGTCCAAACGAGTGCAGCACTAGGCTCATTCACTGTCAGACGCAGCTGTTCTGACACCTTGTCTTAGTGGCCCCTACTAAAGAATGGCTGCCGGCTGGGTACAATAACAGGTCACGACCACTCAGTTGTACCTTTGCTTTGATCCCTCCCAGCCCTCCAGCACGACGAATTCTCTTAACTCCCTTACTACATGTATTGATGACATCCGCACATGCTTGGCAGCAAACTTTCTTAAATTGAACGATGATAAAAACCAACTTACTAGTTATGGGCAAACCAAGTGTGATTTAAAAATTGGAAAGGTTAACCCTCAGTCGGTTCTGCAAGCATATCGCTTGTTAAATCCACACGAAATCTAGGTGTCCGGTTCCAAAGTCACCTTTCGTTAGACAACCCCATCAATTCCACAGTCAAGTCTACCTACTTTTAGCTACACAACATTGCCAAAACGTGAGCTTGTTTAGACAGGGATACCACTTCTAAATTGGTCCATGCATTTGTAACATACCGTCTCGACTTCTGCAACTCACTGCTTGCTGGTCTACCGGCATACACAATCAGGAGCTTACAGTAGGTGGAAAATTATGCAGCCAGGCTTGTTTGTCGTGAGCGTTGTAGTTGCCATATCACATCACTTCTTGCCGACCTGCACTGGCTCATAATCCAGAATCGATTTCAAAATTATTGTGACTCACAGGTCCCTTCATTCTCTGGCTCAAGCCTACCTATCAGAACTACTCCCCAACCAGGCTATCCATCATGCCACCCACTTTTCTGAATCAAATCGTTTAGCTATACCTCATAAAAACCTCAAATCCTTTGGAGACCGTGCCCTTAGTTTGTATGCTCCCAATGCCTGGAACTCACTCGCGACAGACATCACTACATCTTCCGACTTGACGACATTTAAAAAGAAGCTAAAAACGCACCTGCTTTGACAGAATTTGGTGGGTACTTATGATTTGTCCTTTACATGCTTGTGCGCACTGACACTGTGCATGCAGACACATTAACATATTAATAGTTAAATTTCACCCTAAACATGATTCGCTTGTTGACCTTGTGCATGTTACCACTAACCGTTCGATCATGCTGCCTTCGCTGCACATGTGAAGTGCTTAAAAAAGGAGATCAGGTTCTCTGAGGGTGCTATACAAATGTATTATTATTATCTTTTATCATTCATGCCGGAGCTATACCTGAGCTTCTGTACTCGGCCCACACCCTCCCTGCGGGTGAGGGCCAAGGTACTTGAACAAAAGTGCTACTCTGGCCACCCTCAAGCCACGACTCACTTACAGAGCTACAAGTTTCTTAAAGCTACAGCTTTTCTGCACTTCGAAATGCGACTCAGTTCTGCATTCTTCGTTCTGCATTCGTTTCATACAGGAATATCCAGGTGTACAAAACATTGTAAGATATGAGACATGTCACAACTGATGGGAGGCAGGCCCGAAGAAATTAAATCCGCCACCTCAGTAATTGCAGTTGCACCATTGAAGAAAGAGGTGACTACTATGCACTTGCTCACCTCCGCCAAAAAATACAGACGTTATACGCTTAACGCCCGACAGCTTGAGTAGAGTAGCAGTCTCCTTGGCCAGGCAGAGCTGCATTCGCCGGTGGTCGATGCTGTTGCTGCACCATCAGGTAGTTATATGCAACGCAAATTGTCAGACCGATATTGACAGACAAGAGAGCTAGGACGCATGTGCTGAACCATCGCCACGACATCAACAAGGTGGTCCAACAATGCAGCAACTGTACACTATCAGCAACCACAGCCACAGGCCTCACAAAAGCTGTTGGCAAGCAGAACAAGAAGCGAGAAGCCTATGCTTAGGAGCCCCGTCTTCTCATCTCTGTGCATCAGATCGATATACGCACCTGACGTACTTGTTGAAATTGCAGTACGTGCATCTCTTGCTGCAGTACGGCCACTAAAAAGAAAGCGCAGTGCGAGACTTGGCAGAGTTCATGTGGACTCAAAAGAACTGCGAATGTTCTGATTGTGAATTATAACTATGTAATGTATCTCCGTCAGTAACTCCACAAAGTCATAAAGACCATGTGGGTGTTACGCAGGAGAGTTTTGTATAGCGCACTCACAGCCTAAGCGGCTTTCGGTACGCATTCGGTAGCCAACAGACTTCGTCTCACGCAACAAAGAGAAAGTGGGAAGCATAGCAGAGTCAGGAGAGCAGTTGAGGTAGTGAGTAGCATAGAAGTAGCAGTTCAGGACCGCTGAAAAAGATGTGCCACAATCTATGACACCAAGATGGTCGCTTGGCAGCCACTCTGAAAAACATCACCAGGAGTTCGCAAAGCCGTGTTTAACACAACAAAGTAATCGTGTTGCTTGTCTGACGGCTCAGTAGTCGCAGCACCCCTCCTCCAGATTTGGATATGCAACTGCATGATATGAAAAGGGAGTAAGTGCATACAACTGGAGCCAATGCATGCAATGCGATGTTGACAGAGGCACCAGCTTTTCCAAAAGATGTGCCAGGAACAGTCTATTCAGTGTCACAGTTGGACGTCGCTGGGCACTCAAATGGCTTTAATTAGATCTGTTTAGAGAACCAGCAAGTCTAATAGTCTGCTTTCCTAGGCAGCACATTACTTTCTCTTGGTAATAGCTCAACATCGGTCACAACATTCATTACCCATGATAGTCATTAGGTTACAATGCAAGCTGGATGCAACTAGTCTGATCTAATCGTCTGGTAAAGAAGGGTACAGCAGACCGGGCTTGACCGGGGTCGAAAGTTTTGTAACGCTTAGCCAATCAGACACGAAGTATGCCAGCATTTTGCAGGTACATCCCACGTGACATTGGCATCGGCCAGCAAAAAAATGAACAGCATGCTTCAAGAATAGCGGATTCTTCGATGCTGTTCTAGGGGAGCATCCAATCAGAAATACACGCAGCCAGTAAGTATGCCAGCTAAAACGGACATGAATGTGGTCCAATGCAAGGGTGCAATAGCCACAGGTGTCTCTTTTTCCAACAATAAGCGCAATGTGGGTGACTTAGCAGTAGCAGCACTAACCTGGGACCCTTCTGACATAATTACAGCCCGCAGGGGTGCGGGCTGTAAGGCAACAAAGGATTTCTTATGTCAGAGATGGAAAGTCAAGACGGGAAGCTAGCGCCTGCCTTCTCACCTGCCGACACGCTGGCACTGCAATCTCACTGCCTTCCACCGATATTTAACATGTGCATGCAGTGTGTAATACACCAGGATCGAACACCAACATGCTGCATCAGTTTCAGCCTCCTCGTGCCCTCGAGCGCTTTATCAAAGGCATTAATATTATTATTATTATTATTATTATTATTATTATTGATAATCAATTAAGTGCTCTATTCCTAATCTTGCAGACCGTTGGCGACAGCTTTTGCTCTTAAGGTCTTAGACTGCGGAACTCACTTCCAAAATTCTTATGCAATTCTCATGCTCTCCTGGTACCTACTGCAGCACATCCTTTCCAGACGTCCTGAGCATCTGCTTCCATGCTACTCACTACCTCAACTGTACTCCTGACTCAGCTATGCTTCTCGCTATCTCCTTGTTCGTGAGATAAAGTCGGTTGGCTACCGCATTCGTATCGAAAGCCGCTTAGGCTTTGAACCCGCTAGAGAAAACTCTCCTGCGTAACACCCACTTGGTCTTCGTGGCTTTTTGAGTTACAGACGGAGATACATTACATTACATGTGTACATCTGACTTCTGATGTAAGCCCAACCCTCGGGAGGTGTGTGCCCGTATCCACGAAGAGGGCTACTAAGAATGTATTTCGTTCAAAAACTGTGCCGCTAAACTAAGTAGCCTTGCTCATGCAGGCTTTTAACTCAGTCTTTCATACAGACATCTTGCATCGAATTTTCTTTGCGACAGGCAAGAGCGGCACGATACAAAAACCCACCACGAGTTGGTGTACTAACAATGCGAGAGAAGTTTCAAGAAAATTAAAACGATGAAAATGTTAAGGACATGTCCTGGCACGACACCGCGACTGGCGAGGCGCACGGGATGGCAGACCTAGAGCCCGGCAGCCAACGGTAACGGCAACGCAGAGCAGTGGTGATATTCTACAATTTGCGACGCAGCTGCTACCGCAGTGCTCACGTGCACATAAAGCGCCGCTGACGAGGAATATTCGCCTAGCGTGGAATGGAGTCGCGCCACACGTATCTCGCTGGGGATAAGAGACAGTCGCGTCAAGGTCACCCATGCCATGCCGGCGACTAGGAGGTCAACCGGAAGTATAGCCGTTGTTTTGTTTATCGGCCAATTAGAGCTCAACTTGTCCAAAAACCAAGCTATCCAAGTAACCGAAAATAGGGGGTGCGCTGTTTCCCCAGAGCCCCTCCTATCCCAGTCATGCTGGCCACCTAGTCGAGTGGCTGTCTCGCGGCTAGCACCCGTAGAACGGCAGTTTGTTTCTCATTGCTTTATGATACAGTCACGTACGCCAAAAGAATGCAGGATAAACTAAACGATACTGCTTGGGAACCGTAGACCAGACATAGCGACGTACCCGACACGACGACGTACCCGACACGACGACGTACCCGACACGACGACGTACCCGACACGACGACGTACCCGACACGACGACGTACCCGACACGACGACGTACCCGACACGACGACGTACCCGACACGACGACGTACCCGACACGACGACGTACCCGACACGACGACGTACACGACAACGACGACGTACCCGACACGACGACGTACCCGACACGACGACGTACCCGACACGACGACGTACCCGACACGACGACGTACCCGACACGACGACGTACCCGACACGACGACGTACCCGACACGACGACGTACCCGACACGACGACGTACCCGACACGACGACGTACCCGACACGACGACGTACCCGACACGACGACGTACCCGACACGACGACGTACCCGACACGACGACGTACCCGACACGACGACGTACCCGACACGACGACGTACCCGACACGACGACGTACCCGACACGACGACGTACCCGACACGACGACGTACCCGACACGACGACGTACCCGACACGACGACGTAACCGACACGACGACGTAACCGACACGACGACGTAACCGACACGACGACGTAACCGACACGACGACGTAACCGACACGACGACGTAACCGACACGGTGGTTTGGTCCAGCGGTTAAGGTGCTCGCGCCCCCCCCGACCAAGGTCTGGCTGAGGTTGTGGGCTCGAGCCCGGAGGCACATGTGAAGCGCCTGAATAGAGATGAAGTTCTCATGGGGCGCTATACATATGAATTATATATATATATATATATATACACTGAAAAGGTCTGACGCTTCCCTACGTATGCGGTATTTAACTGCAAAACCTGGTGGAACTGAAAGCTCTAATTAAGCTAGTAGCATTAACAAGATACAGTAGGAGTAATTTAAAATGGCTGTATAGTAAATTATGAAAATCAATGCTACAAAAGCACAGCCAGCTCAACTGGCTTACTTCATTATCAGCATCATTATATATCTCCGCCTGTATCTCTCCACAAAGACAAAGCCACAAAGACACTGGAACGGGTCGTGGCAAACCAGCTGAACTCATATATCGAAACCTCACACCTTGCTAGTAAGTTTCAGTGTGGCTTTAGAGCTAATCACTCCACAAAGTCAGCATTGCTTAGGGTATACAACGACCTACTTAGGAATGCAGACATGGGTAGAGTGTTACTGCTTGTTTTGCTCGATCTTTCGGCAGCTTTTGATACCATCGATCACAAAGTTCTACTAGAGCCTCTCATCTCGCCTGGGCATCACTGGCACTGCTCTGCAGTGGTTCGGGTCCTATCTCAGTGGGAGACTCCAGGGTATTGACGTGAATGGACAAAGATCATCTGAAGTACCTCTGAAATATGGAGTACCTCAGGGCTCAGTGCTAGGTCCGGTTCTTTTCACGGTTTATACTCTGCCTCTTGCTGATGTGATTGCCAAGCACAATCTAGGCTTTCACTTCTATGCGGATGACACTCAGTTGTACCTTTGCTTTGATCCCTCCCAGCCTTCGAGCACCTCAAATTCTCTCAACTTACTTGCTGCATGTATTGATGGCATCAGCACATGGATGGCAGCAAATTTTCTAAAACTAAACGAGGATAAAACTAACTTACTAGTTATGGGCAAACCCAGTGTGATTCAGAGATTGGAAAGGCTGACTCTCAAAATTGGCTCTGCCAGCATATCTGCTGTTGAATCAGCTCGAAATCTAGGTGTCATATTCCAAAGCGACCTCTCGTTAAACGACCATATCACCTCCACAGTCAAATCTGCCTACTTTCAGCTTCATAACATTGCTAAAACTCGGGCTTGTTTAGATGAAGATACCA
Source organism: Cristatella mucedo (assembly GCA_009760855.2). Lineage (NCBI taxonomy): Eukaryota > Metazoa > Bryozoa > Phylactolaemata > Cristatellidae > Cristatella > Cristatella mucedo. Next base: position 4,838,795 of record WPIO01000026.1, on the reverse strand, counting down.
CATCTAAATTAGTCCATGCATTCGTGACATCCCGTCTCGACTTCTGCAACTCACTGCTTACTGGCCTACCAGCATGTGCGATCAGGCGATTGCAGCTGGTGCAAAACTCTGCAGCTAGGCTTGTCTGTCGTGAGCATCGCAGTTGCCACATTAATCCACTTCTCGCCGACCCACACTGGCTACCAGTCAAGCAACGGATTGACTTCAAGGTTTTGTCGCTCACTTTGAGGTCCTTTCATTCTATGGCTCCAATCTATCTGTCAGATATACTACCCCATCAGGCCGAGCATCGTACCACCCGCTTTTCGGAATCCAACAGTCTAGAAATACCTCATACAAACCTTAAATCCTTTGGAGACCGTGCATTTAGTTCATATGCTTCCAAAGCCTGGAACTCCCTCCCGACCTGCGTCAGAACATCCCCTGACCTGACCACATTTAAAAGGAACCTAAAAACACACCTATTTAGGACAGCATTTAGTGGGTCCCTGTGATTCGTCCTTGATGTGCTTATGCGTGCTGACACTGTGCATGGTGCCACTAACCACATTTGCATGCTGACCCTGTGCATGTCACCCCTAACCATGTTATTCAATTTGTTTATTTATCAAGCATGATTTTGCTTACCATTCAACTGCATGTTCCTTTGCAGCAAATGTAAAGCGCCTAGAGAGAGATTAAGTTCTCCGAGGGTGCTTTATCAAGTGCATTATTATTGTTATTATTATTTTTAGTTCGTGTAATGCAGGAGAGTTTTCTTTTGCGGACTCAAAGCCTATGCGGCTTTCGGTATGCATTTGATATCCAGCAGACTTCATCTCCCGAAACAAAAAGAAAGTGAGAAGCATAGCTGAGTCGGGGGGGCACTTTAGGAAGCGAATAGCATAGAAATAGCGGCTCAGGAACGGCTGGAAAGGATATGCCGCAGTCAGCAGCTGGAGGGTTGATGTCGTCGCTTTGATGCTCGTTGCATCGTACGAATTGTGTGAGTTCCACAGTGTAAGACCTGCAGAGCAACAGCTTCTGCTGCCAACGGTCTTTAGGCGAAGGAATTGAACCGCTAATGTATTGTCTATACAGGACCTGTGCACTACGAGCTGAAACTAGAGCAGCATTACACCTAGGTAATTATGAGCCAAGCCATATTGGGCCCTTTGGATCAGCAAACGTACTTATTTTACTTACCATTCAATTGCATTTCACTTTACAGCAAATGTAAAGCGCCTAGAGAGAGATTGAGTTCTCTGAGGGCGCTTTATCAAGTGAATTATTATTATTATTAACTCTGCATCCGTCGATCGACCGGAAGCCATCGAAGCTCATTCAGTAAAAGAGACGCGTGGTCAAACTTGTGAAATATTTTAGCTAGCTTTTCAAATAAATGTATCACCAGCAGCAGTGGCCGAGAGGCTTTTTCGATAGCCCAGCCAAAATGGAACTGTAATAGGTTAGCCCAGACAACCAGCAGGCCAACCTAGTATACAGTCTCTAACTTTAGGATCGGACGTGATGGCTAGCTGCGACAGCAGTCTTCTTACTAAAACTTTCAAAATTAAGGTCATAGTCAAAGAGGATACCAAAACTCCGAGCACACGGCGACAGTCGCTGGACAGCATCATATATTAGAGGAACAAGGTCGACTAGTCCAGCTAAACGCTTGGGTTGTGTTCTGTAAGTAGCTTTTCGATTTTATCATAGTAAAGTTTAAGGAAATTTACTGGGAATCTTAGTAACGGCTGACTGTCGACTTTTTACTTCTTGCTAAGGAGAGCGGCAATAAGCTACTATCGCAACGATTGCTGAACTACGCTTTAAACTTACGGCTATTGGATTTGCAGCTCACGTCACCTGTGCAAATCTTTGACATTCTCATGAACAGGTTGCATCCTATAAATGTTCGAAGCATGCCGAAGTTTGGCTCGGATGCAGAAATATGAGCAATTTATTAATGAATGAGGCAGGAAACCATTCAGCCACAGAGTAAAGATCAAAGGAATAGGACCAATCAGCCTTATCGAGCCGATCATTCACCATCGTTTCAATTCATTTAGGGTCTGACTGAAAGACTGCAGCTTACGATATATAAGAAATCCCTGGAATTCCAAAGCTCCAAGTACGGACAAATAACTTTGAATTGTGAATTGGTGTCAGGCACTTTTTTAAAACAGTGCAAGCAATCTGCGTTTCACAAGGTGCAGTTTTCGGAGTTCTCTTAAGAAAAGCGTCTCTTAGGTACCGTATGCTGACAACAGTTTAGGGAACTCGTCGATAGGGTTTCTAAGTATTTAGTTTATGTAGTCCGTGAGAATCTCGCGGTAGTCAGTGTAATCTTCGTTGCAAGAATGTGGACAGGCATCTTGAAGAGACTGCAAAAATATTCGTCAATTCTTTACTTTAGACAAGTGCCTGGACAAGTGCTTTTGCTTATTTTTCTTACATTAAGGCTTAGATCGGACAGATGCGATCGAACAATGCTCAAAGATGGTAAGCGAGAGTATATTAAGGCCACTAGGGCGAATATCCTTAGCGGGCAGGCTGTCCACAATACGGCTGCAAATACGAATGGCCCGACAGATGCGCTGGACTAAGTCACCAAGATGTCAAGAAAAGCGTGCACCAGGCTGTTGGTAAGGACAACAAAATAAATTTTTAAAATCTCCAGCGATGGGCAATGGTCAGCCACACAGGAAGATTTTAGTGAGAAACTGTTCAATAAAAGAGGCTTGGCTACACAAAAAAGGTCGGTAGATCAATATCGTGATCTCTATTATTACAGTACTGACTCCTGATTGTGAAAAATCACGAAAAATTTCATTGTTGCGTTAAAATGCGTTGGATGTGTTTGCTGACCTAAAAGTAAGCTCAGCCTGGCCGCTGAGCCCTGCCTATTGTCGGGCAAGGATTCCGTACGAGGGCGACCTTGTTCGTGAAATTCTCAAATTCTATTCTCAGTTTCTTTCTGTTTTGACCTTATCATTAGTGAAGCATTCTCTCAGCTTAGACAACACGAAGCTCCTTTGTTTCTTCAGTCTCTTCCTGTTGTTGAGTTTCGACAGTGTGGCTGTCTCTAAGTGACTTCCTTTGTTGCTCTTTTTGTCTATGTTGTTGGCCATAGGTTTACTTATATCCTGCTCGTTTTGCTTCTTTTTGTTTCTAATTCGTTGCTGTGACAACTCCACTCGCCAGGATACAGTATCTGGTGAAAACCGCAGGTTTTATATGGAAATTATCCTGCACCCGTAAAAAATCATAGAAAACTTCAACTCTGCTTTAAAAGCTGGCCTGAGCGTCTGCTGACATGCCCCACTGACTGCCAAGCTTTAATTTTTATTTAAAAGCGCAAAATCTGAATAAGAGGAAACAGAAATTTTCATAGACTCTACCATATCATATATTTCATATATTCTAACATAGATTCTTAATCATTTTCTTATAAAATTAAGCAATCTAATTTTATGACATTTACACTTAAGTGTCGCTTAGCAAATTGGCATTTATTTGCGTGTACAGACGTGCTGACCATCTTAAAATTAAATAACTGTATAGTAAGACCAAGTAAAGAATCACGCGCAAGCTCATCATATTTATGCATCTACATCACTTACTAAATGCAAGCGCAGCGTAACTTCCGGTCTGTCTCGCTCATTCTGGTCGCTTACCAATAAGCCAACTCGGAAGCTGAGAAGCGCCGGTAGCATCAGTCTGATTTGGGGCAACAGAAAATTGGTTTTTAGCTGCTGGAATGCATGGCTACCCTTCGAACAACTTATTTAATTCATAGTCATGTGAATTTTTAGAATTTCATTGTTCACTTTTAACTTTGAGAGTGTGTAGCAGCTACACATGCAAATTAGAAAATTATCTCCTTTTTGACACTAGTCATTGCTTTTTTGACATAGCATTACTATAGACATATCACTGAAGACTAAATGTAAGTGTGACGTCAGTGATTGTGAGGGACTTACGGACTGACAAACAAACCTAACTTATTACAGCTAGACGGCGTGTGGTTCGGCATCGGCATACGGAACGCTGGCCCAGAACAACGCCAACGGTTTATTGCACACGGGATGGAGCAGCAAGACGCACGACTGCCTTCGCCCCCTTCTCACACTCGAGTCTGCCCTCCTCCTCCACTCCTCCAGTCCACCATCTCACCACCAGCAGGTTACCGGCCTGTGTATATACCACATCACGGGCGGACCACAGCTGTGCACCGGCAGACCCAGATGGTGAATCCACCATCTGGCCACCAGTGGGTTACCGGCCTGCGTCCATGCCACATCACAGGCTCATCAGAGGAGCCGGCATACACTCAAACTATACGGCGCACTCGCCGAACATGGGAAGATGGTGCAGTGTTGTCTTCCGTGACCGGTACTTCCGAGGGCGATGGGTTTATACGCGTAATGTACGTCTACTGTGACTCACAGTGAAGTTGAGTTCACAGGCAGCGAGCAATCGGAGGTAGTTCGAACACTGCTGTCCCATGCCCAGCAAATATTTATCTGCAGCATACATTGCACGAGCCCTGCGCTACTTTTAGAAAGCCTAGACGTCGACGTGCTTAGACATTGGTATAAACATCTGAGTTGGTCCACGCACTTTCGACAAACCGCCTCGACTTCCGTAACTCACTACTCGCAGGTCTTCCTGTCTGTTCAATATGTTTATTGTTGGAGTAAAACACTGCAGCCTCACTTTTCTATCGTGAACGTGGAAATTGCCACTCTTTTAACTAACCTACACTGGCTACCCACCAAACAGCCTATCGAATTCAAGACAAAGTTGTATCACTCACTTCTAGGTCCGTTCATTATCCAGGCTCCAGCCAACTATCCGAAATACTTCCCGGTCAGGCTAAGCAGCGTACTACCCGCTCTTCCGACTCAGGTCGTTTCGCTGGACCTCTAGCCGATATTAATGTTTTGGAGTCAGCGCTTTCAATGCATATGCTTGCAGAGCCTAAATTTCACTTCAGCCTGACGTAACGACATTCTTTGACTTCATGGCATTTAAGAAAAAAGCTAAGAACTCACCTGTTCCTAGCGTTATTTGCTGGGTCCATAAGAGTCTACTTTGTGTGTTTATGCATGCAGACACTGCACGTTTTCACTAGCCATTTGACATATCCAAATTTGTTAACCAATTTTTTTAGAAAAAATGTTCATTAAATAGCTGAATGAACTGAACAATATCAAGATTCATAATAATCACTCATATCACTATCACTATCCTCTGCATCAGCAATAGTGATGATTCCCCTTCCTTCTTCTTCTTTCACATTACAGGCTTGAAATTTAGTGGAAACTCTGTTATCATCATTGTCGTCGTCACTATCTTCTTAGACTGTGCAATCTTCCGTACCGCCCATTGCATTTGAAATGCCATACTTATTGAAACTTCTTGAGAAGCAAGCCTATTCTACAAATTGTTGCGACCAGTTTATATTTTTTGGGTGGCATTCAAAGTAGGTACGTTGTTTAGCGCAATATTAAAACAAACAAAGGAACCTCCCATTTATAAGCCCTCTCCATTATCTGACCCCAAATTTGGGGGAAAGGGTAAATACACGGTAAAATAGGGTAATTTCTTAACAGCTTATTTAAGTGGTTAGAAAGAGATCTAATTATCTGAGGATCCTAAATGTCTCATGATTTTTTATTATTATTTAAAGCTAGCAGCGTGGAGTCGGGCGGGTTATTTCGGGCGTGCACATTTTGTTAAGACATTCTTAGAGAAGAAAAAATTGAGGATCAGAAACTCTGCACGCTATTAAAATTTAAAATGCACGCAGATTACTTCATGACGCGTGCGCATCGCGCGGCCAGTTAATACAGACGGTGTGATTCCTCTGGCGCAGCTTACTGGCTAGCAAGTGCTGTCACGTGTTTGAGGTCGGGGCGCAGCAGTACGTGACTTACTCAACTCGCAAGAAAAAAAAGTTTCAGATGCTTCTATTGATCATCATTGTTTTTCATATTTCACTGGTTGGCGATTGCGAGAGACTGGCTTGGATCGTGGCAGAAGGCGGCACCGTCCTCAACTTCCGGAGTACTCAGGTCGTTCGCTCGCACGCAGGCTCTTCCGGCGGATGCTCCTTCACAACAAACGGGCCCATGGAGAACTGCTGTGAGTCGGTCGAGAAAGATATTGAACGCGTAATATCCAAGTTTAAGGCAGTGGGGGCCTACTCATGCAGGACTCTGGAAGAATTGATATCTTCGGTCCATGGCATCCGAAATGAACTCAACGAAGGTTCGTGGTTTGTGTCTAGCGCAACACGCGGCCACTACCCGTCTACTCCCTAACCGAAGCAGCCTGCTCAGCACTGTGACTCGGAAAACTTTTGCCAGAAATTTCCCCCAAACTTCCGCGAAACGGCGAACTTCCCGAGTGCTCCTTGTTTGCAAGGGCCTGTGCACAGCTCTGAGTTGTTTGCGCACGTATAATTTCGGGCCGCAAGCAGAGGATTCGCGTAGCGGCAGCGGCTACGTAAACCCGTGCGCCCATGTACTGGTGGGTGCAGAATTGCCAGTCATAAGCTTGATGTAAATGACACATTCCACCGCTAGGGATTTTATTTTTCCTGCTTTTAGGCTCGTTGTCCCGACTGCCTGCCTTCTCACCGTTGGTTTCGGACTCGAGCTCGTCGCCTCTTGTCCCTCGAACTACTTCCTCACTTGATGAATAAAAAGGGTCAAAAAAGTTATTAATAGTGTCCGAAAAGAGATTATATGATCGGATAAATGACCCACGTAAAAATAGCGTTGCTTCGTTTTACTTGCTTTCACGTACTGTCTTGGCGTTCGTGGGCTTGCTTTCTACGTATTAGGGGAACTATGGCTTCCTTCGACTTTCTTGTTTAAAGGCAGTATGCCCTAAACAATTTTCGGGTCTTGCTTGCACTGCTTCATCCAGCCGCCACTGCCTCCATTCCTGCATTTGCTGTGCTGGCTTTAGTTTGCCGAATCATTCGTATACTCAAAAGAAATTTGTAAAGTCGGCCTACTTTCAGCTGAGGAGCATTTCCGAAATTAGGGCCTGCCAAGACAAGTAAAGCACGACAGCCAAACTTTTTGGTTCGTTTGTATGATAGCATCTTCATTGCTGCAACGTTCTTAATTACAGACTCCTGGCCTGTGCGCGTAATCGCCAATCAAGTGCAAATCTCGGCAGCTCGGCTGGTCTGTCATTAACGGCCCAAATGTATTATCACACCACTTCTGTATGAGCTTAATTCCCTCCCTGGCGACCATCGCATCTCAAGCATGCACTGAACCGGGTGGCCTCTGACGGATTAGAGTGCTGGCAGCTTTCTCAAGCACTTTGCTACCTCTTTGCGGTTTTGCCTGTGCTCAGGTAGCAGTAATCTCTTGAGCATGCGATTCCGATGCATTATGCATTACTTATTGCCCCGTAATTATCTCATGCCACCGATGCTAAATATTAGTAATAATATATGTATGTATGCATGTACCTCCATCTGGAACTCCACAAAACCACAAAGACTGTGTGTGTTACTCAGGAGTATTTTTGTATAGCGCACTCACAGTCTAAGCGGCTTTCGGTACGCATTCGGGAGCCAACAGACTTCATCTCACTCGAAAAAGAGAAAGTGGGAAGCATAGTAGAGTTAGGAGATCAGTTGAGGTAGTGCGTAGCATGGAAGTAGCAGCTCAGGACTGCTGGAAATGATGTGCCATTGTCGGCAGCAGGATAGTAGTTGTCGGTGCGTTAGAATTTTGGAAGTGAGTTCCACAGTCTAAGACCCGCAGAGCTAAAACTTCTGTCACCAACGGTCTTTAAGCGGAGGAGTGCAACAGCTAATTTATTGTCCATACACGACATAATATAATAATACATTTTAATAGTGCCCTCGGAGAACTCGATCTCTTTCTAGGCACTTTACGTTTACTGCAAAGGAAGCACAATCGAATGGTTAGTGGTAGCATGCTCAATAGCAACAAGAATAACATGGTTAGTGGTGACATGCTCAGGGTCAGCATGCAAGTATGGTTAGTGGCAGCATGCACAGTCAACATGCATAAGCACATAAAGAACCAATCACACGGACCCAGTAAATGCTGTGATAAATAGATATGCTTTTAGTTCCTTTTTAAATGTGGTCAAGTTAGGGGATGTCGTGACACCAGTCACAAAGGAGTTCCAGGCTTTGGGAGGATACAAACTAAAGGCACGACCTCCAAAGGATTTGAGGTTTGTACGAGGTATAGGTAAACAGTTAGTTTCCGAAAAGCTGGTGGTACGATGCTTAGCCTGGTGGGGGAGTAGATCTGATAGGTAGCCTGGAGCCAAAGAATGAAGGGACCTAAAAGTAAGTGACATAACCTTGAAATCGATTCGTTGCTTAACTGGGAGCCAGTGAAAGTGGGCGAGAAGTGGTATGATGTGGCAACTTCGACGCTCACGACAGACAAGCCTGGCTTCTGAGTTTTTCACCAGCTGTAATTGCCTGATTGAACAGGCCAGTAGACTAGCAAGCAGTGAGTTACAGAAGTCGAGACGGAATGTCACAAACGCATGGTCCAATTTAGATGTGGTATCCCTGTCTAAGCAAGTCCGAATTTTAGCAGAGCCGTTTGTGAGTTAAACTTTCGAATTTCTGAATCACACTTGGTTTGCCCATAACTAGTAAGTTGGTCTTAATCATTCAATTTAAGAACGTTTGCTGTCATCCATGTGCAGATGTCATCAATACATGCAGCATGGGAGCTGAGAGAATTCGACGTGCTGGAAGGCTAGGAGGGATCAAAGCAAAGGTGTAACTGGGTGTCATCTGCATAGAAGTGAAAGCCTAGATTGTGCCTCCCAATCAAATCGGCAAGAGGGAGAGTATAAATCGTGATAAAAACGTAACCAAGCACAGAGCCCTGAGATACCCTATACTCAGAGGTTCATCGTATGATCTCTGTCCATTCTCATTGTTATTGTATGACTATTGTCTCTGTCTCGTTGACAAAGGAGCTAGAGAAGCGATCAGCTAGATCTTCGCAAGGATCATGTGGTTCTGAGCTAACCTGGTTGCAGATAAGCAGATAGTTTATCATTGTCATCAGCATTTCTGGATTCTGCATCTGTGATTTAACAATATTTTTATAGAAGCTAGGCTTGGTCTTTGCTAGAATCGATTGGTACGGTCTACAGTAGTCCTCGTATTCCTGTCTATAGACAGTCCTTATCTTTTATATGCTTTTTCAAGCTTTTGCTTTGTAGACCTAGCTAGTTTAATGTCTGTAATAAACCGTAGGCCGTCTGGGCGAGGCAGCACAGTGTGCTTAGTCAGCTAGGCTTGTCTGTCGTGAGCGTCGCAGTTGCCACATTACTCCACTTCTCGCTGACCTGCACTGGCTACCAGTCAAGCAACGGATTGACTTCAAGGTTTTGTCGCTCACTTTTAGGTCCCTTCATTCTATGGCTCCAGCCTATCTCTCAGATATACCACCCCATCAGGCCAAGCATCATACCACCCGCTTTTCGGAATCCAACAGTCTACAAATACCATGTACAAACCTTAAATCCTTTGGAGACCGTACATTTAGTTCGTATGTTCCCAAAGCCTGGAACTCCCTCCTGACCTGCGTCAGAACATCCCCTGACCCGACCACATTTAAAAGGAACCTAAAAACACACCTATTTAGGGCAGCATTTAGTGGGTCCCTGTGATTCGTCCTTGATGTGCTTATGCGTGCTGACACTGTGCATGCTGCCACTAACCACATTTGCATGCTGACCCTGTGTATGTCATCCCTAACCATATTATTCATTTTGTTTGTTTTTCAGCATGATTTTGCTTACCATTCAATTGCATTTCCCTTTGCAGCAAATGTAAAGCGCCTAGAGAGAGATTAAGTTCTCTAAGGGCACTTTATCAAGTGCATTATTATTATTATTATGTGCAAACTCGTCGAGCTAGTCAGTTACTTTCGTATTGTAGCAATCGACCAAAGATAACAGGTCGGAAAGAGAATTGAGTAGCAGAGACGGTGCAGATATTCTCTCACGGACAGCATCGATGTTAAGGGTCTTGAAGTTTAGTGATTCTCGAGTGATTTTAGATGAGGAGGAGGGTGCACGTTGTAGACTGAATGAGATATGCATGTGGTCAGATTATCAGATAATCAGATAATCAGAATTTGGTAATAATTTATGCTAGTGTGCAGTTGTAGGAGAAAGTTTGATCGAGTGTATGACCATTGATGTGAGTAGGGCTATGCACACGAGCCACAGGTAGAATGTTTAGTCGAATGTGTAACCCTTGATGTGAGTAGGGCCATGCACATGAGCTAAAAGAGCCAATGAGTCAATCAGTGCACGAAATTCAGTGATGAAGGCATCAGGTAAGTTCTTATCAAAATGAATTTTGAAATTACCCATAGCGAGGAAATATCGATTTCTTGCACACAGAATCGATACGAGACCAGAGAAATTTTGAGATAAAGGATGACTTTGTGCCTGGTGGGCGATAGACGACTGCCACTATTGGTAGCTTGTTTTCGGGTGAACTTAAAATGAATAAATAAAATGAAAAACAATAGATTCGAAAGACTGCTTTGAGGAGACTGCAAGCGGCTTGAAATTGAAGATGGGTCATACAATAGCAGCTAAAACAACCACCAGTTTTGATTGATCTAAGGGTGTGAAAGATGGAGAAGCCTTCGGGGCAGCATCGTTAATGACCGGGCAGTTTACCGATTTTAGCCAAATTTCGGTCAAGGCAAGCAGTTCGAGGCTTTTTTCAGAAGCAAGGCCCCTTATTAATAGGGGCATAAATAAATAATAAATAAAACCTAGCTGATTAAACAGCCTTATTTTGTATAGCAACAGAAGAGCCTTTACGGCTATCACCACCGCTTGCAGTGGCGATAAAGAATCGCCCACCGCAGGAATCGAACCCACAACCTCGGGACCGAGGTCGTGAAAGCAACCGCCTTACCTAGTGTGCCATCACGACTCACCATGCACTGCTTCAACTGGCTCTCATCCGCCTACTTTGCCGGTTTATTTGTAATCTCACCCTGTGTATTTGTCTTACTGTCTTCTTTTTTCAAGCTCACGTGATTGCAAGTTTTGCCATGTTAAGCATTTCTCTATTTCAGTTTAATTCAGCTCATGGGGGTGCTGGTTCTAGGTTATCCAAGATTATCTCTAGCAAGGTTTATTTTTGGACTTAAAATTTAAACTAGAAATATTATATTGCTGTCCTTCGGTCTCTCATTCTCAGACAGGCAAGCTATGCTTTTTGTTACATGCCCGAGCTCCTGCAGGATAATAGCCACACAACATTAATAATAATAAAATAGCTGATTAAACAGCCTCATTTGTATTCTAACTGATTTAACCTTCTCTTTTGTATAGCAACAGAAGAGCCGTCACGGCTATTACCACAGCTTGCAGTTGGCAATAAAGGATCGCCCGCTGCAAGAATCGAACCCATATGCTCGAGAGCGTGCACCTTACATCCTCCACTATTATCGCCCTATACATTGTGTATGCCTTAGCTTGTGGTCGATCTTTCTGCCAGTTGGCATTACATTGTTTGTGGCTGGCACAGGTATACTCATTGTGGTATGGTAAGGCTCCACTTAGCATACTGCTCTTGTTGGCGATTCAAAATAAGTTTGATCTCCGTTCTTTATCAGTTTCATTATGCGACCACCGTGGTTGCTCCAGAATCAGCACTGTTGTTGAACAGCAACAGTGTACATGCGTTGCCCTCCAGATGATCCCGGCATACCTCCTCATGCACGATCAGAGGGGTCTTCAGTCAGCTCAAAATGTCGCTGTGGGAGTTACCAATGACTGCTATGTCAGTCATTCGGGAGTTTTGGCAGCATCGCAGTGCAAACAGTTTCGTGTTCAGCCCTGCATATAGTCAGTCTGCTCCTGCCCTTGGATTCTTCTCCCCCCCCCATGCCTCACGTGTTGGCCTCAATGACGGTTGGCTTTTACTGCTTTAGGCAGTGATATCTGCAGGGTGTGCCCCAACCTATGTTTCATGGCTGCCAGGCATATTTTGGCTCTTTACCATTGCATGGCTGCACTGCTAGTTTTCGGACTGCCTCGAGTGAAGTAGCAGGTAGCTGATTCAACAGTCTCATTTCTATGGTGGCCAAAGAGCGTGGTCGTATTCACCTGCTTGCAGTTAGCATGGAAGATTGCCTGCAGTAGGACTCGAACCTACGATCTGAGTCTTGAAGTGCAAGCTCCCTGGCCTGGGAGCTTTGAATCTGCTTAATGAACACCCCCTGCCTCACCCCATTGTCCAGCATGGTCAGATCGTGAGCTGTTTCCTCTTTGCTCGTGATACAGCATGCACGGCTGATCCGGGCATGGGTGATCCTATGCACGGTGAACACCATTGATCACGAAGTTCTGCTTGAACGATTGAGAACAACGATCGGTCTGGCAGACGAAGAAGCACTGGCATGGTTTAAATCATACTTGTCTGATCGGGTTCAATCCGTGTCGTGTGGGGGTCAGGTTTCACGCACGAGAAGGGTCGCCTGTGGAGTCCCTCAAAGGTCTGTACTTGGTCCCTTGCTGTTCTCCATTTATACACAACCTCTGGGAAATGTGATTAAGGCACATGGAATAGGATATCACTTCTATGCTGACGATACTCAGTTGTATTTGTCATTCAAACTGTCCGAATCTGCTGCGGCAACTGAGAAACTGAATGCTTGCCTTGCCGATATTCGATCCTGGATGTCGGAAAACTTCCTGAAATTAAATGATAAAACCGAACTGCTGCTCATAGTTCACCCTAAGCGTGTGGCTGGATTAAAAGGCTTTGCTCTTTTAATAGGTGATGCTATTGTGCGACCATCACCACGTGCTCGAAATTTAGGTGTCGTTTTCGACAGCTGCCTCAATTTCAAAAGCTTCATTCAGAAGTCTGCTTCTACAGCTAGCTATCACATCCGATCCCTATCCAAGATTAGGAGCTGTCTCCCACAGTTGCTTGTAAAAAATTTTAACTAGCTCTCTTGTTCTGTCTTGACTTGATTATTGTAATTCCCTTTTGTCAGGGCTGCCAAAGAAAGCTATTATGCCACTACAGCGGACTATGAATATGGCTGCAAGGCTAGTCTTCAAGTCCCAGCGGTTTGAGCACGTGTCTCTTTTGCTGAAAGAGCTAGGATGGTTGCCGGTTGAGCAAAGGATACAGAGCAAAGTTCTTATGCTGACCCACAAGGCCCGCCACGGCTTGGCTTCTTCATACCTAGCTGAACTGCTGCATCAGTTTCAGCCTCTTCGAACCCTCAGGTCCTGTGTGGACAATAAATTAGCTGTCCCATTCCTCCACTTAAAGACAGTTGGTGACAGAAGCTTTAGCTCTGCAGGTCCCAGACTGTGGAACTTGCTTCCACAATTCTTACGAAACGACAACTACTCTGCTACTGCCGACTATGGCACATCCTTTTCAGCGGTCCTGAGCTGCTACTTCCATGCTACTCACTACCTCAACTGCTCTCCTGACTCTGCTATGCTTTCCACTTTCTCTATGTTGCGTGAGACGAAGTCTGTTGGCTACCGAATGCGTACCGAAAGCCACTTAGGCTGTGAGTGCGCTATACAAAACTCTCCTGCGTAACGCCCACTTGGTCTTTATGACTTTGTGGAGTTACAGACGGAGACACATTACAACCAATGCACGGCTGACCCTATGCACGGCTGATCTCAGGTGGTATCATTCTGCCACATTATTTGTTGCTGCATTGCACTGTTTGCTTTATAATGCTTGTCACGATGGCCAGCGTCTGGTCATTTTAAGATGACAGCCATTCAGTCAGCAGAGCAACAGAGTACACTTACGTGAATTGTACATGCAATTGTTCATTCAATGTAGGCCTGATTGGAAGACTGTATGTGGCTGTCTGTTTTAGTTTTGGGCAGTAGGTGCTGCTGGGGGGAGTTTTAACTGCACACTATCAGTCAGCAGCGACATATTAGATATACTGAGGGTGCTGTGTTGCCGACTATGGCACATCTTTTTCAGCGGTCCTGAACTGCTACTTCTATGCTACTCACTACCTCAACTGCTCTCCTGACTCTGCTATGCTTCCCACTTTCTCTTTGTTGCGTGAGACGAAGTCTGTTGGCTACCGAATCCGTACCGAAAGCCGCCTAGGCTGTGAGTGCGCTATACAAAACTCTCCTGCGTAACACCCACATGGTCTTTATGACTTTGTGGAGTTACTGACGGAGATACATTACATACATTACATTACATTGCTTTGGTTGTGGATGCTTTTACGTGGAAGTTTCTGCCATGTTTTTTCAGCAGCTGGCCTGTCTTTTTTTAGCTACTGACTTCCTGTTACAACCTAGTCTGCAACTATATGATTTACTTCCTATATTAACCCTTTGGACTTGAAAAATCTTGGTGTCACGTTACACAGCGCCAAATTTCATACCTAATATTTGCCTGGGTGAAATGAGAAACTATATTGCTCTAAAGCTGAATGAAAAATTTTAAAATGCAGAGTGGAGAGTAACAGAGAGAGGAGAGAAACACGGAGGAGAGATGCTATGGCAGACTCACAAAGGTTGAGATAGAAATGGGATGCATAGACATATCCAGAAACTGGGGATAGGAAGTATGGAAATATATCCATAGTAGAAAATACGAGACAAGAGAGTTGAGAGAGAGAGAAGAGAAGAGAACTAACAGATATGGTGATGAGAGGGAGATGAGAGAGATAGAGTGGACTTATACAGACAGGCATAGAAGCCAAGAGGTATGGTGATAGAGAGAAAGAAAAGACGAAGACCTGATTTTTCTCTGTTCAGTTTTCTTCAATACTAAAATTGATCATGAATCATTGTGCATGCCACCACAATTGTGAAAGAACCCGTTCAGAGTAAACTGTTTTATGCAGTGCCTCTTGTGTGTGGCCTACCAAAAACCGTTTGATCTAGCAGACCAGATGCCAGGCTCCTGTGATTTCCAGTACCATGATTCTTCACACTCAAATTTTATATTTACCAGCAACCTTTTGGAAGATGATGAAGTGGTAAAAGCATGTGAGGATGCGACTAATCTCACATCAAGCTCACTACTTGCTGAAGCTTCCACCATTGATTTTTGTCACTTATCTCGTTCAAAGGCTCGGGATTTCTGACTCCCGGACATACTGTGACCTTGCAAGAATGCTTGCGGAAAGTTAAAGACACAGTCAACCAGGTGGCGTTGCACCATCGTGAGCTCCATAGCAGCGTCTCGCGAGTTGGCAAGGTTATCGATAAGGTGGGCCTCACTTGTGTTGCTACATGTGATGTCCATCACTTTGTTGTGCCTTGATGTAATTGTGTATCAAAGGAACAGTCTTTCTTGCATTTATACACGATTGGCATGCTAGTGCAATGAGTTCCCAATATCATGTTAATTCATTTTAGCATATACTTCCTCCTCTACAGATATTGGAATGTGTCTCGTCAGTTTATGTTTCTGCCTTGGGAAGTGTGTCTTTGACTTCACGAAGCCATAAGTAAGCAGTGGTTGTAACTCGGGAAAAGGTTTATATAGCGTAAACAGTTATAGATATTAAATCATTAGCTGTCAATCATCTTCTCGTTCAATAGGAAATAAGTGAGATGCATATCTGACTTGAGATAAATATTTGATGAAGTAAGTTGCCTAGCCGGTCAAATGGATTAGTTGTCCTGAGTCTCACCGTCATGTCGCATCATAGTTTTAAGATTGTTGGTTCAGCTCCCAAGTATGAGCTGGCATATTCTTCTCTTGTTCTAGTAGTGCGATATGCCCTTGGATATTTAGCTGGTTGACTGTTAACGAAAGTGCCAGAGCTGGCTGTGGGAGGGACGGTAGCATTGTTATGGGTCATTGTGAAATTAAGCTCCACAGCATATGACCTGCATAGGAGAGGTACAGTACAAGGAAAGAAGGAGACAGCTTTGTCTGACCTGAGGGTATGAGAAGGGCCACTTGCTACAATAGCTACCAATCTTGAGCCGACTCCCGGACTCTCTCTTGGCTTGAATATGGTCACTTAATATAGCCTGGGCTGCTGAAAAGCTCGTTTACCCACTGCATATGGTGCTGGATATTGCCACTAGGTTAGAAATTTAGTCTCGAATCTCCCTACCAGCTGATCAGCAGATACAAACTAAAATTCTTAGACTGACCTACTAGGCTCTCTTCGCTTCCACTTTTTATTTCTTGCATGCAATGAAAGTTTTTTCTTTGTATATTGGCACCGAAAGTCGCGCTGGCTTTGACTATGCCGTTGAGAATTCTCTAGTGCAACACCCTTTTAGGATTTTGGTGGCTTGTTAAGTCACAAGGACATAAAGTTCTATATTTGCTATGGGTGGTAGTAAATGCTGCAGCACTGTCTATGTACACTGTACATGATTTTGGAAACTCCTTGTGCTACAACGTCGATTTCGTAAAAGTAACATACCAGTTTCTATGATTTTTAACCGGTATGGGTATTTGTTCATTGGTGCAATTAACATTGCAAATAGCCGAATAAAAATCACTGTGATTAGAACCCTTCATATACAATACACTTGCCACCTTTAAAAAGGTGTCATCAGCATCCTATCGTGTTGCAATGTATGCGGATTTGGCTGCTTCGTTTTTAGAGCTTTGTGTCAGACTTGTCGGCAGTTTCTTACGACATGAAGGGTAATGATAGGCTAAAGCTACTCAATGAAGTGGTCTGCGAGCATTTCCTTCGTCAGGGTCAGCTGGATGTAGCCGAATCACTCATCGAAGTAAGCATGTGCATTTAGATAGAACTTGATCGGGTCATTGTTGCTTACCTCTGCAGCTACCAAATGAAATTGATAAGAGCCGATCTCGGGCCGGCACTGACCAGTCAGCACTGTCCTTGTTTCATCTAGGAAGCCGAACTAGATCTGTGTGACGATGAAAAGCAGCCCTTCCTCGGCATCCACGGGATCGTGGACAGCCTGGCAAGGCGAGATACCCAGCCAGCCCTCGAGTAAGCCGCGGTAGCCGAGGTCTTGGCAAAGTGGCGGAGCAACGTTTGTGACTGCATCGCATTGCTACTCATGTCTCATGCAGGTGGGCCGAAGCCAACCGTGCACACCTCGAGGCTCATCAGAGCCCACTTGAGTTCAACTTGCACAAGCTGAGGTTCCTCGGTCTGCTCGAGAGCGGCGACAGCGGAGTGATGAAGGCACTCGTGTATGCAAAGAATTTCCAGCGATTCGCCTCTACCCACTCTCAGGGTGGGTGCGTTGCCCGAGCTTTACTCCAATGGCGTCCGCTTTTTATGTCCCGGCTGCTGCCACTAGAACTCTGCTTGCAGAAGCTGGGTATCGTCCGTGCAAGTGCTGCGTGTATACGTGCGCATGCAGTCGCTGCCTTTTTCCCTTTTGTGGGATGCAGACATCCAGCAGCTAATGGGGAGACTAATATATTCGCCACGCCAGTCGAATTCGAGTTTCACCAGCAATGGCCACTTACTCGACTGCTCGCCGTATGCCCTCAGCCCAAGTGCAATGAGCACGCTGTGGTCGGAGACGTGCGACCAGTTCACTCGCGATGCCTGCGCGATGCTCGGTTTACCCGTGGACAGTCCTCTGCGCGTTAGCGTGGACGCAGGAACGCATGCAATCGGGCCTCTGCTCAGCATCAAGGCTGTTCTTCAGCAGCGCCACTTGACCACAGTGAGCAACGGCAGGGAAGAGCTTCCGGTAATACTACTTCCTTTCGGCACTGACTTGCTGCCCTGCACTCGTCGGCAACTGGCTTAGCAGAAAATGAGCATGCGGCTCTGGCATTGTGCGATAAACATTTAAGCACAATGTCGACTGATGCTAAATGCTTAAAAGGCAGATTGAAAGCAGGCTTCCATCCTAATAGGTACAGATAGACCTTGGCCACGAGGCTCGTTTTCATTCCATCTTTGCTTGCCCAATATTGCGGCAGCAGACGTCCGAATCCAATCCGCCGATGAGGCTCGTCTGTGGCCATGTGATATCAAAAGATGCCATGAACAGACTATCCAACGGCAGCAAGTACGTTGTATTCAGCTCTTCTGTCATGTCTGGGTAATGTGCATTCTGTCTTGCTTCATGCTCTTTAGTAATGCGTTTCGTGTGTTTTCCCTAGGTTGAAATGTCCCTATTGCCCTGTGGAACAAGCTGTAGCAGATGCCGTACAGTTACATCTCTAAGCATGCTGCAACAGATTGAAGGTACTGTTCGTGTCTTGGACTTTTGTCTGCTGCAGTTTAATTTTCCTTGCTTTGCTACAAATCAAAGCCATAGACTTGTCAATGGCCTCGTTTTGTGCCTACTGTGTAGAAGAGACACAGGACATAAACCTGTTGACCCCTTTGCAACCGTAATGATCTGCTAAAATACTGCTGCTTCGAAGATGCTCTTGCAATAGTTTCATTAGGTTTCTTAATTATATCGGAAAACGCGATTATTTTCTCTACTCGGGTCGTTGACATCTTTCAGAGCTCCCAACCATATGGCTCTGGATGCACAAAAATGGGCCTTATTCAAACTTTGGCAGTTGCTGAAGACGTACATTGGCCAGCAGTTGGTGTCTTTATCTGAAATGCATCCCTGACATGACCAACGAATCTTTATGCGCAGTGGTGGGATGATGCTACAGAGGGTTATCTTCCAAGAAATCGTATGCGTTTGCCTAAATATTACTTGGGGGTGCTAACCCTATCTTGTGGTGTAATTTTTCTAGCCTATTTGTTCTAAACGCTGCAACATTTTATGGTTTGTAGAAACTCTCAGGATTTTTTTTACCATGAACATGTACAGACTGGGCCTCCCTCCTACCGCTTTCCACAAGCGCTTCAGTGCAATAGCTCTTCAGTATTTACTAGAGTACTTCAGTATTTACTTCTCTTGCCGTTCACTGGAGTCCTGCTGTTGGCTGCGGATTGTGAGCCGCTGGGTCTCAGGCTCTGGATAGGGGGCTTTCTCTTCACGAACCAGGTCGCGGGTTCAAGTCCTGCAGCAGACTATCCTGTATTGCCTGCAGCAAGTGGTGTGAGAGCTGCCAAGGTTCTTCTGCCGCTGTATAAATCAGGCTGCTGAATCAGCTGACTTGTACTTATACCTTCCAAGATCTATTTATACCCTGCAGATAGGTATTTCACTGAGATACTCGTCTTGCATCCGCTCACCGGCCGTATTACAGCTATGCCAGCAATTCCCACTTGCTAATCTCTTAAATGCATACTATGTGTTCACAGCCTCATGTGTATAGGCTAAGGTAGGCAGTGGAGGCTCTGGTTTTAGCTCCGGCAAAGGTCTCAAGCTCGGTGGCTGCCTTGAGGGCGTGGTAGGTTAAGTGTTCGGCACTGATTTGCATGCTGTTTCTTTGCATTCGAACATCTAGCCTTCTGGTGACAGGAGCCTTTTGTTCTTGCCTTTATCGTCATACGATGATTTCAAATTGAATTCGTATTTGCTACCACGTTTTTCTGTGCATACCTCATGTCTTACTACATGATGACGACTGCATATGACACTCCAGTGGTCAGCCTTTGCTTGCCTGTGCTGTCATGCATTATTGTTTCAAGTACTCCTCGGCATTGTAGATTTTACCTACATGTACAGCAATAAGCGATTTTTTTGGATAAAACCACCTTATTGATTTTGTGCAAACCCAGTGGTACTCAGAAATTGGAAAGCCTGACCCTCAAAATGGGCTTGGTCAGCATTACTCTTAGCAGAGTTAGTTGGAAAACCGAATGTCCTCATAAACTGGTAAGCCTTTCGGGAACTAGAAAGTCTCAACCAAAAAACTAAACCTAATCAAAGCTCAGCTATCATCTCCTGTGGGCTCTTCACAAAATCTGGCTTTTGTCTCATAGAAAAGCCTGCCTACTTAAATACCTGATCGTCTTTTAGCATTAGTTTATAGAATTAGTCTTATAGAAGTAGTTTGGGTGATGCTGACTTGATATATCAGAACACGTGGCTGCTTGGAAAATAAAAAAAACCTAGGTCGCATACAGAATCAATCTTGATAATGAAGTACATAACAGCCAGATGCCTAAAATCTAAATAGACCAAGTTCATTGCATTCCCGGATAAGTTTTAGAACACCTGCAGGACAAATGTGTGTTGAGGGGCTGTCGGTCTTGGCATTGCAAGTCGCCAATACCTGGTACTGCTCATAATGCCAAGGGTCTTCATCGCTATGGAAATCAGCATATGGTTTATGAGGCCTCAAATCATTGGGTCAAAGGGGAACTGCAGCATGCGAATAAGGGCAAAACCCTTCACCTGCTACTCTTTCCACAGCCACCCAGTTCAATCTTCTTGCAGGGCAAAACCTTAGCCTTCCTTTCCCACCCTCAGCAAATACCCCTGACGATGATGTGATGTGAACTGATAGATAGTCTGTATCTCGGGGAATAGTGAAGCGAAAAGTGCTTGCTTACTTTGGAGTAGCAGTAGTGCAGGCAAGGCAGGCTGGGGACCGCTAGTAAAATAAAGTTGCAGCCGGCTGTTTTAACAGCCTCATTTTTAAATACCGGCAGCAGTGCCTTAACGGCTATCACTCAGGCTATAAATAATTGCCTGTTGTGTGACTCGAACCTGCGACCTTGGTCGTGAAGTATGAGTACCTTCCTGGGCTAAGACCGAGAGCTGTAGAGATGAGAGAATATAAAATATAGGCCAGAGCTTTTTGTTCGGGTATGATGTCGAAGCGCCTCTGTGTATTGAACTCGGTCCATATATTTCTCGTGTGTGGACTTGCCATTAAAGCTCCAACCACAGGAGCAAAACTCTTGATTCTTCGGGGTGCCTCTTAAAGTTGAACCTTGTGCAAGCCGAGCAAAAGCTACAATAACACCTATGTGGAAGGTTCAGACTGGCACAGTGCCTGTGCGATTTGCTGAGTCTCAGCAGCTGATAGGTAGCCTAACCTGTTATTTTGAAATGTAAAGCTCGATGCCCCCAAGACACAACCTCTGCCATGATTAATGAAAGAATTAATTTATTTGTCACAGCATTTAGTGGGTCCATGTGATTCTTCCTTTACATACTTATGTGTGCTGATGCTGTGCATGCTGTCACTAACCTTATCTGCATGCTGACCCTGTGCACGGCACCTCTAACCATGTTATGCTTGTTGTCATTGAGCATGCTACCACTAACTATTCGATCGTGCTTCCTTTGCAGCAAGTTTAAAGTGCCTAGAAAGAGATTGAGTTTTCTGAGGGCGCTATATCAAGTTTATTATTAATTTTGGCTCAAATGCTATAGATTATCCGTGCCTTGTTTACATACATGAAACAGTGGTTATTACGGTTAAATGTTAAAAATACTTTGAAGATTGATCAAATAATTGAATAACAGTTTTGGGCACCTTTCAAAAGACAAGCCTGTTAGAAATGAGATCTGAAGTTTTGACGAGTTCCAGATTAAAGAAAAGCATTAAAAATGATTAGGTAAACAGCGTAATATATTACTCCCGGCTTTGTTGAATCTTGGTCCATCTAGGTACATGTTTGCAGCTTGTTGAGGTACCTGCTTGTGACTTTTAAACAGCTTCATTTACAATGTAGCTTTGTGTCTTGTAAATTCCATAACTTGACCAATACTTAATAATAATAATAATAATAATAATAATAATAATAGACTTGATAAAGTGCGCTCAGAGAACTCAATCTCTTTCTAGGTGCTTTAGATTTGCTGTAAAGGAAACGCGATCGAATGGTGAGTGGTATCGTGCTTAATAAACAACATGAATAACATGGTTAGGGATGACATGCGCAGGGTCAGCATACAAGTGTGGTTAGTGGCTGCATGCAGCATTGTCAGCACGCATAAGCACACAAAGGACGAATCACAAGGAGCCACTAAATGCTGTCATAAATAGGTGCGTTTTTAAGTTCTTTTTAATGTGGTCAAGTCAGGGGATGTTGTAACACAAGTCGGGAATAGTTCCAGGCTTTAGGAGCATACGAACTAAATGAACGGTCTCCAAAGGACTGTTGGATTCCGAAAAGCGGGTGGTACGATGCTTGGCCTGATGGGGGAGTATATCTGAGAGATAGGCTGGAGCCAAAGAATGGATGGACCTAAATGTGAGTGACAGAACGTTGAAGTCGATGCTTTGCTTGACTGATAGCCAGTGCAGGTCGGCAAGAAGTGGTGTGATGTGGCAACTGTGGCGCTCACGACAGACAAGCCTAGCTGCAGTTTTGCATCAGCTGTAAGCCCCTGACTGCACACCCCGGTAGGCGAGCAAGCACCGAGTTACATACTTGATATATCGACATGAAATTTCGAATGTAAGTTGAGCTCTGTGTGCACATCGCTGCAATAGTCATTTCTGATTTCAGTTGGTTAAGTGTTTCTATATATTGTCTTCATATGTCATTGAACTTAATCTGAAATCATGGACATGTATAGCAAAAGTGAAGGATATCAGCTAACCTTCGCAAGGATGTAAGCTTAGTGAGTGCTTACTTACATACATAGATTTATTTTTCAAATTAGTGTTCATATACTGTATATAGTGTTTGAATAGGCAGTTCTATTAAGGCTGTAAATGACTAGTCATTTACAGCCTTAGAAGCCTTTGCAATAAGTTGCTAATAGTATTTTTGCATTTGCATAAAGTAAAGGTCGGCTGATTCAACGGTCTCATTTACGTATAGCAGCATTAGCGCCTTAACGGCTTTTACTTTTGCTTGTAGTGGGGTATAAGGAATTGCCTTCTGAAGGATTTCAACCCTCGACCTTGGGAGTAAAGTTCGAGCATGCTAAGTAATGCAAAACTCGGCTCAACTTGTGTGTCGTGAACGTTGTAACTGCCACATTATACCACATCTTCCCGACCTTCTCTGGTTCCCTATCACCAGTCTGCATGGCCCTTTTGCACCAACTTACCACTTAACTCATCAGGCTCCCCTCGTACTACCCACCTCTTGACTCGAGTCGTTCAGCCAGGCCTCTAACCAGTGTCAAACATTTGGCGCGTACAGTTAGTTCCTGTGCTCCTAAAAACCTGGACTTCTCTACCGACAGACATCAGACATACCTGAATTTACATTTTAAGGAAGCTGAAAATCCACCTATTCCTCCAAGCACTTGCCCCATCCGTGTGAATAGTCCCTTACCTATTTAGGTCTGCTGAAATTGTGCATTTTATTATGACTTATCACTTTATAAGTTGACATGCTTCCTTTCCATCATGTCACAAGCGCCTAGAAAGTAATCAGCTCTCTTATTGTGCTATACCTATACTAATAACCTATACACTTTTAGATGTATATACTCCCCGTAAACAGACATCACTGCTGATTTGCTTGCTCGCAGTGTGCAAGTGACTATGAATGCGAATGTCAAATCAAAGTTTTTTGTAAAAAGCAAACATGAGAAATTGCCAAAAGGGAGAAAAAACTTCGATAGAAACTGATCCGGAAAAAGAGCAGAGCTAGTATTTGGTCATGGCCAACTGTATATCGAACTAAGTGGGGAAGAAATCGCTAAGGACTAAAATAATAACTTTTAAGAACACATCCGAACAAGGGACACTGTTGCAGATTCACGATCGTTAACGAATAATTAGTAAAAGAGAGCAAAATGCTAAAATGTGCATTAAACTATCGCGAACAGCAAAAAATGAACAGAGAAAGCCACTCAGCTGCGCACTGCCGTAACTCGAGGAAAGCATGATTTTGTCTCCAACTGCAGAAGACTAAAGCCCGACAACTACTCTCCTACTGCCGACTATGGCACATCCTTTTCAGTGGTCCTGAGCTGCTACTTCTATGCTACTCACTACCTCAACTGCTCTCCTGACTCTGCTATGCTTCCCACTTTCTCTTTGTTGCGTGAGACGAAGTCTATTGGCTACCGAATCCGTACCGAAGGCCGCCTAGGCTGTGAATGCGCTATACAAAACTCTCCTGTGTAACACCCACATGGTCTTTATGACTTTGTGGAGTTACAGACGGAGATACATTATAGCCCACATATTCGTGCTTCGATGCTCATCGATTTTGTTTTGCCTCATAAAGATTGTTCTACATTAAGAAAGAACTGCATGATCGCCATCTGTATGGCAGGCTCACCAGCTGGATCAGTGTTCACCCATGCCAAAGCAAATTTGAGTTTTCCTTTAATGTCTCACACCTCACGTGGTTGTTCAGAAGGCTAGTTATATTTATGTTGCAGTTAATAGTTGTTTTGAAACTCTCCGGGACAAGTTATGGAGTGTTGTGTGTATGTACACTGGGTTGCATAAGGGCATGCAAGAAGTTGACAATTATAGTCCCCTAATTTTTCCCAGATAGCAACCGTGTCGTGGGCATATAGCTGTGGTCTCATGCTTCTTGGAGCAGCTGGACCTTCGTACTTCCATTTGGTTGCCGACCATCGACAGCCCATCATAGCCATGTACAGTTAGTATATTTTCACGAAATAACCAACCGTGCAGGCCAACCTAGGCAAGAAAAAGTCGCGAAATGATGTACACACAAAACAGCAATGCCGACGACGTAATTTTAAGCATAATATACTGCCATTGCTTGTGTATGCCCTTATGCACGGCAAAATAAAATGTGACACTTTATGTAGCATAGAGTAATACTAATAATGCATTGCACACCTGAAATAACTGGTGAGCTACAGACTTACAATAACTAAAAAAAGGAGTGCAGTAAAAATCCAACGACGGCCGGAGGTCGTCACATGACACTGCACCATTTCGAGGTGCTGTGGGTGTCTCCGGCCTCGTAAGCAGCTAGCGCTCTGTACGACCTCGGGTCGTTGCAGTCGCTGTAGCTGCTGCTACTCTCACACGCCGGGGTCGGCTCGCTGGCCTGCGCTACAGGCATCTCCTTGGGCACGGCATCGCCGGCCACGGCTGCTGCCACTTGCTGGCAGGCGGCCGCCTCACCTGACCTCGGTGTCGTTCGATCGTCCTTGCCAACCGAGAGACTTTCCGAGGCTGCCTGCTTGGGCCCATCCACCGCCGGCAGCTCGCCGCTCACCTCACAGTGAGCTTTCCTAGGACGCCCTCGCACTCTCTTGGTTGCAGGAGCCGTCGCGTCGGCCTCTGACACGCTCTGCGACGCCGCCAGCTGCTGCTTCCTGTGCCCGTCGGGAGCGGCGGCAGCAGGCGTGTAGAACGCAGAGGCGGGCGGCTCTGATTCGTCTGCTGCCGACTGCTGCCCTTCGTCGGCGGGCAGCGCGCGTATTGACTTCCCGTCGACTGCGTCTGCCGGCGCGCCGACGCCAACGTTCGTGGCACTTCTGTCTCGGACTGCGACAGCAGCTGGCGGCGTCGCATAAGCCGACGCCGGCTGAATGCTGACGTCGGCTTCGCGAGCGAGCGAGACGTCGCCGCATCGAAGCCTTTGCCTGGATGGGCGGCCTCCGGCGATGGCCGCAGCAGCAGATGCTGCCAAAAGCTTCGGTGGCGCGGAGGCCGGGGTCGCCAGCTTTTCTTCTGCTGCCTTCAACGTGGGCGCAACGGCCACCACCTCAGATAGGTTCTGCTCGGCCTCGATGCCAGCAAGACCGGTGATCGATGAGGAGGCGGTGTGAGGCTGCAGCGTCTGGGGCTTCTCAGCCCTGGCTGCGCTGCTGCTCTCTCGGAGCGACTCGGCTGCTGCTGCAGTAGCGGTAGGAAGCCTGCGCAGCCTGGTCAGCTTGCTTCGCGCAGCGCCCTGCGGTCCGCGCCGCTCGCCGGCAGCGACGTGCTGCGCCTGCCGCTCGAAGCCGCCGTTCGAGAGGCTTGCCGAGGCCGGGTGCAGCTTCGTCTGCAAATAAAGTGAACGGTCGGGATCGGTCCCCTTGTTTAGGGCCCGTGTCACTGCTTGCTGACACAGCACCTTGCTGCCGAGGCCACACTTGCACAGCAGAGGAACCGGGCAGAGCTTGACTTGTCGGTAACCTTCACTAGCGATCGGTGTCGCCATGATCGGGCAGTAAGTACAATGCATCATCTCGTAGTGTCACTGGCCTAACTGCACCTGCTCGTGCTACGGCACCGTACCGTAATGGAATGGAATGTATCTCCATCTGTAACTCCATAAAGCCACAGGACTATGTGGGCGTTACACAAGAAAGTTTTGTTTAGAGCACTCACAGCCTAAGCGGCTTTCGGTACGCATTCGGAAGCCAACAGACTTCATCTCACGCAACAAAAGAAAGTGGGAAGCATAGCAGAGTCAGGAGAGCAGTTGAGGTAGTGAGTAACATGGAAGTAGCAGCTCAGGACGGCTGAAAAAGATGCGCCATAGTCGGCAGCAGCAGAGTAGTTGTCGGTGCTTAATAATCGTGGATTGACTTACGTTTGGTCTACCGGGATTGAAAAAGCCAGGACAGCATTTCACAAATCTCTAAACGTGGCCGGCAACCCACCAGAATCGGGCATACCAGTGACAAACAACTTGTGTTGACAGGTAAGAGGTGATGAATGGGTGGTGGCAGAGCACCCCTGAATCGACGGTACGTCCACACAGAAATGGCTATTACCTCATCGATAGATTTTGCCATTTTGCAACTTCGACAGGAAACGAGGGTGGTGCACAGAGTTGAACATGCAAGCAAGATGCATGATCTTCATCCTTACTTGCACACAGTTGAGCAGTTCTGGGGGACTGTGACCACGTGTGTACTCTTATGAGTGGAAATCTTGCAGCCATAGGGCAGCAATTGTCGGCACGTTTTGTAGCTCGGGATTCAAAACTTGCCTGGGCTAGCATGCCACTGAACTCTTCTCAGTTGGAACCCCCAGCCCAAGGACTCGTCTAGAGCACTCGGAAGTAAGCAATGCAGCAGGGCTGATGGAAAGAGCTTCACAGTAGTACTTTATACCTTTTTCGCCTGATCTTTAATTAATCCCGTCTTTGGCAAGGGCTGCAAGACTCCAGACGTCGCCTGCTTGGACTCGGTGTCGGGTTTGCCATCAAACAACGTAGATGCAGGCACCGACCTACAAACAGCCAACGATGTGTCGAGTGCAAACCATGAACCACGATCACCTTCAAGTACTACTTTCCAAATAATGCATTCGAAACTCCCGTGTTCTCGGCCACACTACAGACGACATGATGTATCTGCATGCACGATCAGCAACATCGACAAGTGATTCCGACATTAATTTTGACGGGTAGTAAAAAAATGACAATTACCAAACTTGGTTGTTTAACAGCCCTGTCAGCATGATTATGAAGTTAGATGAGGTGATAAATATCACCGAAGGTCCACAAATGGTGCCATGGGAGCCGTAAAGTAGAGTTTGCACTTAGTGATTGATGGTAATAATGCAATTCTAAAGCAAGCAAATCAAGAATAGCTCTTGGAGTCACGTACCAGAGCTGACGTATCTTGTATGCAAAATTTAGGTCAGCTGATTCATCAGCCTATATAACAGGCAGAAGAGCCGTAAGGAATATTCCTTACGGCTTGCATGGGTAATAAGGAATTGCCTGCTGAAGGACTCGAACCCACGACCTGGGTCTGTAAGTGTGAACACCTTACCTCTTGGGGTACTCGGTATGCCGCATGCCTTGACCGGCATATTAACCCTGTTAACCCAAAGCCTACTTAGTGGCTAACTGCTATATTTTAGCTTGCTAAGGCCTCTCAAGGCGCAGCAAACAGCTATATTTAAGAATACCCAACTTGTGCATAGCAGTAGTTCCGGGCAAGCTCCCTGGCGAATCGAAGCCATGTGCTCACCACAAGCTACGAGTTTGCAGTAATGACCGTACACACTGATTGTTAACCGAGGCACTTCTACAAGCTAGGTTATTAACGGCAACAAAGGTTAAGGCAGAATGTAAAGAAAATACTTTAAAAATTGGTTAATGATCGACTACGTTTAGGGTACCTTTGGAAAGACAAAATGTTTGAAATGGGACTGGAACTAATATCATTCAAATAAAGAAAAAAATGATTATGCAAACCATTCTAACCCACATGTAAATCGGAAGCAACATATCGAAAAATAAAAAAAGCGACGTATGTGACTTATGTCCTACATCAGTGGAATACGTGATGCCTAGCCTACAAGCAGTGTTGTTCGGGTCGGTATGCTGGAGCAAAAGAATGAAGGAACCATAAATGTTGAAACCTGGCAGATCGAGGTAAATGTGTGGAGCTTGTTGAGGTGCATGCATGTGACTTATAGAGCGTTTTAGTGTAGCTATGTGACTTGTAAATTCCACGACTCAATACAATACAATAATCCAATTACAATACTTCACGGATCAGTGAAATTCTATATGCGAGGTTAGCTCTGCTTGTACCACATTGCGATAGTTTATTCCTGATTTCGGCTGGCTACCTGTCGCCATACATGTCCATGATTGCAGAAAATAAATCCGGGACGTTTGGTGAAACGTTTACTAATCAGAGATCTTGAGTGTCTTCTTGAGTGCTTATGTTTGGTAGTTTAGGCATGACACATTTGAGCTTGTGCATGCCTGTCTGAGCATAACTTGCTTGCCATTAACCCTTGGCTATTATTTGTCATGCAGCTAAGTTGTCAAGCATCTGGATAGAGATTTGGTTCTCTTAGGGTGCTATACATACGCGACATTATTGTTATTATTATTGGCTATAAGTGTGTCCCATAAATAAGTATGCCTCATAAATTATGCTTTGGTATCGATTAGTGCGGTGCATCGAAAAGATAGCTTATAAGCTCCTGTGAGTGCTGCTGATAATGATCAGCAGGACCAGCAAGTAGCCTATCAATGGGAAAGGCTGACTAGAAGCTGTACATCTGCCGGGTGCTGGGTGTGTATGGGCTATGGAAGGGGATGCCGAGTCCTGGCCCCACTTGATGGACTTTTAGCCCAATCCGACCTGACAGGTTGCAGCAGGCTCCCTAGCCACCCTTCCTACCCTTCAGCCTTCTCGTGATTGGCTGTCCATGCAAGATCAAGGATTTAGCGCTCTCCTTGGCTAAAATAGTCTAGCTGAGGCTATTGCTGGACGTACGGGAACATGATCAAAGCCAGATCAGCTGTCTAAGACCGAGGCTGAGACAAGCTACAGCCTACATGATGGAATAAATGCATAGCAAGACAAGATGCTTTCGTGAATCAATGAAAGGCATGAATTAGCGCTGGGTTAGTTTTGATTATTCAGACAACAGTCAAATGCTCTAATGGCATGTGCTCGAGCAAGTTAAACTATGTAGCGATGTAACTGGAGGCGACATGCCATTCGATCGGAACGGCAGTCAAATAGTGGAAAGGAATGATAGCCGCAGCCAGGTCCAAATGGACTGAGCGACAGGCAACGGCCTTCTGGTGCTGATATTCCACACATTACTCGGCAGCACCACTTGGCTCGAGCAGCTTCAGAACTGCAGCAAGGCAGGAGTAAGGAAACATGGCAGTTAGTGACCCATAACAATAGTTAATAAAATATGACAGCGATACAATATCGAGAAGTACTGGGCATAGTCAAACTGGGCTATCAAGCACGACAGAAACAGCCAATGCTGCTGCCAATGAGGCGGAGGCAGAAGTGACACTAAACATCACACGAGCTTGTAAAAGCACAACTAAGGAACAACGGTGTGCCAATGTGCTGTCACAAGAGTTCGGCAGATTATTGCGTCACATGATACCATGTATCTCTGTCGGTAACTTTGAAAAGCCATAAGCGGGTGCTACAGAGGAGAGTTTTCGATAGCTCACGCAATTTTCGGTGTGCACACGGCATTCAACAGACTCCACCTCACAAAGCAAAGAGAAAGTGAGAAGCATGAAGCAGTCAGGAAAAGTCGAGGAAACAGCTCTCGTTCGAGCTCTCGTTCTTCGAGCAATGGTGACCACCATCTAATGCACATGAAAGTGGGCTAAAATGTCCGTAGATTCAGTCGACAGCAACGTTGAGGTCAGGCATGATTCCCGTGGATAATCGGTGGCAGTGCAAATGCTAGACATGAATATGCAGGATATCGTGAGCCAAAACAGTGGTCGACCTACCGCAATGACGCAGCAGAGGTACTGACAAACATCGTCGTCCGACGTCGAGTGGCAATGGGTGATCGAACAGATGCTCCAGCTCGACTATGCACATAACATGAGGCAGAAGATTCGTGAGCAAGAAAATCAGAAGATCACGAGCAAGAAAATATCGAACGATAGCCGTGCCAGCCAAACTTATCACAGGCAGCTTCGCCGACCCCAAGAGCACTGGCCCGAGGAACTACTCACAGTGCACTTGAGTCTAGAGGGTTTGCAAACATGTCCTCATTCGCTGCCTGCCATTCTGTGTCAGCAATAGCATCTTTTGGCGAATCCAGAGGCAATCTGCAAAATTTTCCATCCATGCCATGATCAAACTAACTTGAAGCAATGTCAGCAGCACAAATGCTAGAGGTCCTCAAGCAAAAATGTGTACAGCATTGGGCAGACAATGACGACCCACCTTCCTCTGCCATTGCTCAGCCAAGTTTCATGCTTGTGCTTAACATATGGTTAGTGCACACAGCCTAGATCTAACGAAAAGGGCAACCTGGCAGAACAGAACTCAAGCATCCCAAATGCCATTACATTGAAACAGCAAGGTGGCTGCAAAGTATACCACTGGGTATTGCAGCTTGCGTCCTTCCTCCCCAATGTATATAGCTTTCCGTGCAGACATGGCACATCACGATGCCTTCGTGTGGCTTAGAATACGGTGGCATGATGCTAAGCCTGATCTAGAAATGTTTCGGATAGTTATGCTGGAGCAAGAGAATGAAGAGACCTAAAAGTGAGTGACAAACCTTGAGTTTGATACGCTAACTGATGTTAAGCTAGTGAGAGTAAGTGAGAAATCGTGTAATGTGGCCATTCCGAAGTTCAAGACTGACAAGCCAAGCTGCCGAGTTTTTCACCAACTGTAATTGTCTTATGGCACAAGGCACAATACCTGTAGTTTGTTAGTAGGAGTTATAGGAAATCGAGGTGGGATATCACAAATGCATGGACCAGCTTGAATGTAGTATTCTTGTCTAAGCAAGCCCGAATTTTCAGTGTTAATAATAATAATGCACTTGACAAAGCGACCTCAGAGAACTCAATCTCTCTCTAGGCGCTTTACATTTGCTGCAAAGGGAAATGCAATTGAATGGTAAGTAAAATCATGCTTGATAAATAAACAAAATGAATAACATGGTTAGGGGTGACATGCACAGGGTCAGCATGCAAATGTTGTTAGTGGACAGCATGCACGGTGTCAGCACGCATAAGCACATCAAGGACGAATCACAGGGACCCACTAAATGTTGTCCTAAATAGGTGTTTTTAAATTCTTTTTAAATGCGGTTAGGTCAGGGGATGCTGTGACGCAGGTCAGGAGGGAGTTCCAGGCTTTGGGAGCATACGAACTAAATGCACGGTCTCCAAAAGATTTGAGGTTTGTACGAGGTATTCGTAGACTGCTGGATTCTGAAAAGTGGGTGTACGATGCTTGGCCTGATGGGGGAGTATATCTGAGAGATAGGCTGGAGCCAAAGAATGAAGTGACCTAAAAGTGAGACAAAACCTTGAAGTCAATCCGTTGCTTGACTGGTAGCCAGTGCAGGTCAGCAAGAAGTGGAGTAATGTGGCAACTGCGACGCTCACGACAGACAAACCTAGCTGCGGATACCTAACTGAAAATAGGCCGACTTGACTGAGAAGTGGATGTGGTCATCGACTAAAAAGTCACTTTAGAACATGACACCCAGATATCATTGTGCAGCTAAGGGGATCAGTTGGGCGAGCCCTTTTTTGAGGGATAGGTTTCCAATTTTGAGTAGCAAGTTTTCCAATAGCTAGTAAGTTTGTTTTTATTGTCATTCAATTCGGAAAAGTGTGTTGCCATCCAAGTGCAAATGTCAGCACTACACGAAGCAAGTTAGTTAAGTTTAGTTTTCTTGTCTGCTAGCACGCAACTTGAGCACATTGACCGTCTTAGGTGTAGCAATGGGAGCGTTGTACACGAGTTCTTGTGCTGGTCCAGTAGATTAGCTTGTTTTACTGTCGTATACAATGGACGGTGGAAAAGTAAAATACGGTCGACAGACATTGCCAGCGACGATTGGCTAACGGCTTTTTGCCGCGATCAACATCCCACATTGGAATGCCGATCCCTACCCCATTTTGAACAATGAGCAGTCAGCACATTGGGATCGGGGAGGTTCGGTGAGCAAAACTACAACACGGCTACACACGCGTCCAATAGAAGGCACAATCGATGCCTGGATACGGCAGCAAAGTAACACCCCAGCACGACAGCTACCAAATGAGACCACACTAGACGTAGTGCTATCGACCCAGCAGGCGCTTACTAGGTTCGAAAGGCCACCTCTGCAATCGACAGCTGCTACCTACCCACGTTTGCCATCTCGCGGGCAGGCTAGCGTTGCAGACGCTCTCCGCAGCCGGCGAGTGAGCTAGCAAGCAATAGACGTCGACCTACCTCGCTCCCCGGCGAGTGAAAGCTGCTACATGCGCTGCAGCTAGACTGACTGGTGTGAGAGCCATCTACACTAAAAAGCGAACCCTCACCTCCGAATCTTCGGGGCAGACTTCGCCGGCTCCTCGCGTTTCCGTTTCGGCCCTTGCTTCGACATGACAATTGATCACCAGCCTAGAACCGCATTTAAAAGCACGTTCAAAAATGCCACTCCACTGCACCGGCTCACGCAGCAACGATAGTTTTAGACCGGAGATGCAAGTTACCTACGTAAAAGAAGCTGGATACGGCGCAGATCAACGCTGTCTAAACAAATTAAACAGCTAATATGCCCTATACGAGTTTGGCTCAACAGAAGCGCTCAAAGAACCAGGAATCGCAACAGCGTTCACGTCTCGAGAAAGTACGGCGAGCTCCGGCACAGCGCCGAGCCGACGTCGCGCCCAGAATTCCCGCCTTTAAAGACGGCGCGCAAGTACCACGCCATCCAACTTCCGCCGGAGGGAATTGGCTGCCGCCATCGGCTCATCCCCGCCCCCAACGGAGCTAGGTTCATTGTCCGTTCTCTCGCTTCTGGCCCTTCTTGGAGCCGATCGAGATTTGCTCTCTCCACGTAACAGGAGTGCTGCATTTGCGGCCGTTGGTACAGAATTTAATCGCCGCCGCCATACGCTTACGGTTGCGGCTCTCAGCTTTCGATGGTCGCTACGGCTGTCCACTGAGAAAGAGTGAACGCAAATGATTTTCCGCCCGCCGTGCACGTTTGCACGTTTCCGCACGTCCGCGGGATGCGTCGGATTGTAAAAGCATTTAAATTCAAGGTTCGCGACGACGTCGCAGCCGTCTAGCGAATAGCGGCGGCCGCATCACGTTGCGGCTTGCCCTTGCGGCGGCGCGCCGAATGTAAGAATGGCATACCGCACTTGACGGTTGCGAACGGCTAACCTCAAGAATTGAGGTCTGAGCCACCGCTGCGTGTCGACCGGACGGCGGATCAATTAGATACCCGCGAAGGCTCATTCATGAGCGGCATCGTCAAATAGCGAATAGGCTGAGGATGGTAAAGTATAGAACGTTCATGTTGCTTCATAAGCAGGAGATTCCGAACATTGTATGTCCGCCTATGACTGCACAAAGACTAAGTGGGTGTTACGCAAAAGAGTTTTTTTTAGTACACTCATTTAGCCTAAGCGACTTTCGGTACGCATTCGATAGCCAACAGACTTCACATTTCTCACAATAAAGAGAAAGTGTGAAACATAGCTGAGTCAGGAGAGCAGTTGAGGTACTGAGTCGCATGGAAGTAGCAACTCAGAACAGCTGAAAAGGGTGTGCCATAGTCGGCAGCAGGAGAGTTGGTGTCATTGCATAGAATTTTGGGAGTGAGTTCAACCGTCTAGGACCTGCAAAGCAAAAGCTTCTGTCCCAACGGTCTTTAAGAGGAGGAATGGAACAGCTAAAGTATTGTCCATACAGGAACTGAGGGCACGAGGAGGCTGGGGCTGGTGCAGCAGTTCAGCTAGGTACAGAGGAGCCCAGCCGTGGCGGGCCTTGTGGGTCAGCGAGGTAACTTTATTCTGTATCCTTTGATCAACCGGCAGCAATCCTAGCTCTTTCATCAAAGGAGACACGTGGTCAAACCTCTGGGATTTGCAAGCTTACCTTGTTGACACGTTCATCACCAGCTGAAGTCGGCTAGTGACTTTTTCGGTAACCTAGCCAACACAAAATTACAATAAACTAGCCAACAAACAGCCAAGGAGCTAGTTAGTTTTCCGCAAGCCATGGTGGAAGACAGTTCCTGATCTTAGATAGGGTTAGGACGCGATAGCTACGATGTAGCAGCAGTCCTCTCAACAAAGCCTTCCAAATTTAGGCAGCTGTTTGTTGAAGACTATAAAAAAGTCCGAGCACACGATGACGGTCGCACGACAGCATCACCTATTAGGAGAGCAGAGCGTTAAAGTCCAGCCACACGCTGGATAGATTCCAACTACCGATGGAACACTGGAATTACTGTTATGTTGTACCCAGGCTGGGTTCGGTTGGCAGGGACCGGACGGCTATAGTGAGGGTTAGGGTCACCGGCTAGGCCGGGGTCGGACCTACGGCATGGCCGGATGTATGCGGTGACGTGAGGTCACCGGGGCTCTTGGGTACTGGAAGTTGGCCAAGTAAGTCGTGGTGTTGGAAGCTCCCGGTCTCGCCGAGTTATGCACCTGGATTCGTGCAGGCGTGCTCCGGCGATGCTGCCACGCACGCAAGGGAACGAGTACCCAAGGCCCGAGCGGAGCTGGATAGCTCGCTTGTTGTTGACTTGTTTTTATTCCGCGTTCCCCGTGTAGCGCGTTCGTGACCCCCCCCCCGTGTGTTGGCGTCTTTCGGTGGAAGCTTACGACCGTGGTAGTTGTCGACTCAGTCTAGCCAGCAGTTACTCAGCCAGCCGGGTTTTGGACGGCGTACGCTCGTACTGTTGGATTCGGAGTCGGTACAACGACAGGACTGCGGAAGCCGACTGACCCCAACTAACACGTTTGTTCGAGCTTGCTGCGTCGTCTTGCGCCCCCGTAGTGTACTGTGTATAGGACCCTCCCTGTAGACTTGTTTAGTTCACCTGTTGTTGTTGGCACATGCGTTATAAAGATGTTTAACCTGACGGCCGCTCGTCTTACCCTAGCTCGGCGGCATGGCGAGCGGCAGCGTGGCCGGAGTATGGCGGGGTTTGGCGGGAAATAGCTTCTGACCCCTTGAACCCGGTTACAATGTTACCATGTCTCCGGCTGCAGCAGCGCTAGTGGAGTCTCGCGAAGACACGAGCGGGCGAACGTGAGCGGTGAACGAGACTCAAATCTTTATTCCCGAGCGGGTACATATATGAGCTAGGGGCTGACTCACCACAGATAAGGGAGTGCATCCGTGGTGAGCCACCGTGGTGGGCCACGTGCCCACATCAAAGGCCGCACCGAGCCAACCGCCCAATCACCCGCCCACATCAAAGGCCGCACCGAGCCAACCGTCCAACCACACGCCGAGAGCGGGGCACACACCAGTGGCCGAGAAGCAACAGGCACGCACACAACATTACGAACAAACGTAGGCTTGGACGATCCGGTTGCAGAGAAAAAATGGCGCGGTGTCGCCATCTCGATTCAGCATACATTCCAGGTGGTTCGCGCATTTTACGTTTGCTCTCCTTTCCTGCCTTGAGACCCGCAGTCGCGAACTTTTGTCAGGGACTAAAATTGACATAAAGTAGGCGTTATAGGAAGTCGTATGAGGTGTCATGCAAATTTTCGCCAATGTTCACGCCCTCGTGGCCAATAAAGCTGCAGAACAGCCAACCCCTTTCAATATTTACCCGATTTATACAATACTTGAAAGAAAGTGAAAGTTAGTCAACGGATCCCCGATGTCTTGGCACCACTTTCCTCCTACTTAAGCCATGCTATGGATGTGCAATAGCTCTATTGACTGACACAAGCGGTTGAGCTGAGTATCTTTGCTATGAGCAAGCGTTATTGTACAGCCCCTTCGAGAAAGTTTGAGTCCATTCTTGGAGGGTGCAACCTTAAACCCCTGCCGAAGGATGTGACATCGCCGTCCTGCTGTCTTCATCAAGTCCAGGAAACTACTTCCTCGCGCGCGCAGGAAATCGTTGCCCAATTACTAGAAAACTAAAGCCATATCTCTATTTTTTCGCGGAAAATGTTGTCGTCAATAGACGCTCAGGTTGCTTGAATACCCACACGGACGACATGTCGCGGCACGGCACGACACGGACGAGTGTCTAACTCCAGTGACGTGCTTGCTGCGGCTTATGGCCGGTTTATTGCCCGCCGACATGTATGGCCTTATCGATTGGGTTGTGCTGTGGCCTATTTATGACTGACGATGAATCTTTATGGCAACAGCCCGGAAAATGCAAGGGCGGATCATCGGAGCAAGCAGGCGTGATTGCGGGCGTGGCGGAAGTATACCCGCCCGGCCTTCGTGGAGGCGTAGATTGGCACCGGCGCGCGTTTCTTGTTACATGGTTATAACCCGTGGGGCGGAAAGCCTACTTAGTAACGTATAGACCTGGTTTTAAAACGTAAATAACTCAGAGCAATTGCGGAGCCGGAGAGGTCTAGTACGACTGACAGACCGACTCAGGATAGACGTAGCCCGAATGTGGTGGAATAAACCTCAGTCATGAGGGACGTCTCACAATGCCAAGGCCTCCAAGTTGAAATACACCCAAAAAAGGCTCTTTGACTGTATAAGGATTGCTGCTGCCCTTTTTTCAAAAATGCAATTAACTGTCTCATAAAAAGACAACAAACAACAGCTACTCACCACGACCAAGATCAAGGTGAATGTATTTGATGACCGAGGTCGTGGGCTCGAGCCCCGTGGCGTATTTGAATTGTCTGAATAGAGATTAAGTTCGCCGCACTGATTTGGCCCAGCGGTTAAGGTGCTCGCCTCGACCAAGGTCCGGCTGAGGTTGTGGGCTCGAGCCCCGAGGCACATGTGAAGCGCCTGAACAGAGATTAAGTTCTCTTGGGGCACTACACAAGTGAATCATATACTCCGTGAAAACTTGCCCCGAGCGTGAGCTCTGAAGGCGCCCGCTCTAACAGCTTTTTTTAGCCATGTTGTATTCGTGGCGGTTAAAGACTGCTGTGCAAAACAGATTCGTAAGTAATCACTCTTGAATGAGCGGAGACAATTTAGTGGAGCCAGTTTAGGTGAGGCACCTTCGTCACTTCGAATCGTAGTGATTTCTCGCGTAGGGCCGCGACGCCTAACGTTGAGACAGCTGCCGTAGCGGCAGCCTGAAATGCGTCTAGCACCGGCCGGCCGGCGGGGAGGGGGCTTGGTGACAGATTCGCAGCGAACGGGCGCTGGGCCAAGCGTAGGCTGTCCCAGCTGCCCCAGATGGCGTAGGAAATGAAGCATTCTGCCGATCCGTTATCAAACTCAAAAGAGATTTTGAGGTCGTTAATTCAAATTGACCGGTTCGATTGCGAAACGTTTTTAAAGTGCTTTACTGAGGTGCCACAGCTCTTGGCGACAGTGTTTGTGGCCCGAGAGCATGCCTTGCACTCGAAGCGTGCCGCATTTAAATACCCGGATGATGCCGAACAGAGTAACTGCGAACACCGTTTCAAAAACGGCAATACTGGCGGCTGTCTCAATGCTGCAGCAGCAGTTCCAGCACAAGCCTGCAGGTAGGCCCCTTTCTGCGTCTGAGGTTCGGCTGTGAGCCGCCGCGGGTCTCAAGCTCCCGACTCGGCCGGCACGTAACCGACCGAGCTGATGGCAGGTCTCGCTGGGCGGAGCCACTGAGCACGACGACTGCGAGCGCTGGGCACGGCTGTAAAGCGTGAATAGCTTGCGTTGCTTTCTGCTGACGCACTGCGTCCTTTGCCACCGCGGCCGACTCCTCCACTTTGACCGCAACCTGAATGGAGCGAGCGAAGGATGCTGCTGTCATCCTTGATTGGCAACAGCACTCAGAACCGATTCGCAGTTAACGGGGCTAATGAATATTGTGCGGAGTGAGCCGTCCGGCAGTCCGTCAGTTGGCGCGAAATGGCGCATCGACGCCTCTTGACGAATGCGGGCCGCACGCTCGTGGATAATAATAATAATAATATTGCACTTGATAAAGCGCCCTCAGAGAACTTAATCTCTTTCTAGGCGCTTTACATTTGCTGCAAAGTGATACGCAATAGAATAGTAAGTAAAATCATGCTTGAAAAACAAACAAAATGAATAACATGGTTAGGGGTTACATGCACTGGGTCAGCATGCAAATGTGGTTAGTGGCAGCATGAACAGTGTCAGCACGCATAAGCACATCGAGGACGAATCACAAAGACCCACTAAATGCTGTCCTAAATAGGTATAAGGATATAGGATAAGCTCGCGATAAGCCTTGCGCTGCAGGTCCGACCGGCATTTGTGTCTTCTTTGAATGAGAAAGCGCACAGGGCGAAAATGCACACTCGTGCGATCTGTTATCTGCTTACTGTTCGCACCCTTGAAATCAAGTGCGGGCGTCTGCTGCGAAGCGTGCGTAGCTTGACAGCAATAGGAATAGTACCGGGAACTTGCTGACAAGAAATACTTGCGCCAATTTTCCGTCGGTCACGGAGTGTGCCCAGCGAATGTGCGCAGAATCATGCCAAGTAGTATAAGTCCTCAGCTAAGCGGTAGAAACAAAAGCTGCGAAATTCGGGATCGCCGCTTGATAACCGCCGGTCGGCTGCTGGCTGCTCACACCTTGTGAAGGGGCAAGCAGAATGCGCATTAGGTTATCCTGCTCATCGTTCGTTCATGAGCCTAATTTTCATGTTCGTTCTGTTAACTCCTCGAGCGGTCGCTGAGGGAGTTGTCACATTTCCCCCTCTAGGCCTTGTCAACTAAAACTGGATTCAAAAGTTATGAAGACAAAGGTGCTTCTTCAGATGAGAAGACTGCTTTATTTCCTAACGGAAAGGCCGCTCGAGCTGCCTGTCTTCAATTTGCGCGTTCGTTACCGCTCGACAGAGGAACTGTAGTTAATTTGTTAAGGGAATCGCGATTCATCATAGTTTCTGAGGGACAAATACTGTAACGCTGAAGGCTCGGCGGAATAGGCTTGACCTGCCGCTTACCTAGCGACAAAACCTGGCGCCTAATGCTGTTCGGTGAGCGCCTACGCGCAATAAGCTGGCCGCCACGAAACGAGCGTTTCTGACGCCGACCTGCTTACCGTTACTAAAGGGGGTCGTGAGTCCGCGGCGTGAATTGGAAAGCGAGACACAAATTGGGGATTTTACTGAGCTTTATTCGCAAGCGCACAAAGTCGCTGCGCGTCTAGCTCAGTTTTATCTCCACACTCCTCGCACGCTCGCAACAGCACCAACACCCTTGCGGAGGGGATACGTCTGCACACTGAGGCTGCTTACGTCTATAGTGGGGAACGACCCAAATAGACGGAGCCCGAACCGGAGCCTAAACCCTAACCGGAGAACTGGGACTCGGTTTCCACCTGTGCGGCAGGAATACTCCACACACGCCAACTCTAGCACTCTTGCGGAGGAAACACGTCTCCACACTGAGGCTGCATACGTCTATAATGGGATGGGAAACGATCCAAATAGACGGAGCTCAAACTGGAGCCTAAACCCTAACCGAAGAACTAGGACTCCACACACGCCAACTACGTCTAGCTCACACCGGCAAATCCTTATGGCGAGACCACGTGCTAGCGGGCACACACAAAACACGAAAGAAACACAAAATTCCAGCTCGGGCGAGATACAACCGTATTCGGTAGAGTCCACCGAATCCTCCTAACGCTGTCTCGTCCTGTCCCGTAAATCGCCAGCGAACAGCCCGCCCTCCTCCCTCGCTTTCAGAGAAACGAGTCCGGTGGCGTCGAAGCGAGGTGGAAGCGAGGTGCCGAACAAAAGACAGAAGGCCAAACGACCAAGAGCGAGCGTCGCTCGACTCTTAAATGCTTAGCTGAGACAATGGGGCAAGAGCTTAGTTGTATTGGGCCCGACACCGTGGCCCATTACGGTAAGGAATTAATACCGGCACTAGGCCACTGGAATGTCCTATCTGTCCAGCTTGAATGGCGAATGGGTTCCAGACGATTCTTTTTGGACAGAGTGATGGCAGAGGTTGACAGGCCAGTCAACATTAATCAGCAGCTCCCGTGGGTATCGGACCAATTCTAAAGGCCAAATCGCCATCGCTGGTCTCAGAGCTTCCTGGCTCGCTCTTAAGCTCTTGCTCTCTAACCGCACTGGCGCTCCTCTCTGGCTCACTGCTCTAGGACAAAGGAGTTCTTGCCGGCCGCCGAACAGCTCTTGTTCGCGATAAAATTCAGCCCAAGGCCAGCAAGGCGCTACAATACTACCGGCTGCTGCCGCTCCTTCGCCGCAGGTGGCTACTACTACGTAGTTTGACGCTCCGACAGCGAGCAAGCGATGGTGCAGAAACACTTTCGCGTCCGAGAACAACTGCGTATTTGGGCTCGCAGCGCGAGGGTTCACGACCGTCCTCTCCTGCGCCGACGTTCTCACCGCTCCCTTCTCTGAAGGCCGCGACTCATCCCCATAAAATGTCAACTCATGAAAACAAAACCCAATATAAATCATAAACCGAAAAAACTATAGACCTGCAATAAACCATAAAACAGCATGCTGCACGAACTGAAGGCTGCTGGCGCACTTCGTCTGGCTCTGCCGCCCGTTCGAAAGCAGTCCTGCTATTCGCGTCCTCCGAAAGTCGGCCAGGTTAGGACGCTGTGCTCGATGTCGGTACGGCGGCGGTCCAGTCCTGTCAAGCACTCGACGGCGGCACCTACCAGTAGTTGAACTTAGTCGTCGCTCACGATAGTCGTCGCTGCCCCACCTTCGGCGAGCGCTTGGTTCTCCAGGCGAAACTGTGGGCGTGGCCACGCCGCGAAGGTGCTCCGCCCCAGCCGGACTCCGCCCGGCCAACGGACGCGTCGCGTACCAGCTTGGCACTGCAGTCGCGGTGTATCGCGTGCCGTATCGGCTCAACGAGCGACATTTGATTGCAACGGGTCAGCGCTGGGTCGTGCGACCCAGCGCTGGCTCTGCAGCGACCTACTTTCAGCTAGTCCACATGCTTTAGTGGACGCTATGCACTCTCTGCGCCTCTCTAAAGTAAAAAATAAATAAATCCTAGCTGATTAAACAGCCTCTTTTTGTATAGCGACAGAAGAGCCTTTGCGGCTATCACCACCACTTGCAGTGGCCATTAAGAATCGTCCACCGCAGGAATCGAACCCACGACCTCGGAACCGAGGTCGTGAAAGCAATCGCCTTATCTTGTGTGCCATCTCTCTCACATCCTCCCTTCTCTCCTCGCGCGCTCCGGAGCTGCTTCCACGACGGTACTACATCCATTCGTACGCTCGCCGCTTGCGCTGCCTGCGTATAATACAGCCGCCATCGTCACTACCGCCACTCGCTTGCGGGGGGGGGCTTCGTTTTTCGTCATGCAGCCGCCGCCATCGCGTGCGCGAGCCCCTACAAAACCTCCGGACCTCCAGCTGAATCTCTAGCCCCCTGATTCTAGCTCGGCCTCCTCGTCCGTCAGCATCGCAAGCAGCCAGACTAGCTCTCGGCGTGCTAGCTAGCGCTCTTCTATGTCAAATGGCTGCTAGGCATAAATCTCGATCTAATTGGATAGTGGGTCAACAACGTGGGACAAGGAGGTACTTGCGATTTTTGTTGATATACAAAAACGGAAGCATTCAAAATGCTGCAAAAATAGCTCCGTGAAATATATTGTAAATGCTGTATACGTGGCGTAAATTTAGAGATTTTACAACGAAGCCAAGTTGGCAATCTGTGTTCGTCTTTCACTTCCGTCGCTGAAAGTGGGCGCGGCGCACAGGGGAGGACGAGTTGTGGTGTTGCGTGGTCCGCTTCAGCAGTCGAAGGACTTATTGGCGGCGTACGAGACTCTGACTCCACTAAGCTCTCCAGCGCGTGCGCCGGGCAAAGCCGACAAAGCCCCACAATGGATGAGTTCGATGACGTGTACTTTGACGAATGAACGAGCGAGCTCCGAAGAGCTCGCGCGCACACAGCGAACGCGCTCGTCGATGGTCCGCTTGGCGCATCCGGGTAGAAGAAGAGCAAAGAAGGACGATAGAGTCCGCTTAGGCCGAGGGACGGGCATAAAGTGCCGAGATAGCGACGCAGAGGGCAATGCGACTAGCTGACCGTCGCTGGCAGCCGCGCGGAGAGCGGCTATCCATCCGCACGTAACCGCTACGGTTGACGTGTAGGAAAGGGGGCAGCACTCCCGTAAAGTAAAACCGCAGTGTACCTTCTGACTTCTTTTGGATACGTAGGGTTTATTTAGCAGAATCTCCGCTTGTAGCCTCGGTGCGCCGATGATGAGTGAGGCGACTAGCAGCAGCCGCCTCACTCACACTTCTGAGTGAAGGCTGCTGTAAGCCTTTTCTTTCTAGTGACACTCCAGCTCACACGTGGCCGCTGACTGCCTATCGAGCGGCGTGGCGACTTCAAGACTACGTCAATTGTGTCTAGGTCCCTCCACCCTCTTGCTGCGGCTATTATACCTACCTGAATTAGTTTCACACCGGGCCTCTCGTCGCTACATCCGCCCGTCTGACTCTGGTCAATTACTTGTGCCACCAAACAATTCGAATCCCTCGGAGGCCGCACTTTCAGCTGCTGCACTCTGAAGTTTGGAACCTGCTACCTGCTCCAAATGAAATGAATCCCAATCTGACGACGCTTGATAAGAGGCTGAAAGCCACCTGTTGCACACAGCCCTTGCTCTATCCTAGCGGATTCTCCTTTTGTGAGATTGTCCTTTATGGTACAATGCACGTCAGGACTAACGGAAAAAGCGAAATGCTTTGTATAGAACCACGTGGACCTGTCTTTTCTTGATTCGTTTTCCTGCCTGTGCATAATTGAGCGATTGCTACTAACCGGGAGTAATCAACTATTTAGCATTGGTTCTCTACAGTGAGATGTAAAGCGTCTTAATACAGCGTAAGTTCTATTAAGGAGCTACACAAAAGGCTTACTATTATTACTTCTAAATGCTATGATTCATTGGATCTGCGAGCATCATTGAAGATTCCAACAGCATCCGATCGGCCAGGGTGCGTCGGAGTGTAGTAAGATAAATTCAATCTTTTTTATTTCGTTCGTATTTAATATTCTGTACTTGTTCGAAGACCCTTGGAAATTTGAATGAATGCACTTCTACCAACAATTTCTTGAATACCACTAGAGGTGGCTTGTTTTCAATAGTCCATTAGCTAATTTAACAGCCCCATTTGTATAGCGGCGTAGGAGCCTAAACGGAAATCATCACTGCTTGCTGTTATCAATAAAGGATTGCCAATCGCATTGATTCGGACCCAAGACCTCGGTCGTGAAGAGCGAGCACCTTACCACCTAGGCTATCCTAGCAGATCTTTTCCATGGTCACACTAGGTGTGAGCATATGAGGAAATGAGCAATGATTTTTCCAAAGAGTTCCATCTACCGAAATCCCAAGGAAAACACCTAAAACGCTAATATGATAAGCTGTAGTGCTCTTGCATTAAGCAATGAATTAGCTAATACAACGTAGTTCTTCCTATATCATCTTACGTCGGTATTGAGCAATCTAATGCTGCATTGAATACCGCTGAGAGCTTTGAACACCCGATGACCCAGGTAACCTGGCATATGCACATGATATAACGTGCATGCGGGAGATAGTTACCGTTGTGAGACCAGAAATCGTTGTCGCTTGGTTAAGGTTGAAGTGAAATGACACATTTTTTGTTATTCCTACTCATTTCTTCGCAGTAGACACTTTGCATACTTCTGGGCCCCTTAGTGACTCATTTTCAGTACCCCTAAACTGACTGTGATCCCCACCACCATCTGCAGTGATAAAAAGATCACATGAAAACAATGTGCGGGGATAAATATTTATAATGGAATCGATAAAGTCACTGTTATAGTGTCGTCGTGTGCGCCGGGTGCATACACTATTCTGTATGGCTGTCTGTCCAGATCGCTAATCATGCTCTCTCTTAGCAAATTCTTTTTTCACCATCCTGGTAAAATTTTCAATGCCTTTCCTGAGTCATGAAACATTCACATCTGCTGGGCGAACTTCAGCAACGTTCCAAGTGCTAAAGGTGTTTCGT
Source organism: Cristatella mucedo (assembly GCA_009760855.2). Classification (NCBI taxonomy): domain Eukaryota; kingdom Metazoa; phylum Bryozoa; class Phylactolaemata; family Cristatellidae; genus Cristatella; species Cristatella mucedo. The sequence goes on along the minus strand of WPIO01000026.1, from coordinate 4,794,661 downwards.
TCGTTGCAGCACCCCGAAGCTTCTTCAATTGAGCAACCGGCGTGGCCAAATAACGTCTCACCAATGCTGCACGTTGCTTCATCCTTAGGCGCTCATTGAAAGTTTGTATATATAATATCAATAACAATAATTATAAGATATTGTAACGCCGAAGGCTCGGCGGGGTAAGCTTGACCTGCCGCTTACCTAGCGGCGTAGCCTATCGCCTAATGCCGTTCGGTGCGCGCCTACGCGCAATAAGCTGGCCGCCACGAAACGAGCGTTTCTGGCTCTGACCTGCTTACCGTTACTAAAGGGGGTCGTGAGTCCGCGGCGTGAATTGGAAAGCGAGACACACAAATTGGGGATTTTACTGAACTTTATTCGCAAGCGCACAAAGTCGCTGCGCGTCTAGTTCAGCTTTATCTCCACACTCCTCACAAGTTCTCAACTGCACCAACACGCTTGTGGAGGGAATACTCCTCCACACTAAGCGCGACCCGGATCCTAAACCCTAACCGGTGAACTAGGAATCCGTTCCCACCTGTGCCGAGGGAATACCCCAAACGCCAACGTAAACACTCTTGCGGAGGGAATACTCCTCCGCACTGAAGCGCATACCGGAGTCTAAACCCTGACCGGTGAACTAGAACTCGGTTTCCACCAGTGCGACCGGAATACTCCACACACGCCAACTCAAGCACTCCTGCGGAGGAAATACTTCTTCACACTGGGGCTGCTTACGTGTATAATGGGAAACGACCTAAATAGACGGAGCCCGAACCAGAGTCTAAACCCTGACCGGTGAACTAGAACTCGGTTTCCAACAGTGCGGCAGGAATACTTCACACACGCCACCTCAAGCACTCTTGCGGAGGGAATACTTCTCCACACTGGGGCTGCTTACGAGTATAATGGGAAACGACCCAAATAGACGGAGCCCGAACCAGAGTCTAAACCCTGACCGGGAACTAGAACTCGGTTTCCACCAGTGCGGCAGGAATACTCCACACACGCCAACTCAAGCACTCCTGTGGAGGAAATACTTCTCCACACTGAAGCGCGAACCGGAGCCCAAACCCTACCCGGAGAACTAGGGCTCCACAGACGCCAACTACGCCTAGCTCGCACCGGCAAATCCCTATGCCGAGACCACGTGCTAGCGCGAACACACAAAACACGAAAGAACACAAAATGCCAGCCCGGGCGCGATACGACCGTTTTCGGTGGAGTTCCACCGAATCCTCTTAGAGCTGTCTCGTCCTGTTCCGTCCATCGTCGGCGGACAGCCCGCCCTCCTCCCTCGCTTTCAGAGAAACGAGTGCCCGGCGGCGTCGAGGCGCAGAGCCGGACCAAAGACAAAAGACACGAGGCAAAAGACCCAGAGCGAGCGTCGCTCGACTCTTAAATACTTGGCTGAGACAATGGGGCAAGAGCTTAGTGGTATTGGGCCCGACACCATGGCCCATTACGGTGAGGAATTATTACCGGCACTAGGCCACTGGAATGTCCCCTCTGTCCAGCTTGAATGGCGAATGGGTTCCAGACGATTCTTTCTTGGAAAGAGGGAAGGCGGGGGTTGACAGGCCAGCCAACATCTATCAGCAGCTTCCGCGAGTATCGGACCAATTCTAAAGGCCGAATCGCCGCCGCTCGTCTCAGAGCTTCCTGGCCTGCTCCTAAGCGCTTCCTCTCTAACCGCACTGACGCTCCTCTCTGGCTCACTGCTCCAGGACAAAGGGGCTCTAGCCCGCCGCCGAACAGCTCTTGTTCGCGCTAAAATTCAGCCAAAGCCAGCAGGGCGCTACAATATGTGTATCGTTCCCTATAAAACTAAATATCTTTCCACTTCCGCAATGCATTACCCGTCATTTTGTGACGACAAAAAAGGTCTATGCGGAGCCAACGACTAGTCTAAGACAGCTGTTGGTTCGATAGACCTATGCGAACTGCAAAGCAGGACAAAAAATTTGCTAGTAATGGCAACTCCTTGCAATCACGAATGGCATCGCTGTGTCTATCAACGCAAAAATGGAAGTATTCTTCCATCCCTGCACTCGGTGGCGAAGCCGCGATTTCCATCTCAGGGGCAAGACCCACAAACATTTTTATGAAGGGGCAAACCCTAAATATTTTCACGTAGACGGGGCTAAAACCGCAGTTGATAAGAAAAAATTCCAGAACAAAGTCACAGTATTTATATGACACAATCTCCGCGCTTGTTCATCGAATGGAATTCAGACGTCATGTCATCGTTATTGACGGACGTTGGGCGTAGTAATTGAGGGGGGGGGGCGGCCCAGGTCAGGCCCTGCCCTGCTGCAGAGGTGGGGGGGGGGGAGGGAGAAGCAAATGCCTCCTCTTGCTTCTGCCCTCTGGAGGTGCCACAGCCTACACTGTCCGACCTGCTCTCTTTAGCGACAGTAGCAAACGCAAAAAGCGGGTGCTTCGATTGCAACTTCGTAGCTGAGCTTTGGGAGCCCCTAGTGATCTCACGTAGAAGGTCTGGTCCATCTTTCGTCGCGATCCTTCGGCATTCGCAGCTGCCAATTGTAATGTGACTGTGTTTCCAGCGTCTAGCATGCTTAGTGGGTCTTTGGAACACCACGAACCTTAGAGTCATCGCCAGTCGAGACCAAGCTTTTTTGTTTTACTATCGATAGGTAAAGGTACAAGAAAATGCGCTGAGCGAGAGGCCTCAGCGAGACCAGCAGCCGTGCCAAGTCGTACGTTCGACACAACCGATACGTCGCTGCGGCTTAATACCTAATTCTGGCAGAAGACCTTCGAAGGTGGGCAGTTTATGCAAATCCACTCTACACGTATTTGTTATTTTTCCTATCCTTTCAAATATCCGACGGTCACGTAAATCGATTAAATTCATACTCGGAGGAAAGTTGGCGGCCGCTGCCGGGCACGAATACCCCATAGCGCTTCCGTAAACTTCTGTTTCCGCTGCATGATACCCTCACAATCAGCTCCCACGATTCTAGAGATTTCTAGGAGAATGCTGTCGGCAAAACAACTTGATTCAAAATATTATCCTTCATGATGGGCCTCCAAGGCGTTTTCACGATGTTTCCTAATTTTCTCAGCTTATGCGACAGGTGGGACACTAAGGGGCACGATCGCAAAAGGGAAAGGCCACAGCAGACTGAGTTATCTGTAGGGAAGATATCCTGTGGGAGCCACTGGTAAACGCTCGAAGGTGCTGATGCCCCTAATATACATCAAGTTAGCCAGCCCCCACCAAGCGATTTGTCACGGCTCTTGACAATGAGTCAGTAGCTTTGAAGCACCGCCAAGATGTCTTTCGACAGCTGTTGGAGGCAATAGTCGGAGGTGCCATTTTCGTCGGACCAAGGATAAAGAGGAGGATCGTAGGGTGAGGCGAATTCTCCAAAAAGTTGAACAGAAAGGAGAAAGCGGCTTGGAACAGTTTCGTTGCAGTTGTGGTTCACGTCTTTCTGAGCAATCGCAAGGCTGGCAACTGTGGGCAGCCGGTTCAGGCTCGCGTAAGGAAATGTTCCAAAATGAGAATCGTTATGTCCGACGGAGTTCATATCCTTGAAGCTCATCTAAAGAGATTCAAGGAAAATATGGGCTCAGTCAGAGGAGTAATGCGAGCGGCCTTTTTTTAACATGATGTACGGTACTTTGAAATGGAGTTACTAAGGAAACAGTAAAAAGAAAACAATCATGCTGGGGTTTATGTCTCTGAGCTTCTTTGAAAAAACGACTTGCAGTGTTGCCGCAAATCTAGAGCATACGATACTTTTTTAACCATTTGAGTTGTTATTTTTAGTACGAATTCAGATTAAATACATGTTCACTTTGATTTATTGTTGCTCGTTCCGAATAATGTGAACCGTAAGATTCGAATTTATCCGTTTTCCCACCGGAAGTGATTTAATTTAAAGGTACTCACTGTCCCGATCGAAAAAGAAATGTTGTTAGGAAATAATGGAAATTTGATGTACATCGGAGGCCTCAAGCAGATAGGAAATAACACCTACTACCAAGGAAAAAAATCGCGTTCCGCAGGAAAAGCGTACATTTCAAACTTTCTGCTAATCGAATCCTGCCTCCAGGCGATTGTTATCACCTCCACTGCTCATGGCTTATTTGCTGGATGGAGTGGTCGGAGCTCAGTAGTTGGTTCTTTTCGTGTAGTACTTGACCGCGAGGCGGAAGTCTCCGGTAGTTCTCGAAGCATCGGCACTTTGCAAAAAAGGAGCGAAAAAGGGCGAAGCACTTTGCTAAAAAGGTTGCGCACGAGCGGCTGCAGAGCGACCACCGGCTGGTGGCTAATTTTGCCCAATGCACAAATGCATGCGTGGAACGTGCGTGTTTCCATATTGGCGGGTAGAATGATTGCCAACGCGCCGATCTTTAGCAAGGCAGCGTTCGCAGCTGGTTAGGCCCACTTACTCTGCCTAGCGTGTGGTGAACTGTCCGGACAGTAGCTCGTTGGAAATTCCCGAAAGCTGCCACCGATCCAAGTTAAGAAATTTTGTAATATAACGTTTCTTAATTCGATATATCTACGAGTGTGGTTGCGACAACGGCGCACTATTACATTAACGATAAGAGGGCTGAGAGCCGTCTTCTACTCGGTTGAAAAGACTTTTTCGTCTTTATGCGCTACCTAGAGCGCTGCACATCACAAAGCTGTGCATGGTTTAAACACTAAAATACTCGTCAGTGACGTATACCCTGGCCAAAGTTGCCGACGCAATCCGCATTCTGCAAATGTTGGCTGCAAGTGCCACCGGAAGACGTGGGCGGACCAGGTGGGCCGCCCGCATCGAGAGGCTACCCGTTTGAAAGACGGAGCTTGTATTAATGCGCCGGCTGGCAACTGAAACGAATGACGCACTGTATGCCAATAAGAGAAGAAAAAATCATTTTTGATTCCATTTTTTTGTATTTGAACGTAAAATTGACCTTTATAGCTGAAGTATTTGCTTGCTTTCGGGTCTATAGTTTTAATTGGCTCACCGCGCATGCATACAGTAGTGAAGCAACTTCAACTGTAGGGCGCCAACAGTTAGTTGTGTAGTTGGTTATAGCATGAGCATTCCAGGGGCATCACATACACTGCAAGTCACGTCGTAGGAGACTATTAGGAAAGTAAACTCTAGAATATCCATCAAGATTTTGCATACAGTTGAAGCCGGTAAGTCGCGCAGCAACGCGGCAAACCCCGCCTTTCGGTTGCCGCGCTTCTTTGTTTGAGCTTGAGCCTGGATGACATTTTGCGTTGCTCGCATTTCGTGCAAAATCGTTGTGGCTTTTCGCCGCTAGCCCGGTTTCCGAGCGGCTTTGATGCAATCGGCGATGATGCAGGCTGTAATTGAGTCGGTTGAATCGTTTGCATTGCTGTGTCAATGGTCGTTAGTAGCTGCCGACCGTCCGCGCCCGGCATTGCTCACCGCCCGGCCATCGCGTCTCAATAGGTTGGCTATCCCCCCCCTGCTGGGCTGCCTTGGAGTGCTGAGGGCTGGCTAGGCGGAAAGACATTTTGTCCGTGCTGACGTGAGGTGCCTGTGAGTTGGTCTGATTTCGCGTGGCAGGCTCCTCCCAAAGCATCTGCCTGCAGGAAGGCGCGGTCGCGCGATCTGAGAATCAGAGCTACCTGTGCTGAAGGCCAGGGCGCTAGATGTGAGCCTCCAAGGCTAGGCTATGGCTAGCCGTTAGGGTTGATGATCTCACCTTTACTGTTGACCGAATTCCATAGGAGTGCTGACAGTTGCTACTAGTGTGACATGCTTCCGTGATGGCACACTAGGTAAGGTGGTTGCTTTTCACGACCTCGGTCCCGAGGTTGTGGGTTCGAATCCTGCAGTGGGCAATCCTTGATTGCCACTGCAAGCGGTGGTGATAGCCATCAAGGCTCTTCTGTCGCTATACAAAGAAGGCTGTTAAATCAGCTGTTACTTCTTTATGCTTATTGATGTTCCTATGCATCCAGCGTTCGCGAGCTGTCGTGGCTGCCAGTTCGTGCATCATGTGCAGTGGCTGCTGGAGCTCGGCAACAATTGTAGGAATTGTCTTGCCTGAGTTTGTCCTAGCTGCAACAAATCGTTAAACTCTTGCCTTGAGCTTCGTCTAGTGTGGTGCCATGTGGTCGCCACCAATCTGGAAAGGATTTGCAATTTTAAGCAGCACCATGTTACTGGCGCACCTATAACTAAGCGCCTTGGGATTGTTTTTGTGTAGACGTTAACCGGTACGATCTGAAGTTCCTACAAGGTAAATTATAGTTGCATTCGGCTCACCAGTGGGGGGGGGGGGGTCAGTAAATTTGTACAGTGAGTTGCAAACAATCTCTCTGGGGGTCGCAACCATGCATTTCCAATTTTGTCTTTAGATTATCTAAATAGAAAGATTGATAAACTACACCGGAGGATATAATCAACTAAAAAGGCATTCTGTAAAATCATGAAGCACATCCAGATTTGTGTTAAAAAGTGACTGCTCAGTTGGGCACTTCATCTGAGGATTCTTAACTTGTTCAAGTTGCTCTTATGATGTCACTATTGATGTCGTGTCTTTTAAATACTGATATTACATCTTCTCTTTTCCATATGCACGGTATTGGTTAGTCTCAAACTAAGGCTCTTGCCAGTGTGTTTGCATTCCATCTTCATATTGGCACTAATCTGCTATGGAATTTTTGTGCTACGCATCTCTTTAAACGATCATAGGTTTAGTGTTATTTAGCCCCTGCATTGCAAGCATTTTCCATCCACTAGGTCTGAGGAAGGACTGATCACATCATCTTGAGCTGTAGCCTAGGCTACCTAGCAGTCACAATCTGTGCCAGGAGCTCTAGTCTATGCACGCGTATAGTTACCGGTGGGGGGGGGGTTCGCAGGGTTCCTGCAGGTTTCCTGAGCATGTCGGTAGCCTTAGCTGTCGGGCGGGATAGATGGGGAGGGGATAGAATGGGAGGACATAAGGTAGGGATAGGGGATAATAATCCCAGAAGAGTTCATCTGGCTTGGACTACCCTGGCATGGAGGTTCAAAGCATTCTCCGTTCCGAATTTGTAACCACGATCTCTCAGCTTCATTGCAGCATGTACTGCTAGCATTTGCTTGACCTTTCGGCAGGATTTGATGCTATTGATCACCAGGTCCTTCTCAAGTGCCTCTCATCTTGCCTGGGCATCACTGACACTGCACTGCAATAGTTTAGGTCGTATCTCAGTGGGAGACTCTAGAGCATTGATGTCAACAGGCAGCAGTCGTCTCAGGAGTCTCTTAGGTATGGGGTATCCCAGGGATCTGTGCTTGGTCCAATTTTTCTCACAATTTATGCTCTCTGGCCGATGTAATCACTAAGCACAATGTAGGCTTTCGTTTTTATGCAGATGACACACAGCTGTACCTATGCTTTGATCCCTCCATGACTTCCAGTTCATCGGACTCTCAACTCTCTTGCTGCACGTCTTCTGGTATTCACACTTGTATCAAATTGAATGACGATCTAGCCAGCTTACTAGTTACTGACAAACCAAGTCTTACTCAGATATTGGGATACCTATACTACAAAAGTTTACTGGCCGTCATATTCCTTATAGCATCTTCATGAATTTCGGTTTCCTATTCTAAAGTGACCTTTCAGTAGGCGACTACATCAGCTTCACGGCCAAGGTTGCCTAGTTTCAGCTGCTTAGCAATGCGAAAATTCGGACCTGCACATGGACGTCACATTCAAGTTAGTCCAGGCATTCGTTATGTCCCATCTCAACTTCTGTGACCCACTACTTTAAGAACTGGCCTGTGCATTAAGGGGCTTACAGTTGTTGCACAACTGTGCAGCTAGGCTTGTCTCTCATGAGCGTCAAAATTGCCACATTACACCACCGACCTGCACAGGCTTTCCATCAGGCAGCACAACGACTTCAAGGTTTTGTCACTTGCTTTAACGTCCTTCCATTCTCTTCTCCAGCATACCTATTGAAGCTATTACCCAATCAGGCTAGGCACCGTACCACCGGCTCTCCCGACTCAAGTCTTTCAGATATACCTATAACCAACGCGAACTCCTTTGGAGTCTGTGACTTTAGTTCGTGTGCACTCAACTCACTTCCGATTGATGAAGTGACAAGCCGGGACTTGTCGTTTAAAAAGAAGCAAAAAATGCACCCATTCCTCACGGCATGTGCTGGGTCCTTGTGAATTGTCTGTTGTGTGCTTATGGGTGCTGACACTGCAGGTTATCACTAAACATATTGACATGCTTCATCTAAAGCTTATATTGTGCCTAAAAGAGATTTAGTTCTTTGAGGGTGCTATAAAAACGTCATATTTATTAGTGCTGTAATGGCATAGTTCTTAGATTGAATGACGACCAACTTCCTTATAACGACCAACTTCCTCGTGTTACTCAAAAACTTGATAAGCTTACCCTCCAAATCTTACTGACTAGTGTATTCATTGTACCCCCAGCATAGAATCTGAGCGGCCTCTTCCAAAATGACCATTCTCCAGGTGGGCATATCGGCTCAACAGTAAAATCTGCCGACTTAAACCTACATAACGTTGCAAAAATTCATGCTTAGATAAAGACACCACAGCCACGCAGGTCTATGCATTCGACCACCGCTGCTCACCAATCTGCCATGCTCTCTATCAAGCTGCATATCGACTTGGTGAGCCATCATGGTACACTAGGTGCTTTACACGACCTCGGTCACGAGGTCGTGGGTTCGAATCCTGCGGTGGGTGATTCTTTATTGCTGCTGCAAACGATGGTGATAGCCGTAAAGGTTCTGTTGTCGCTATATAGAAGAGGCTGTTGAATCAGCGAGTATTATTTATTTTTACCCCAAGATTCTGTCTGATCCAAGATTAAGACCTTTGGGTCCCTTCATTCTCTTGCTCTGGCCTACCTATCGGAATTAGTTATCCCACCAGGCCTCACTTTGCCCCTCCAGCTCTTCTGACTCTGGTCAGTTGGTTGTAGCCCCATCTAACTTAAAATCTCTTGCAGACCGTGACTTATTAACACTATATTGTTCCCAAAGCTCAGAACTTGCCACCGACTGGCAAGCTATCTCTCTCTACTTTCCTTCCTGGCAAAGCGTCTACGGTCGAGAGGGGACACTCACTCTTGGCACATTCGTCTAATGATGTTCCTGATTTCCTCCTACACCTCTGTTTTACTAAGAGGGCCTGCCTGGCAGTGCTGCTCTCTTCTTGGGGACATTTGCCCTTTGCCTATTTGCCTTGAAATCATCCTGCTTATGACCAAGGTTATACAGGGGGTCTGTGACAAAGGGTTAGAGAGGGATGCTGCTTATAGAGCCACCCTGTGTGAACTCTCACATTGGTTTTTATAAACATGCCTGCCCTCCCCCATTACCGACCAAACTCTGTTGCAAGCATTAGCCATAAGTGTAGAGTAATCATCTAAGATTGAGTGTAGTTGCATGGTCGGCTGTTGGACAGTAACTAATATAGGCTATACATTTTTAAAATCGCCGTGCCAGGATTATTGGAGTTTATATTTAGTTACTTATTGTACATTGGTATTGCCATAGTTATTCAACAATTTCTTCCGAGTGGACTTATTGAATGATATTAGATAATGCAGGAGTCGGTCTTAGTGTTCCTTGCTGAAGTGATGGGACGGATCCGAGGCCGTCGCAGCAGGACCCTGGCCACATTGGTGGTCGAAATGATAGTCTTGTGCACGAAGCAAGAACACGTCTTGTGCACGAAGCAAGAACAGCACCTCCTTGACAGGATGTATTGACTGTCGGCTCTTGGAAGCAGTGCGGTAGCCGATTTTAATGTGCGCTGCATTGTGAACCAGTGCTTAATTGAAAGTAATTTATTGGCAATGCATTAGTGTTGCTCAGTGCTGACTTTAAACTGCACAAGGTTCAAGTATGGTGTGCTGAAAGTTGCCCTTAGCAACCTGTCGAGGTCTGGTTCGGTCTTCCGGTCTGTACAGCAGGCATTCGTATAAAGCAAGAGTCTCGTGGTGTATTCGTACGTGATGGACGGGTGCCCACCAGCCTGGTGCTACGCTACCACTCTCCAGCAAGGTCGTAGGCAGTGGAGATGATGATCGCATGTGCAACCATCGGTGGCGCATTGCCGGAAGTAGCTGTTATCTGGGCTTTTGCTTTGCTGAAGTCTGCTCTGTTCAGCTTGTGACAGGATATGGTTTGGATGCAAAAGATGCTGCCAAACCGATGCTGAGGCTCTTGCCGTGATGGCATCTGGAGTGCTACTAAAGTGGGGGTGGAGGGAGCCAGTGAAGGATGTGTTGTGGCAACCTGAACCCAGTACGGCAATGGCATCGGAGCGAGCTTTGTGGGGGACACTCACCTGTGCCGACCGGCTTCACTGGTGTGCTATGCCCAGCTGTAGCAGCTACCCTAGCTGCTGATGCTGCTTTGCCTTGCCCACAGTCGTTAGTATTCTGCCCTGGCAGATAGCAGTGCATATAGGCATCAGTGCTCTGTTTTCACTTTTCGGTTTCGTCCTCTCGTGGCTGGTCCCTGTCAGTTGGCAGTAGCCGCCTGCTGCCCCGAAGCTCGGTTTACCTTGGCGACTAGTTGTACTTGCTCTTCACCCGTGACTCCTGGTAACGCTTTCAGCCTTTTCTGCAATCCGTCTTGGGTCTATGCTCTGCCATGTGGTAATCTCTGCTTGGCTACTACCACTACTACTTCATTCACTGCTATTCAAGACAGGCTTAGTAGTCTCCTTGTTGTATGTCGAATACGGTTTTTCAACTGATGCTTGATACAGTACTCTCATCTATTTGTGGAGTAGCAGTTGTTTTTCGCTTGTTTGTTTCAAGTCTTTTTGAGACCTTGTTAATAATGTAGCCGATTAGACGGCGCCTCAAGGCGCAGCAAGTTAAATGGGATGGTAATCGAATGATCGACAGTGCATACACAGCTTTAAATGTACGATGACAAGGAAGGACACACGGGTTATCATTAGGATGCGCGCTGGTTTGAGGACGGACCTAGGGCAATGGCAGGTTTGTATGGTACTTGTGAGAAACTGCAAGAAGAGCTTGATTATTTGCTGCTGTGGTGACGCCCAAAGTTGCCTTTGCGTGGCTTTCCCTTTGCTTGTCCGTGTGTCCTCTTAGGCTGAATATATTCAAGCACATAGACTGGCTCATACTTATTATTATGTCTGTTGTTTTAAAGATTCTCGGTACAGAGGTGTAAAGCTATGTCGTCACCTGCAGTTGCTGACAACTGTGCACAGATTATTGTCATTAAGCGTAATGGAGCCGATGGTCCCAGCTATCCTCTTACTGGTAAACAGTGTGTGATTGGAAGGTAAGACGTCGTTCCATATTGCTTTTTGTTTTGTGCTTGTGAATGAAGTCTAGCAAACCACCATATGACCGAAGTAAGGCTTAGTGTCTAATTTAATTAATTTAAACGAACCCAGCTGTGTGCATGCTCGTACTGTTATTCCGCCCGTTCTCGTTTGGCACGACGTGCAGTTGCATTTTTTCTATGCAATGGTAGCGGCAGTTGCCAGGATATTCACTATTGAAGATTAACTTTGATTGCAGGGGAACTGAGTGTGACATACGTATCCAGCTGCCGAACGTTGCTTATCAACACTGCCGTATCGATGTTGAGTCAGATGGCCGGGTAAGTCATCTGCTGAGACGTGCATCGAGTGGCCACTCCATCATGTCACGGTTGCTAGGGCTGTCCGTACATGACAATAATAATAAATTATTTCTATAGCACCTTATGAGAACTAAATCTACTTCTAGGCTCGTTTCCTGTGCGGGACAGAATGCAAACGAGTGCAAGGAGCAGGTCAATTCAATAATAATAACATGCACAATTTCAGCACCCATGAGCACTCAAAGGACAGTTTTACAAGTTTGTTTTACAAGGACTGCGCAAATGCTGCACAAGCAAATAAGTATTAGCTTCTTTTTAAATGTGGTCAGTTTAAGTGATTCGGCACCAATTGGTTGTGAGCTCTAGACTTTAAGGCATACTGGACTGAAGGCATGTTCTGTAAATGGTTTGATGTGGGTTATGGGCACAGATAAATGACTTGAGTCAGAAGAGGTGCTACGATGCGAGGCTCTAGAAGACAGTATTTCCAATAGTTGAGCTGGAGCAAGGGAGTGGAAGAACCCGAAGTTCGGTTTGCAAGCCTTGAAGTCGAGAAGCTTGATGTACATGCATTTCTTTCTCTTGATCTGCCATTGCTGGTCGGCGATAAGTGGTACAGTAAGGCAGTTGCGAGGTTCACGACAGACAAGCATAGCATCTGAGTTTTGCATCAACTGTAAGCGCTTTGTTATTGCACAGTCATGGAGATATGCAACTAGTGAATTACAGAAGTGTAGAGGGGGATGTCACTAATGCATTTACCAGCTTGGCGTATGGCATTCTTATCTAAGCCGGCCCGAATTTCCGAAATGTTTCGTAGCTGAAAATTAGCAGACTTGACTGGTACCGAAGTCGTCAACCAGTGAAGTCATTTTGGATTGGGACTTTTTTAAAATTTCGTGCTTAGGCTGCTAGGTGGAGCTAGTTGGCCAGTCCATTTTCAGGCTGAGAGCTTTCAGTTTCTGAGTAGCAGATTAGGTTTGCCAGTGACCACAGGTCCTTTGGGATTCCCAGGCAGGATGTGGAGGTTGATCACGAGTTCAGCTTATATGCAAGAAATCCAGTGCCCACTCATGACTCCTCATAAATAAGGCCATTCTGCTACACTCTGCTGTTCCTGGTTGCCGGTGAAGTGTCCGCCCCTCGGAAAACAAGTGTAGTCGGGCCAATTAGGAAAAAACCTATTCAAGACCCTGAACACCAAAGCATCATAGTCCAGTATTACTTCTGCAATTCTTATCCAAGACACTTGTGCAAGTGGTGGCTCTGCAGGTAAATGCTTGCACCAGTTATTTGGATCTTGATAGCAAGCTCCAATCGTGTTTTAGTTCTTCTAGTTCTCTCAGGAGTGTTTGACACAATTGACCAGATCATTTTGGGGACACCTCTCATCATGCCAATGTGTCTCTGGCCAAGTGCTAAACTGAGTGAGGTTCTACCTCAGTGAGTGATGTTAGAGTTTAAATACGACACGACACTAGCCGATGTTCTAGTTGAGTTTGCCTCTCAAAGCACTCCCTCTCTCTCCCTGATGGTTTATGGTTTACTTCAGACATTAAGCTAGCTAGGGCTACTTAGCGCAAGCTTGCAAAAGCACACAAGATGTCAGGACTGACTGTCCATCGACAGGCATACGAGGGCGACTGTAGATCGTACCAATTGATCCTCGCAAAGGCTAAGTCTAGCTTCTATAGAGACATTGTTGAATCACAGATGCATAATAAAATAATGCCCATGTCGACAATCAACTTTCTCCTGAAATGCTTCCTGTTCAGCACCTAGCCTAGTGATCTATGTGACACTCGGCTCTACCTATCCTCAGAGCCTTCTCACCCTTGCTCTGCATGTGACTCACTTATCTCACTTTCAGCCCGAATCGACGGCATTTGCTCTTGGATGGCACATACTTCCTGAAGCTAAAGGATGTAAGACCAACCTAATAGTTGCGGGCAAGCCTACTGTCACCCTAAAATTAGAAGACCTCACCCTCACTTTGTTCACCTAACCTAACTATCACGTGTGTGACGTCTGCCTGTAATCTGAGCATGCTGTTCTAAAACGACTTGTCATTAGATGAGCACATTGCCTGTGCTGTCAAGGCAGCCTCCTTTCAGCTAAAGAACATCGCCAACATAAGACCTGCTTAGACACGAGGCCGACATCATGTCGAAAACTTGTGAACTAGTTTGGCTGTCACTGAGATTAATGAAATTCCCTTTATTCAGGACTCATGATCTGTGCTTTCAGTCTTGTGCATTGTTGAAAACTGAGCATTTGGTCTGGTCTGTAGTCAACATCACAGCCCCCACACCACACCCCTTCTATCTGGGCTTCACTGGCTTACCTATCAAGCATCGAATTTAATAATAATAATAATAATAATAATGTTCTTGATAAAGCGCCCTCAGAGAACTCAATCTCTCTCTAGGCGCTTTACATTTGCTGCAAAGGGAAATGCAATTGAATGGTGAGTAATATCATGCTTGATAAACAAACAAACTGAATAACATAGTTAGGGGTGACATGCACGTGGTCAGCATTCAAATAATGTGGTTAGTGGCAGCATGCACAGTGTCAGCACGCATAAGCACATGAAGGACGAATCATAGGGACCCACTAAATGCTGAATTTGAGATTCTCTCTGGGCTTACAGATTGCTTTACTTGCTTGCACCAGCCCACTTATCCGACCTTGCTCCTTTAGTGTGCTCTTGCACCAACCACACCTGGGCTTTCAGTTGTCTAGCAGTTCCTTAGCAGTAAACTGAAATCTTATGGTGATTCGGCCCGAGTTTGTATGCACCGAATGTCTGGAACTCGCTTCCGGCTTCTGTCACCACCTTAATTGACTTTGCATCATTAAGGCCTCAGCTAAAGACTCACCTGTTCCACTCAGCTTTCCCTAGCCTCAGTGAACTTGAACACTTTTTACCTATGCTATGCTTGCTCACCTGTGCACGATTCTGAACATACTACTAAACAGGAGTCCTACAAACCAGTTGCCTATAGTGACTTCTTGCGTGCTTTTGCATGCTTATGCATGAGACAATGTCTGTCATTAGGAGCACTACAAACAGGACTTTTTAATGCTGTCATGTGCTCCTGTTTACCTTTCCAGAATACAGTTACAAGGTCTATACCGGCTTTGCTCTATCCAGCTGGAGATTTTGCTATAAGCAGCTATGTCTGATAAAATAAATAAATCCTAGCTGATTAAACGGCCACTTTTGTATAGCGACAGACGAGCCTTTATGGCTATCACCACCGCTTGCAGTGGTGATAAAGAATCGCCCACCGCAGGAATCGAACCCACGACCTCGGACCGAGGTCGTGAAAGCAACTGACTGACCTAGTTTAAGATGACTGAATACACTGGGTTCAGTCAGGCACTATGGCTAGAATGCTGCACTGTGACTAGAATGCTACAGTGTCTAGCAAACAAAACAAACATTGGCTGATTCAGCAGCCTCATTCATTCGTTTGCATCTGTACTGTCTGAGAGAACAGTATCGAATGCACGCATGGGCAGATGGGATAGGACTGTTTCGTCGAAGACTTCAGCGGTAACAGTAAGCCTGTATACAAGGCTTTGTGTGGTCCGAGCTACACACGATGCAAGCGTTTAGGGTCACTGCAGAAGACTGAATGGCCACAGAAAAGGTGTTTAGATGCCCTTGATTGGTGCAAGTTTATGGCACAGCCGTGGAGTTTTCATCTCATTTGAATAGCATGGCAATTTTGGCCTGGTTTTTATTCTTTGCATGTCGTACAAGCCGATCCCAGTGGTCAATCGAAGAGATGAATGTACCGTTAAGAAAAGATGTTCTGCATGTTTCTCGCTCCACAGAGCACGTGTGCTTACGTGTAACCATGCACCTCCGGTTTTAGCCCAGGGATAAGATGCTCGCTTTTCACGACCCGGTCATGGGTTCGAATCCCACAGTGGGCGATCCTTTATTGCCGTGTTCGAGGTGATGGTAGCCGTGAAGACTCTTTTGCCACTATATAAATAAGGCTGTTAAATGAGTTAAAAGTTAATTTATTCTTTGCACATGCCTGGGCAACCACACGAGCGTGCACGCACACATTCACAGAGGTACAACTGTCCTGCAGACGTTGGCACTTGTATTATTCGTTGGCACTTGCACTGAACGGTTCTCAAAGCCTTTTTCGTCTGCTTTTAGGTCTTTATTGCAAATATGGGACGTGGTAACACGACTCTCCTTAATCAAACTCGGGTCGAACAGCCGCTTGAGATTTTTCACAAGGACGTCCTGACAATCATAGACCGGTCGTTTCGCATCGAGCTTCCTCAGGGCCGGCAGTCTTCGCGAAAGTCTGCTGCTGCGCAGACACCTTCGACTCCTACTGTTGCAGCCAGGGCAACTCCAAAGATGGCGCGGACATCCCTGCGGTCGTTGGCTGCCGGAAGCGTCCAGCCTTCTGCTGCCACCGATGCATCGGCCGACATGGTACAGTCTCCGGCCGTAGTCTATGCTTTCTCTCGCCATTTGACATTGCAGCGAGAGCTGGCTGCTGTGGCTGTGGCATCGTGCAGCCATCTATCGCTGCGGCTAGCGCTAGCTTGGCCGAGCCTGATGCCTCAGACCGAGCATGTCCAAGTGTAGGTGCAAGTTAGAAGGTCGTTCGCTCGTTTAGCCCCTCCCCCTACGATGCCGCCTGACTTGAGGAAGTGTGGTTCTCATTGAGCTTTCAAAAATGATTTGCAGCAAATGTATAGTACCTAGGAAGAGATTTAGTTCTCCGAGGGCTTTAAATAAATGTCTTATCATGGTTATGGGTATTGTTAGTACTGTCATTAGCGACCAGAAGCCCCAAGGATCCTTGCTCGGATAGGGTCACGCCTTCAACAAAAAATTACTGCTATTGAGCGTGTCTGCACCTGCAGCCTGTCGATGCTGTGGTGGCTTGCTGGTTGCTGGGCTAGAATAGGGAGAGGCGTGCGCCTATTTGGCGCTTGCCACTTTCACTTGCCATCGACGAGGTGAATGGTCCTGACAAGTATTTTTGACACGTGCTTGCCCACCCAGAAAGTTCTTTCCCCTGCTCTGCACGTTCGTGCAAGCTCGTGAGCGCCCAACTCTGCACGCCCGCGAGGTGGTGCACAGCGTGCAAATTGACGTCGCTTTTCACACTGCCAGCGGATGGCAGCAGCTGCATCATACTCACCGGCAGATCATGCTCACCGGCTGTCGAAGCTGTCTCTGGGCTAATATGGTGTCTGCGTGGTGATGCATTTGGGGCCCGATGCAAGGCACGGCTGCGTATTTGCTGCTCGCGACGTATCAGCTTACTTAAGCGTGCTCGCTCCTACTTCACGACCACTGATTGCTAGTTCGAGTCCTGCTTTAGGCGATTAATCAGTGCTCGCTGTAAGCCGGAGGAGGGGCGATAGCGGCTAGAGTGCTTCTGCCACCATTGTAGACGAGGCCGTCTGATCAGGTGTTCTTTAATTCTATTCGCTTCAGGATTCCACGTTTAGTGGTGCAGGGACGCCTGTGGCTTCACCTGTTTCTCTTAATGTGGGTAGGAGCCAGCGCAAAAGCTTGTCGACGGAGGCCGCTGCTGTAGCAGCACCAACAGCACCAGTGACTGTGGTTGGACAGTCGCCTACTGCTAGACGTCGTAGTGCCTCTGCCTCGACGCCGGCCATTCCTATCGAGCCGCCCGTGACTGCTGCCACGCCATTTGCCGAACCTTCGCCTGCGATGCCAGCAGAGGCAGCAGTGTATACTCATTCAAGCCGGCGAAGTTCGACCGCTTCGCCGGCAGCCAGGAAAAGCAGTGGGGGCACTGCTGCTGCTGCTGCTGCCGTGGTGGTCGGCGCCTCTGCCTCACCTGCCAGCCCTACTGCAACCAGAGCTACCATGTCGAGCTCTTTGGTGCCGGAGGTTGCTGCCAGTCTCAAGGCAGCTGCTGCCAGCCCTAGGTCAGCCACCACCCCAGAACGTTCTCGTAGCCCGCGTGGCTCTGCAGCAGCAGCTGCTGCATCTCTGGCGGCTGCCGATGCTGCGGAGTCAGCTACACTGAGCCAGTCGACCGTGGACGTTCCTCTTCCAAAAGAAACAAGAAGGTCAAGGTAATGCCCATCTGCAGCTTTGCGGTTGCCACTAGAAACCTGCGCTCTCGTTTGCTACTGGCTGTGACACTCTTGAATGTCCATTGCAGCTTTGCCTGCCACTTGTCCGTGTCTCCTTTGCAGGTCTCCGAAGTCACCGACCGGCACACCCCCGACTGCCGGTGACGTGGGTGAATCTTCCGAGGCTCATTCGCAAGCTTCCAGGAGTAGGCGTGTGAGTGAGCCGAGTTCTCTCTCTTTTTTCTGTCCGAATTCGAGGGTTGCCGGCATTGCACCACACCGGCCCACCGGTGGTAGAAACGCCCCTCGGGTGCAGAGGTCACGGTTTTGCACGCTCGTTGTAGGCACACGTTCCCAGCCCTGCCGTGAGCGTAGCAGACGCCACGTCCGCTCGCTTGCCATCGCGCCTACGGCTCAGCCTGGCCAACATCCACGAGCGGTCGGTGAGCCGACCGTTGGTCGAGAGTCCGGAAGTGACGGCCGAGTCTGCCCCTGCCAATGAGGTGCTGCTAGGCGAAGGCTTTCCGCTCCGCCGCGGCAGCAGCAAAAGGAAGTCGGCCGACTCGCCGACTGCAGTGGCCGCGAGCGCAGTGCTGGCGTCGGCGGCGAAGAGGCGCCGAGTGTCGTTTGGCAATCAGCTTAGCCCTGAGCTATTCGACAAGAAGCTGCCGCCGGCCACTCCCCTCCGAAAGGGTGCCACGCCTCGACGAGCCGGTACGCGACTCGGCGGAGCCGTTGTCGCCAGCGCCGCTTGCCAGCTGGCTTTTGATCGGCTGCCACCGCCGCCCTGGCTAGCGCTGTCGCGATCGTGTCCAGCATGGTGCCGATACCGTCAGCCGTTTGCTCGCTTGCAGGCACCACCGATTCGCCGTCTACTGGCAGTCTGCTGAAGCGGCGCTCGCTGGCCATGGCGAGGAGCTCGGCCATCGCCGAGGAGAGTGGCCCTGCCTCGGCCGACGCCAGACGTAGCTCATGGTCACCGAGGCGCTCGGGTGTTGCTGCCGCCGCCGAGCCGGGCGCTGCCTCCCCTGCTGCCGAGGGTGCAGTGGCGGTGGCCGTGGCCACGAGTCCCGCCCTTGTAGCCGTCGCTGACCTGGGTGGCGGAGGCGATGGCGTGGATTCGCCTGCTCTGCTGGCTGGCGGTCCGTCGCCGACATCGGTGGCGACAGTGAGCGATGGCGCGGTGGCGAGGCCGCTGAGAGCACGCGGTGGCCAAGGCAGCCCGACGGCGAAGCATGTCGTCATCAAGTCGCCTCACGTGCCGCACCACGAGATGAGCGCGGAAGAGCGGGAGCTCGAGCTCAGGATGAAGGCCGAAGAGGGCGCAGCGCTGCTGCAGCATCTCGACACCACTGCCAGTCCCCTGCTGCTCACCCACGGTGCCAATGTAAGCGCAGCAGCCTCCGCCCCCTGCCCTATGCAGCCGACAGTCGCACGGCTCTTGCTCGCGGAATTGCCGCTCTCGGCACCATCTGACGGTTGGTGGTTTTTTCTGTTAAAGGTAAAGGCGTCGACGACGCCGGCACTGGCAATCTCGCCGAAATCGCACCACGGAAGTAGTGGAGCAGTGGCTGCTGCTGCGGATGCCGTCGACAGCGGGGCCTCGGGTGACGCTGCCGTGGCACCGATGGGGCGTCGCACGTCGAGGTCGCCTCAGCCATCGCCTGGTGCTTCACCGAGATCGCCGTCGCGACGAGCGGTTGCCGATGGTTCGCCGAGAACACCGTCGTTGTCACCAGAAGCAACGCCGGCTGTGACATCAGCGATGGTGACGCCGGCAGAGGTGCCAGTGGCAACTCCTTCAGATGCATCCGCCAGGTAGCTGTTACCTGTCAGATGTGCTTCTGTTTTTCGTTCATCTGGCTATGTCTGACTGTCTTCATTTCTGTCACATCCATTGTTGGTTCTTTCCTTGGGTCTGTCTATTGCTATGCTTGCGCGCGTGCGTGTGTGTGTGTGTGTGTGTGTGTGTGTGCGCGCGAGTGTGCGTGCGTGCGTGTGTGTGTCTTGGTCTGACCCTTCGACTGGCTTTTTGAGAAGTGCTAGCACTATAGAATAACAATAATAATGATTATAATATAGCTAGGACATTTATATTATATCGCCTTGATGAATAAATATATGAGATGAATAAATCAGTTTAGGCACGTCACATAGGATAGAAAGGAGGCATTTCCACTGATCAGTGATAATTCACAGCTGTAGCATCCATAAGCATTTTAGTGTTTGACTTACATGGACTAAATGTAAATTCTGAGGTTCTGGTTGGTTTTCAGCTTTGCTTTTTAATGTCAAATTATGTTGTGCCACAAAATTGGTCGGTGGAGAGAGAGTTCTCGGCTTTAGGTGCATAGGAACTGGATGCATGGTCCCCAATGGATTTGAGAGTGCATATACTATCACTGTCATGAGCACTAGGGAAGCCAGGGGTAGGACTTTTTCTTTTTAGATGGATTAGTAGTAGCAAGAGAATAGAAGGGCCTTAAAGGGAGTGACGAGACCTCGAAGTCGATGTGCCACATGACAGGTATGCAGTGGTGGTCGGAGGCTAAGCAGTGTAGGTGTAGACACATGTGAGACATAGACATAAGCCGTGTTTGCCGATTGCTGTGCACTTTTATCAGTGTAGGAGTACCTCTGTCACAGGGCTTCACTCATTGGCATAGGGAGCATCGGGATCGACATGAAAGGAATGTGTCAGCTACCTAGGCTGCTACACATGCTCTTCTGGACTTTCTAGGATTGTCTGCCCCTGACAAAGTCAAGGTCTACCCCTTCTCGGCCTAATCCTTGCTATGTCTATGCTAGTTTAGCCTTGTCAGATCGCAACAACATTCATTTACAAGGATTGGGGGGTGCCGAGAGAGATCAGAGAGCTCTTCTGCACGGTTACCACAACCAGGTCAAGTGACACGCAATAGTCGCGGCAGGGCAGCAGCCTAGCAACACTGGTGGTTCACCGTGCCCAGGACCGAGGATGCCCAGTGCCCATCGGCTGCGGTTGCTTAATGCAATCCTGTATGATGATACATATGTTGCTACAGCCCGTATGGCCACTCTCCGCTGTATGTATCTCATGCTGATAGCTATCACACTCCTGATCCAGGGTGGCTTGTGAGCAGCTGTTGGTCTGAGGCCATGCATCGGGCACGCGGAGGAGGATGATGCACTATACTCCCAATGATTCGTCCTTGATGTGCTTATGTGTGCTGACACTGTGCATGCTGCCACTAACCACATTTGCATGCTGACTCTGCATGTCACCCCTATCCATGTTATTCAGTTTGTTTATCAAGCATGATATTACTCACCATTCAATTGCATTTCCCTTTGCAGCAAATGTAAAGCGCCTAGAGAGAGATTGAGTTCTCTGAGGGCGCTTTATCAAGTGCATTATTATTATTATTATCCTCCACGTTCGGATTATTGCTGAGAAAATGAGTTTATATGCTCACGTGTCTTGGCCAAAATTAGATTAGCCTGCGTGTGCGATCATCTGCGGCGGCGCTCCTGCGGAAGTCCTCGTTCATGATTGCTTTCAGGCCTTCCGTCTGCGCCTCTGCTCGTGCATGTCGCCTTATCGTTGTGCTCGCTTTCAGCGGTGCCGAAACTCCGGCGGTCGCCAGACGGAAAAGCGCTTCGGCCCTGAAGGTTCCCGCTCCGCCGACGGACCTAGCCAAAGCCGTCGCTCTGCGCGCCATACACGGCAAGCTGGCCACGCCCAAGCTGTCAGCAGAGCTCAGCGCTGCCCTAGCAGCCGATGCAAGCCCCGCCGGCACCACCTCGTCAGTGACGACTCCTTCCCGCCGGAAGTCGGCTGCTGCCGACCCGCCCGCCGTCAGCGAGCTAGCAGCAGCGGCCGCTGCAGCGACGCCTCGACAAGCGTCATCCACTGGCAGCTCAGCGTCCGCAGCCGATGCCATCGGGGCGCCAGCCGGACGACCGGCATCGGCTCGAAAGTCGGCGACCGTCGCGCGACGAACGTGGGCTGACGTTGTCAAGAGCTCGAGGCGCAAGTCGTTCAAGGGCGGCGCAACTGTCACTTCTGCCCTGCGAGCTTCTGCTGCTGCTTCCAGGAGCGGCACGAAGCTGAGCAAGCGGCAGCAGCTACTGGGGCAAAAAGTAGCTGCCGCCCGCGGCAGCAGCAGGCCGACTCCGTCGAATCGCCGAGTACGTCTTGTACCGTGTGCGCACAGCAGCGGCTTGCTGCAGGGTGCGCAGCAGTGCTCGCGCATGAGCTGCCTGGTCCCTCACCTCCCGGGCTGCTGCTGTTTTCGCGTCGGCTAGGCGGCCGTGACTTCCGCGTGTGAGTTGGTTTGCTGCAGCTGGTGCATGCACCGTCGGCTTCCCGCTTCAGTCCGTGCGCTCTTTTTAAAGCAACTTGACGGTTTGGCCGAAGGCGGTGGCAGAGGGTGCGCTCTTGGTGCCTCAAGCAGCCGGGACGAGCCGAGATAGTCTCGTGAGAAAGAGTCGATTTCTGCCGCAGATGCGAGCGATCGAGGTCGCGTGCTTTAATGACGCCGGGTGCCAACAGTGCCTGTCAACTCCTTGAGGTGGCCTAGCAACTGTGACGCCTTAACGGTTTTTTCATCTGCTTCTTGAGTTTTTGGGTGAAAAGGCTGTCACCAGTGCCGCTGAGCACTGCACTAGGGTGCGAATGACTCACTAGTCGTCCTTGGCCTCAGGAGTGCTTCTAGAATTCTTGCTGAGAGGCGATGATAGCAAGTGATCTTTTGCATGCCCGGTTCTTCTGGCTGCACTGATGAGCTTAGCGTATGCATCTATTGATGCATTCTATTGAGAGAACGTGAGGAACTCGACACATTCCACATTGTGTCAAGGAGTGTCTTTTGTGCCTTCCCACTAAAGCATACTTCGTGTTATATGTGTGGTGCATTTATTAGCTTCTCCATATCGACTAATGTACATAATTGCTGGTGGGAAACCTTAATGCATACCCCTTAAAGCAAATATAAAGTAACTAGAAAGTGGTTTAGTTCTCTTAAGGCACCACACACATGTCTACTATTATTAATATCATTATTATTATTATTATTCACTGAGGCATACTCGGTGCTATGTGTATGCTAGTTTTATACTTTCTGGTGACAAGCCTTAGTGCCTCTCCACTAAGGTATACTTGGCGTTATATGTGTGGTGCATTTATCATATGTGGTAATTTGCATATTTTCTGGTGGCAAACCGTAATGCTTACCCACTGAGGCACACTTGTGGTGTGGTGGTGCAAAACATATCTGAGGTGCTACCTGCACAATCTAGTTTGTCTAACTTGTTTTGACGCAAATGCTACCAACTTATTCCGGTCAATGTTTGCTACCTGCACTTAAGATGATGCCACGTGGGAACAGCTGTCTATGCACTCGATGAAATATGGTACATTTTTTAAAGTATATATTTTTGGAAGTAACTCATGCATCTCATTTGAAGATTTTTGTTGGTTGTGCTCAGCTCAACTGATATTTTTTTGTCTGACTACTAGGGAACAGTATACAAAGGTACGAGATTCCTTGAGGGTAATGAAGTTTGTTGGGAATAGATTCTTATTTTTTTACCTCTTTTTGTTTGCCTCTTCCAACACGTGTGCAATGTCGATACTAGAGAAAGTTATTCACTTGAGGTTCGTATTTGTAGTCCCTGAATCGTGGGGCCACCTCCGGCACTGGGCATGCAGAATCGCCTATGACTATCGTGATAACTGGAGGGAGACGTCAAACGGTGACCTGCGCTAGTTCAAGTTCGCAGGTAACTCTTCTTGTTTGTATTTTTGTCTGTGCTTTATGTCGACATTAGTACTTATTGCTGTGGTGTAGATGCTCAGCAGATGGTCATAATATAATGGTTTGCCCCACTAATGTTTTGCAGTCCGAGATCAAGAAAATGATGCAGACTTTATCCTTTAGTCACTTGTTAGTGGAACAGCTGATTCATTCTCTTGTACTCGTGGTATTGCCACGTTTCTTTTTAAGCGATAATAATAATAATAATAATACTAATACTAGCTGATTTAACAGCCTCTTTTTGTATAGCAACAGAAGAGCCTTTACGGCTATCACCACCGCTTGCAGTGGCGATAAAGGATCGCCCACCACAGGATTCGAACCCACGACCTTGGGGCCGAGGTCGTGAAAAGCAACCGCCTTACCTAGTGAGCCACAACGACTCACTACGACGGATCAGGCCATTTTTTTCAGGCAAATTCTGACTGGAATGTGGCTTTGGGATACTGCTGGTATCCGGTGACATTGCCAAGTAACATTATGTGTTAGTACGCTCCTCTGCCTTGGGAGTCGTAGCTCCAGCTGTTGAGGCTACGGGCACGTTTAATGCCTTCCTTTTCTATGGTCACGGGTTGCTATTGTAGATAAAGCTGTAGCATCTATATTGAGCTAAATTAACCGATCTAAATTTGTTTAAGTTACATTTTGCTTCATCACGTCCAAAAGAGATATGATCACTAGCATTCAAAAAATTAAAATGAGAAATCAAATGCTAAATAAAGGGTTAATCCAAAATGTCGACAAGAAATGTAGAAGTAGAAGCTACAAGTGTAGGTTTTTCATTTAAAGCTGAATCAATATTCCAATGGTAGTACTTGGTAGCCGTCTTTAAATAAGCCTGTTGCCGACAAGATCAGCAAAGTTTTGAGCTGTAGTGGTCTGATCGGCTTAGGGTAAAGTCAGGCCGATCGGGTGGGTGGGGGGGGGGGCTCAGGCTCTGATGCCGAGCACGTCAAACGTACCTATTGCAAAAGCTCAGTTTCAAATGTTAGTTGCAAAAGTGCACATTGGAGACTATGATCTTATTCGACAGAGTTACGTCGACAACAATGCTGGGGACAATGAGACTTGTGCAAACGTTGCTCCTAAAGCCCTGCTGGCGTGGTGACTGTGTGGCAGGGAGCCAGAAGCGGCTTGAAATGACCAAGTGTAGCTATAATCTATCTGTGAGAGCATCCCTTGCCACACCCTCTCGTTTTTCGTATGTAATTCCCGCCTAACTTTTTTAGCACGACGATTTCTTTCTGCCCTGCTGCCCCCTGCTTAGCTTCTCAATTCACAAGATCTCATTGATAATGGTGCTCTAGATCACTGCCGGAGGTGCTGTCAATTCGATTGTGCTTATGTGTGCTGACACTGTGCATGCTGCCACTAACCACATTTGCATGCTGACCCTGTGCATGTCACCCCTACCATGTTATTCATGTTGTTTATCAAGCATGGTATTACTCACCATTCAATTGCATTTCCATTTGCAGCAAATTTAAAGCGCCTAGAAAGAGATTGAGTTCTCTGAGGGCGCTTTATCAAGTGCATTATTATTATTATTATTGTTATTATTATTATTATATGCCTCGGAGATCAAACAGCATGAGGCATATGTAAAGCATTAAGTTGCCACACGTGATACTTCAGCTGGAGTTTGGGACCATTAATCTCGTTACTCACTTGTAGGTCTGAAGTCCCCCGTTATAATCCTGCTCGGCAATAGTTTGTAAAGGCCTTCTTTACATTACACTACATTCCTGTGGAGGTGATCCGACGATAAGCCCAAAGGACTAGCTAAATCGCCAAATTATGGAGCTGCTACGATCTGATCCTAGCCAAATCTGGCTCATCTGGAGCTTCAGTACCGAAGCTCTGCTTGGCGGTCCAAAGCGCTCAGTGTAAAATAATTTCATGTTAAGAGTAGCTTCTGAGATATACATTTGAGCTCAAAGTATGAGGACCACTTGCCGCCCAGGTTTGGCCCAGGGGTAGTGTGCTTGCCGACGAAGGTCATGAGCTCAAAGCTCGCGGCACATTTACAGTGTCTGCTTACAGACCAAGTTCCCTTAGGGCGTTATGCAAATTATGTCTATATTCTTAATTATGAGTAATAAGCATTTGACCGTGAAACATTAGACCTAGGCAAAAAGACGGATTTCACCCTATGCCTTTCATCGTTAGGCCTTTCATCGTTCACGAGGCACTTTCGTTAATCATTCCATGCAGTAGAAAAATGGTGAGGAAACACGTCTTCCACACTTAAAATTCATTTAAAGATGACAGATTTCCTGCATTGACAGCAACTTGAAAGCGACCGAATTGCCTGTTTTTTGAGTTACTTAGACATGCCAAGTATAACCAACAGTGCACCGGCTTTGCTCATTTCCTAGCCTCACGCTATCGCCAATCGGCATGCTCAACACCATCTAGTCGAGTGCCTTTTTCGAAGGGGCAAATTTAAGCTGTGCCAAACGGGGTCCAGAAATGTTGGAACTGCTATAAAATTTCATCTGGCAAGACTTCCGGTGAGGTACAACTTGAAGAAGATGCTTGAGGCCAGTAACATTTTTGAGAAAACGCAGAGACCCAGCGGCTCACATTTCAGTTCATTCGCAAGGACAGACTGTTAGATAGTTAAGCTTAAGGCATCATTTCACCCACATTAGTTCAATTGTAAGGTGCTTGCACTTGACAACCCAGGTCGTGTGTTCGCGTCCTTCAGTAGGCTATCCTTTATTGCCTAGGGGGTTGATAGCCACTAAGGCTCTTCTACTGCTCTGAGACTCTTTGATCATCTAATCTCTACTTTTTTATTTTACCCTAGTGAAGGATTTCTAGTAGCTCTTGCTGGTTGCTACTAGAAAGCTAATTGGTAAGGATACGACTAGGCTTCGACTAGATGAGCACGATATGTTGGCTCTAAATGCAAAAAAGAAGCCACCTCTAACCGTCAAGCACTAAGTGTTTCTTTTGGATTGGACTATGGTGGAAGTGCTCTGGACCCACAAAGACTGCAGAGCAAAATTGAATAGGCCAATAGTAGTAATTGCCATTTGGTGACCGAAAATATATGCAGTTAATGGACCGTGAATATTTCAATGATATTTGCCTTCTTGACACGGTGAAATTACGAAGCAAATGGGTCTAGGGCTGCTCTATAGTGTGCACTTGGAATCGTGACACAAGTTGTTCATTCAGAACTACGTCAGAACGTTGCAGTACTTAGTGTCATGAGCCTTTGTGAAGATCATTCAATTTCAAACAGTGCGCCAAGCGTAAGCATGCTGCTAAGCGTATCCAATATTGTTTCCCCTACACAGTTGAATTTAGTTTAGGTCCGTAACTCTGACGAACTTGTCTAGTCAATCTTCAGACCTGAATCCCACCGAGTGTCTCTGGGGTGAAGTGGATAGAAGGCTCAGGGCTCACGTGGGTCGTATCGCATCTATATAATCGCCTTTCTCAAGTCTTCAGGACTTTTGGAGAACGTTAAGGCCAGACGCTTGCGAATGCTAACCTAGCTCTATGCCTGCGCTGCTTAAACAGGTTATTGCTTATCGTGGCCATGGAGCTTCATTGTAACACTGCAAATTAGTAAACTTAAGCTCGTTGGCTTCGCCCAGTGGTTAAGGTGCTCGTCTTTAACGACCGAGGTCAAGGAGAATGTTTTTGATGACCGAGGTCTTTGGGTCGAGCCCCGTGGCCCACATGAAGCGCCTGAATAGAGATTTCAAGTTCTCTTAGGCTGCTATGCAAGTGAATTATATTAATATTCTTATATTAAGTTACTTGCTTGTTACATAAGCTAATTTTATATGGTGCGCATGATTGCAGAAGTTACTAGAATGTTTTAATACCAGAAAGGAAACTTCTTGGGCCCGACAGCTATTTTAGGCAGCCTTGCCGATGCTTTTTCGCTTGACCGCTATATGACCTATATATGATGCTATGTATGACCACTTCATATTTATACACTGGTCAAGTTTGCAAATCTGTTGCTGGACTCGCCAGCGTCCTGCATTCAACTGGTGTGCAATCACAATGTAAAGTAGTTAACATACCAACATCTCTTCATCTAAGGATACCGTTGAGCGCACACCGTATTCTGATCTGCCGTCGACGCCAACCGGCCCGGGTGAAATGTTCGTTTCACCGGTCGTGCCGGGCACTCCGTCTTGCACGCCCTCAAAGAAGTCGCCTGCTCGCAAGTTGCTGCAGGCTGCGGCCGAGCCGCCGTCGTCAGCAGCAGCGCCTGCATCTGCATCTGAACCGAGCAGTTCGGTAGACGACAGCAGCAGCGGTATGTCGCTTGCCGTGGCATGCCTAGACGACGGCCGCCTGCAGACCGTTGGGTTGTGGGTGGAAGGGCAGCCAGCTACTGGGGGCTGCGTTTTATCATCTGAGCAGCCAAGCGAAAGGCTGGAGTGTGCCACTCTCGCGAGATTCACCACTTTCACTGACCGTCGGACTCAGGCCTGGGGTGAAGCATGACGGTTATTTCGCTCGTTCCAGGACCTGCCTCTGCTACGGCCGCCGCCTTGCCGGGCGCTGGCAAGCTGAGGAAGAGCAAATCTCTCGTTGGCGTCAAAGAGCTCCTACGCGAGCCGAAGGAAAGGAAGAGCGTCAGCCTCGTCGGCGTCAAAGAGCTCCTACGCGAACCGAAGGAAAGGAAGAGCGTCAGCCTCGTCGGCGTCAAAGAGCTCCTACGCGAGCCGAAGGAAAGGAAGAGCGTCAGCCTCGTCGGCGTCAAAGAGCTCCTACGCGAGCCGAAGGAAAGGAAGAGCGGCAGCCCCGTCGGCGTCAAAGAGCTCCTACGCGAGCCGAAGGAAAGGAAGAGCGTCAGCCTCGTCGGCGTCAAAGAGCTCCTACGCGAGCCGAAGGAAAGGAAGAGCGTGTCGCTCGTAGCGTCTGCCGATGGCAGGCCGCGGCGCAGCGCCACACTGACCGGCGTCAAAGAGCTGTTCGCCTCGCCCAAGCCGAGGAAGAGCCCGGTGCTCGTCGGAGTGAAGGAACTGATGGCCACCCCTGTGGCCGAAGCGGAACCTCAGCTCACTGGCATCAAGGAGCTCTTCAATGCGCCCAAGTCGAGAAAGAGCGCCAGCCTTATTGGTAAGGGCTTCTGACCGACTGCTGGCGTGCTCGCGGCGCAAATCGACACGAGCACGAGTGTTCGCGAGAGAGAGAGAGAGAGAGAGAGAGAGAGAGAGAGAGAGAGAGAGAGAGCCGAGCGACTAATTTGATTCGCCTGTTGCTTCTTTGCATAGGTGTCCGAGAGCTTGTTAGAACTCCCAAGGAAGAGCGGCCTGGACACAGCATCTCGCCCAGTGGTCTGCTGCGCATCTTTGCCTCTCCCGAGGATGGCCCAGCTGACTCGCAGCCTGGTGAGTCACGCCGTTTTTGCAGCTCTTCCGGCAGCCTATCCAGCGATTGGCATTCACAGTGGCCTTGCTCGTGCGCGCATGCGTGCGTGCAGCAGGGCGTTCTTCCGCGAGTCTCTGCTGCTTGGACTCGCTACTCTGGCTGCTGCTCCGTTTTGCTCTGCTGCCCGTCGGTCGACAGGCGTCGGTCGGATCCGGGGTCAGGGCCGGTTTCACGAGGCTACAGGCCCAGGGCCGAGGCAAGGAACGCTGCAGCTAACCGAGTGCGCTGCTCTGCTTGCAGCCTCGTCTCTCCCCCACCACACACGCGCACACACACACACACACACACGCGCACACACACACACACACACACACACACACACACACACACACACACACACACACACACACACACACACACACACACACACACACACACACACACACTGCCGATGCGTGAATGATGACCGAGCAGTAGTAGCCTTCAGCTTCTGCCATGCAGTTAGCTGTAGGTTTTTATTTTTCTCTTTTTAATTGTCTTTTGTGTTCGTCCGGTTTGTGTTTGCTGCTGGTATATCCTCCTGCCCATACTGATAGCTAACGATGATAATAATGATAATAATAATAATAATAATGCATGTGTGCAGTGCCTTAAAATAACACACCTCTCTCTAGGCACTTGCCGTAGTCTGTAAAGTAAGTATGTAAATTTTTTGGTGATAGCTTGCGCAATGTAAGCACGCATACGCTTTTAAAGACCACCGCACATGGGTGGACCAAAGACTGTGAAGAACAGTTGAGTTTTCAGCTTGTTTATGAATGTCAAGTCAATGGACGTCATGGCTTCAGTCCGGAGGGAGTTTCAGTCTTCAGTAGCATGCCAACTATAAATGCATGGTCTTCAGAGGATTTGAGGTTGGTTGAAGGCACAGCTCAGCGACTTGAGTCAGAAGAGCAGGTGGTACGATGCCTAGCTTGATTGGGAAGTAGTTCGGATAGGTAGGCTGGAGCAAGAGAATGAAGAGATCTAAAAGTGATGACAAAGCCTCGAGGTTTTTACACTGCTTGATGTGGAGCCAGTGCAAGTGGATGCGTTTAATGTGGTAACTGCGAAGCTCACTACTGACAAGCCAAGCTGCAGAGTTTTTCACCATCGGTAATTGTCCTATGGCTCAAGGCAGAAGACCTGCGAGTGTTGAGTTACAGTAAGTTGAGGTGGGATATATCTCAAATGCACAGACCAGCTTGGATGTAGTATCCATGTCTTACGAAGCAGGCTTAATATTTCGCGAGTTACATAACTGAAAATAGGCTGGCTTGACTGAGAAGTTGATGTATTCATCGACTGAAAGGTCACTTAAGAACATTACGTCCAGATGTCATTCCGAGGCTAGGATGTATGCTGGTTTAGATATGATTGTTTAGTGAAAGCTCACTTTGGAACAGGTAAACCAAGACGGCATCCCTAAGCTAGAGGTCCTAAAAAACATCAAGGGATGTAAATGCGTGTACGGCTGTTAGTCATTTCTGTGGAAATGAAAGCCATGGCTTGCTTGGTAATAACTACGGCAAGAAGGTCAGTGAGAGGAGACTGTGAGAGGAACTGAATCTGCAATCCTCAATCCTCATGCCGAGGCACACTGTAGTTAAAAGGCTCACAGCATTATCGTTGGCTACTAAGTTTTGAATCCTCCCACCGAGATTGGATCTAAAGCATGGGAGGTGTCGTTTCACTCATTCCTTGGCGGCGTGATGGTAGGCTCTTTAGAGGAAGCCGCCGAGCTGCTTGTCGTCGAGCCGCCGAGCGCTGATATTCGGCAGACGTGTTGCACTGACGCGAGTGGCGTCTTTCAGCTTTTTCGTCGTGTTCCGGCTTTGCCTTCCAGTTCGTGGCAGGCATCCAGTTCATCATGCAGTCTTGACCTAAGGTCTAGTTCTACTGTTTTGCTTGCCCCGAATTGGTTCCAGGTAGGGCTTAATTGGATGCGCTTCTACTTTTGGGCCGGAGTTGGAGATTCCCTTGCCGGCCACCCCTCAAAGATGTAAATAAAGCAAAATGGATGCGCCCTGGAAAATGGACTTGTACTGCTCTGAGGGACAGGAATGCCCTGGTTATACCAACCGGCCTTTTGTAATAATCCGGCAACTATAGGAATGACTTTGATGAATCATGGTTGCAGCCGAGCCAGCCTCTCTACAGGCAACGAACAACCGAAGCATGGCTAAAGTTTTACACATGGAAGCGGAGACAATGTTGCCATGGAACGCTTGATGTGCGCAGGTCTCTTTAAGTCTCTCGACGAGCAGACTCCACTAGAAACTATCTGCATCAAAAGTTGTTGAGATGCCTTTCCATTTACCAAAAAACTGCAAAAAATGCGCCGTGAAAAGCGCAAGCTTGAACACAGCTTTTCTGGTTGTGCCACCGGTCTAGCCAGGCAGGATCTTTGATTGCACCCGCGTCTACACCCAAAAGCTTTGAAAAGCCAACGCTTCTTCTCTCTCTCTCTCTCTCTCGCAAACTTTTGTCTTGCCAGTCATCAAAAATCATCTTATCATCAAAAGACTTTGGCTGATTACATCAATGAGAGGCATGGTCATAAGAGAAAATTGGCAGAGTTAGTCGTATGAAGTTTGACCTTTATTCTAGTTTAATACAAACCAACTAGAGTAGCTTGCAATCATCTTGGTATGTGTAATGCAGATGGTCAGTCGTTCCCCAAACTGGCTGTTGTCAGGGCAGGGAGGTAATAAAACTTGCGACGCCTGTGATTGAGTGAGCTGGGTAGTGAGTCAGCCGACTTTGCCTATGAAGTAGAATATTGGTTTACCTATTCGGCAGCCTCTGCACACATGCCATTAGAGTTTGCCTCGGTTCAAGATGGCTTAGCCCTAAAAAAAAATCGGCAAATTTGCCAGTCTGAAAGGAGAGAATTTTTGAAGCTGACGATTCTCTGAGGAGAAAAATTTGAACTGAGATAAATCTAGAAGGAGACGAATCATAAAGGAATCAGGTAGAAGGGGAATTGAAAAATGAGAGGAATCGGCCTCCGTGTGCAGCATAAGAGATAAATACAGTGCTTGCTTGAAGCATGATTGATCTTTTTCAAGATTTTGTTGGGCAGCTGGTGGCCGAGTATTACGGTGTCTAGACCATAAGCATCGGCAGCAGGCTCCAGTGTCTTGGTCACTGCCCCTCGCTTAAGCCAGGAGGCCCATTTGCCTGCCTTTATTTTTTGATCGGCCGAGCAATTTTATCAAGTTCAGCATCCCTTAAGCAAATTTTCTGGCTACACTCGGGCTCTCTGGCCTGCATCTATGCCTAGTGGCCCTGGGTTTGAATATCTTTGCTGTGGCACAGAGGCACAGTAACCTAAGTATCAGCTCCAGCAATACGGCATCTGGTCCAGGTCAGGCAACGTTTCCTTGGTGCTGCGGGAGGCTGCGGCAATTTCCTTTTTTTGTCTTACTCCAAGCCTGTCAGGACTCACTCGCCTTAGCAGCCACCCCTTGGAGCTATAATTACCCCCTTCAGCTGCTTGGAATGAACAGCTACAACAGGTCCAAAATATCGCGTGCTGTGCTTTTTTTTGATAACTCATGGCTGCTGACCATGTGACCACGTGCACACCCCTCGATCGCACGACCGTGCATCCACGTGCGCCTGTGTCTGTCTGCTGCTGGCCAATGAACTCAATTTGCGTTTCGCTTCTTGCAGTCCCCCTGCCCAAGGAGCCTGCCAAAGCCGGCACCAAGAGAGTGCACGACGGTGACGAAGCTGGAGCCACAGCCGTGGCGCAGAATCCAGCCAAGAGGCGCAGGCTTGCCCCGGAGACACCGCCGGCTGCAGCAGATGCCGCTGTCGGCACGCCTGTGTCGCGTGCTGCTGGTGCTCGGCAGAAGTTGGCCCGAGGTCGCCTGGCTGCTGCCTCGGCTCCACCCATCCTTCTCCGTGATGTGCTTGCTGCTGCGTCCGATGCAGCTGGTGCTGCGCCGGTAGCAACGTTCCAATCCGTCGACGCCCCAGCATCGGCTACTGCCAGCCCCGCCAGGAGAGGAAGTCGCAGGCGCGACACCGCTCTGCACTCGGCTTTGAACGCTGCGACCGAGGCTGTGCAGCCCGTGGCACCGGAAGTAGCCGCAGAGCCCCCAATTTCACCGGAAATGTCGACAGAGCCGCCCACTGCATCGGAAGTTGCAAAAGAGCCACCTTCGGCATCAAAAGAGCCAGTTTCTGCACTGCAGGTCGAAACAGTTGCATCGGAGGTCACGACAGAGCCCCCTTCTGCACTGGAGGTCGCGACAGAGCCCCCTTCTGCACCGGAGGTGGCTGCAGAGTCCACGTATGCACTGGAGGTTGCGACAGAGCCCGCTCCTGCATTGGGAGTCGTTCAAGAGCCATCTGCTATACCAGAAGTCGTGACGACTGCTGCTGCTGAGGTCTTGACCACGGAGCCCAGCAGACCTGCAGCTCGTGGAAGGTCCAAGAGGACTGCCATGCTGGAACAGGCAAAGCAGTCGAGAGATGCAGCTACTGGCAAGGCAGCTTCGGCAGCAGGAGCAATAGCAGCAGCAGAGGCAGATAGCTCAGCAGAAATGGCCCCGGAGTCGAGTGCAAGTCCTGTCAAGAGAGGAGGCCGGAGGCGTGGGTCAGCTGCAGCTGTGGCTGCTATGCCTTCTGCTTTGAATTCTGCACACGAGCCTGTGCCACCTGTAGCACCGGAAGTTGCTACAGAGCCACCAGCTGCACCGGCAGTTGCGCTAGAGCCACCTGTAGCACCGATAGTTACGACAGAGCCACCGGCTGCTCCGGAATTTACGACAGACCGACCTGTCGCGCTGGAAGTTACGACAGACCGACCTGTCGCACTGGAAGTTACGACAGACCGACCTGTTGTACAGGAAGTTGCAACAGAGCCACCGGCTGCACCGGAAGTTTCGACAGTGGCAGATATTTTGACCACCAAACCCAGTAGACCTGCAACTCGAGGAAGGTCCCAGAGGACCGCTGAGCTCGTACAGGCAAAGCAGCCGAAAGATGCAGATGCAGCTAATGGCAAGGCTGCTTTGCGCAAGCCTGTCCGGAGTCGCGCTGCTGCTGCTGCTCTTGCCGAGCAGCCCATCGCAAGAGTGGAGCAGCCATCAGCAGCAGCAGCAGTGGAGCAGCCATCAGCAGCAGCGGAGCAGCCAGCAGCAGCAGCGGAGCAGCCAGCAGCAGCAGCGGAGCAGCCAGCAGCAGCAGCGGAGCAGCCAGCAGCAGCGGAGCAGCCCGCCGCAACGCTACCTAGCGAAGGCGAGGCAGCCAAGACGACGAGGCCGACTCGGGCACGTGGGGCAAAGGCTGCCTCTGGTGCAATCGAGGCGAGTCCCGAGCAAGGTCACGATGGCAAGCCGAGCAAGCCAGCCAGACGTGGCCGCGCAGTGCCTGTAGCAGCACTGAATCCACCGCCGGAAGAGCGCATGGTGGTGCCAGCTCCGGCACCGGAAGGAGCAGTCACAATAGCACGAGGCATCCGCCGAGGCCGGCTCGCACATGCTCTGCCGGCAGCAGCAGCTGCTGCCAGCAAAGTAAGCTTGGAGAGTGGAGAGAAGGCAGCCGCAGAGCTCGTGGCGCTGCCAGCAGCCGGAGAGGCACCGACGGCTGCTACGACTGCCACCCGCTCGGGCAGGGGCAGGCGTGGTCAGGAGCCGGCCGCTAGCAGCGAAGGAGGCGAGGCGACGGCGCAGCCCCTCACCGCAAAGCCAGGAGCGTCTCAAGCGAAGGCCGACGGCGGCGCTGCACCGGTTTCCTCCGGCACTGCCGAGCCCAAACCGGAGCTGGCCGCCGAGTCGGGCCACACGACCGCGGAGCCTGCAGTCCAGGCTCGCGAGATCGCTTCACTGCCGCCGACCGGTCGAAGGGGGCACCCTGCTCGCAAGGCAGAAGCCGCTCAGCGGCAGCCTGCGGAGGACGCACTGCCGGCTGCGAAGCGAAACAAGCCGAGCGCGAGTGAGCAGCCAGCAGCGCCCACGACCAGAGGACCCGAGGAGGCGACATCGGCGGCGCCAGTGAGGCGTGGCAGGACGAGCGCCAAGGCCGCCGGTGAGGTGCGACCGGACGCCGAGCCGACGGCTCGGAGTAGCGCTGCTGCGGCCGCTCTGTCTCTGAAAGGTCGTGCCCGGCGTGGCAAGTCGACGAACGTGGCGGCCACAGCCCTTGCTGGTGGCAACGGGAGCGGAGCGTCTGTGGCTGACCCAACAGCCGTCGACGCTGCAGCAACAGCAGCAGCGGAGCCGGCAGCAGCAGCAGAGCCGGTAGCATCAGCAGCAGAGCCGGTAGCATCAGCAGCAGAGCCGGTAGCATCAGCAGCAGAGCCGGTAGCATCAGCAGCAGAGCCGGTAGCATCAGTAGCAGAGCCGGCAGCATCAGCAGCAGAGCCGGCAGCACCAGTGGCGACGAAGAGCCGAGCTTCAAGGCAAGTAGGCATTGAGAAGCCAAAAGCCGCGGTGAGGGCAAAGGGGACAGCTCGAGCAGAGGTTAGGACTGCTGAAAGCGAAAGCTCGGTCGTGACTGGCGCGTCGGAGCGCGCAGCAGCCAACGAGAGCGCCGTCAAGCCGCCGAAGGATGGTCGGACGAGAGCAAAGGGTGCTGCGTTCGAGCCGAGCATCGCAGCTTCGAACGAGGGTGACAGAGCCAAAGTCGCCTCGGCACCGAAGCGCGGGCGAGCCACGGCCGCAGCGGTGCAGAGCGACGACATTGCACCGCCGCCTGCCAAAGGGCGGCGAGCGGTGGCCGCAGCCGGCGAGGCCGCCTCGAGCGCCGAGGACAAATCTCTCGCTCAGCCCAGCCGCGGTGCAAGCCGCCAGCAGCGGGCTAGCAGCGCTGCTCAGCGTGCCGAGCCAGTGGCTGGTGCAGCACAGCGCGTCACGCGGCAGAGGAAGTAGATAGCTTCTAGCTGTAGACACAACGAGCCGTGCAGTGTTAGGCAAAGAGGACAATGGTGTGGCAAATTCTAGCGAGGCAGTGGCAGTGCACGTTCACTGGTCTGCAGTTTCACTTGAGATATCACAATCATTTTACCGGGCATACTTTTTATTGTTACTTATAAATCTAAAATACATATTGTCATGTATATATATATACACACAAGCTGTGTGTACATAACGCACGCAGCACAGCAATTAAGTACCAGGGTTGCATATGACTTGGGTCAAAAAAGAATGCAACGCGCCGTCCGATGCCAAGTCCGAGACAATCTCGGCAGTATGTACACATAATTAATTAAGCCATAATCATGTCGTTATAAAACTTGTTATCAAATGTCAACAGAGGCTTCAAATATAACAACAAGGACGTTGGCGTCACTACTTTAGCAGACCCTGTCGCTGCCTGGCCTGGCACGCCTGATGAGACACGGCAGGAGCAGGATAAAAACTCGGCACCTGTGCCGGCTTTGTAGCAGGTCTGCAGCGGGTGACAAGTCGTTTACAAGGAGCCAGAGCGATCACTTGATGAAATTAGGGAAGCCCCCAGGTGCTGCGTGCTGCGCCTGGTAGCCAGGAATGCTGGTGGATTGCTGCTGCCACTGCTGACCCTGCGCCGACGGCAGAAGCTGGGATTGTGCAGCCGACATATAATGAGGCTGATTTGACATCATGGGTGCGGCCTGCATTATGCCTACAAAAGCGAGGGACATCGTTTTAGCAACGAACGATGACGACACACAGCGACATCCAAAATATACCAACTGGCTGGCGTCGACTTGGGTGTCGCCTGGCCTATGCATCCCAACACCGGCCTGACCAGCAGATACTGACCAAAAGTCGATGCGACCCTGCGACCTTGCTTTGAATTTGCATCGTTTTTTAATGTTAAACGTGTTACTATCACAGCTAAGTAAGCTCGATAACTTGTCAGCTGTCCGGTTTACCGCCGCGAAGTGTCTGCAATAACGTGCCCTCTGAAAGACACGAGACAGCAAGCTCTGGGTTTGGCATAGCCACGGGCACGCCACAGCCGCATGGGGCATACGTGACGGCACCACAGGTGCAGCACTTCATACGCTATCATATCAATGATAACCAATGGCAGTGAGACCACACTGCCATTGGTTATCACTGATATGATAGCGTATGAAGTGCTGCCCAGGCAGCTGTTATGTGGTAGATGCACTTGGCTGTGCATCTACCCACTACTCAGCCACTCCTGAGAGGCATTACCATTATGCTATCATTTCACAATTTCAGCACGCATAAGCGCGCACCCAGCGAACTGACACGGACTGAGCACAAGCTGCGAGGAACAAGCGGATATGCAGCTTCTTTTGACGTGTCCAGTCAGTGGCTACCGTCACTCGAGTCGGTAGTTGAGCTCCTTGACATTTGGGAGCACACGAATCAGGGTCTCCAACAGATTTGAGGTTGGCTCGGGCTGACCCACCCGAGTCAGAGGGGTGCTACGATGAGAAGCCTGATTAGGAAGTAACTGTGATGCTAAGGCCTGAGCCGGGAATGGAGGGAGGGACCTAAAAGTCAGTGCCGGTACCGCGGTGAGTCGATACGACGCTTGCCGGAGAGCCAGTGGAATACTGTGAGAAGTCGCGCAATGTGCCAGACGTTAACGACAGTCGCCTAGCTAGGTTCCATAGGGTAGCTCTCGGGCGGCTCGACACACGCAACTCAGTTCGCGCGGCACGGAGGCTGCGAGCGTCAAGCACCGGGGCTGGAGTGCACGAAGTGGGGAGCTGTGCGAAGGCGCATACCTGACATGGGCTGCATGCTGCCACCGGCCACGAAGGTCGATAGGCTACCACCACCGTAGTTAGCAGCACCGGCTGGTGACATCATGGTCGATTGAGCAGTCGGTGCCATAGAGTGCGGCGAGCCTAAGCTAGCGTGAGCAGACAACGACATGGGAAGACCTGCAGCCCTCTGCGTCGGCGCACCGCCGTATTGACTTCCTGGCTGCCCGTATGCCATTGGCTGACCGGGCGAAGGAGTGGCGAATCGTGGAGTGCCTGGAATGGCAAAGCGACCGATCTCTCGCAGCAGTGCACCGGGCTGGCGCCAGAACGAGGAGCTCAGGCGCAAACTCGCGAGCGTGCTTGCTCTCTCTCTCTCTACGCGCCGGGGCAGCCATGAAAATAAAGAGCATCGGTTTACGGGGTTGGAGCGGCAAGAACAGTATGCGTGGCACGACCACACAGCCCCCCCCCCGGATGCAGCGGAACGTCGGGTCAGCGGCACCCGATGCAAGGGACGCGACAAGCTCGAGGAGGCCGGCGCACGGCTGTGCAAAAGAAATGACTGCGCGAACAGCTGCGGAACGACAACGGAAGGCAGCGGAGCGAGCACGCGCCGGCCTGGCATGCAATCACGCACCGGCGGCAGCGCACGAAAAGCTGATGGTGGCGGCATGCCGACGACCAAGCTTACCATAGAGTATGATGTAGGTCGGAGCTGCATGTAAGGAACAAGAGATGGCCACCATGAGAGCCGGGGTGCGATGGCGTTTGCTATTGAGGAGCCTGCCTGCCCAGACAGACTAGCACGAGGGACTGGGGAAGGGCGAGGGAGAAGTCAAGGCTAATCAGCAAGCAGGCTGGCAGCTGCGCTGTGGACCAACGTTGGCTTCTTTGCTGCTTCTTAACCGGAGAGCTCTAGTATGCCGCTGACGTGTGGAGAATGCGCGTCGACGCCCCATCCCCGAGAGCAGAACGGTGGATCAATTGTGCAACGGCTTCGATTGGCTAGCTTCGGTTTGCTTTGATGCGCTGAGGCAAGACCCACAGTCATGCAAGGGTTATCAACACACACACACACACACACACACACACACACACACACACACACACACACACACACACACACACACACACACACACACACACACACACACACACACACACACACCCCCCCCCCCCCCCCCCCCCCCCCCCCCCCCCGGCCAAGGTTTGACCAATGTCGTGGGCTCGAGCGCCGTGGCGCCTGAATAGAGATTAAGTTCTCCTTGGACATTATAAAAATGAATTGCATTGTATAATTATATTGATCATGCGTTCAGTGATCAGCCACAAACTCAACAAACCCTAACAGCATGGCTACAACGTCACGAGCATCCCAGCCTGATCACTACCAAGGACTTGTTGAGGGCTGCAAAACGGTGATTCATGAGTGCAGGTGCACGACTCACGACACCACGAGCTCACGAAGGAGCACGGCCAGCAGCCGAGGGGAAGCTGAGCCGGCTCACGGCAGCTCCGCCCAGGCTGCCGAGCAAGCTGCCCAACAAGGGGCACTAACCGCTCAGCATCCCTCGCCACGCGACCACGACTTTGCATTAAAGGTTCGCGCACTCAGCAGCGACGAACTTTAGCGCTAGGAGGGAGCCGTCCCAGCGCCGATTTCCTGCATGCTTCCCATGCAAAGAAAGCGGCTCGTGCCCCAGCGCTTCCTGGTACCAAGCGCTGCTAAGACATTTGAAACGCGCAGCAGCACCCCGCACGGGACGCCCGGGAGAAGACCACTTACTGTAGGCGGTGGCAAACAACAGCGGATCCCGCACGATGGAGCTAGGCAACGAAAGCAGTGGCGGCGGCACTTCGCAGCAATGCCTGCCTAGAAGAGCCGGAAGGAGGGAGGGGGAAGAAGTCAAAAACGACGGGCAGTGACATTCGAATGGAACTGTTCGAAGCAAAGGTCACGTGCTTACCGGCAAGCTGATTCATGCTGGGTGTGTTGCCCTGCTTTTTAGCAGACGCCAGGCTGAGCGAATCTAGATCTATGTTGACCTTGCCGATGTCGCTCCACAGGCCACCACTGCCACCGGGCACTCCACCACCTGACCCTCCCACGTGACCTGCATGCTACACCGAGAAGAGCGCAGCACGTGTCAGGCGGTGCACGAACACAGAAAAACCAAGCTAGCAACAATAGGTACTCTTCTCAGACACATATCGACAATGGCATCGACTGAAGCTTTGCCACGTAAAAGCCGACAGACTTACAGCATGCACCACAGACTCGGTACATGAAGCTACTGCAGACACAAAAAAAGCAGATGGCAAACGCAAAGCAGGACGCCTCGGCCAGGGAAGCTACTGGGTGGGTGTCTGCAACGAGGCCTTGCGCGTGCCAACGACTACTTGCGCTGCCCTCGTGCACGAGCGCAAACACGAGCAAGCCGTGCAATCGGACAGGATTCAGCGGACCCAGTTAATGTATATAAAGAGGTAGCCTCCATCCTCGAGACACGCATGCACTAACTACTACGGCCGCACACACACGCACGCACGCACGCACACACACACACACTAGAAAGTGGAGATAAGAAATCTCGTGAGAAAGTAGTTGAGCACGGCTGCCGCAAACACTTTCCTGGCTTTTCAGCAAGCTAGCTCCCAGTGCACTGGCAACAAGCAGAACCGCAAAGGGGAAGTAAGTTTGTTGTCGTCTCAAGAAGTCAAGCTCGCGTGTGCTCAGGGGGCAGGACACATTCGAGCCAGACCCGAGCCGACCGACTCGCACACACACAGGCCCTACCTGAATTCCGCCGCCGCCGACGGTCTGCTGAGGTCGCACGGACTGAGCCTGTAGTGCGAACGCTGCGGCAGGCGCCGACGACGATGCCTGCATGGCGTGCATGTGTCCGCTACTGCCGCCACCCATGGACTGTGCACTGCTGCTGCTGCCACCGAGCATGGCTCCAGCAGAGAACATGCCAGCTTGCGGCTGCAGCAGCTGGTGCTGTCTCATCAGCGAAGGATGCGGCAGGCCCATTCCAAGCCCCACCGGGCCTTGCTGCAAGGGCTGCTGCTGCAGCTGCATCGAGGGCGCTGGGAATAACAGCTGCTGGTGCACCTGAGGCTGAGCAAAGCCCGGGGCCGATTGGAATGTCAGTGAAGCAGCCGAAGCTTGCTGAGGAAATAGCGGGTCGCCAGGCGCGACTGAGCCACCGCCGCCCCCGCCCCCAAAGAGTCCCTACAACGCACCGGCAAAGATATCAAGCTCGCAGAGCAGACACAGCTGAGCAACACAATCGAACTGGCAGAGCAGACTCACGACTTCGGCTTGCGCCACCGGCGCCCATGCCGCGAGCCGGCACATGTGCGATCAGGCAGCCACCACGGGCTGCTCGATATCACTTCCTTCCCCCACCCCGAAGCCAGTATCAGGTAAACGTAGAGAATGTGGCATGCAAGGCAAACGGTGACTGAGCCGGTCCGGTGTGTGGCCCGGTGGCCAGGCGAAGCAAGCGCAAAGGCACTGCTGCAGACCAGATCAGACCAACCGGCAAGGCGAGGAACTGCAGTACCGGAAGCAAGTCGATCATGTGCAAAGAGAGAGAGAGAGAGAGAGAGAGAGAGAGAGAGAGAGAGAGAGAGAGAGAGAGAGAGAGAGAGAGAGAGAGAGAGAGAGAGAGAGAGAGAGAGAGAGAGAGAGAGAGAGAGAGAGAGAGAGAGAGACAGAGAGACAGAGAGAGACAGAGAGAGACAGAGAGAGACAGAGAGACAGACAGACAGAAAGGAAAACAAAAGCCAGCGCCTTTAACAGGAGCACGAACGGCTGCGCCGGGGTGGCCGAGCACGTGCCGCTCACCGGTGCCGCTGCTGCACTGCTGCCGCCTAGCAGGTCCAAGTCGTCGAGCAAGCTGGCACCGCCGGCCTTGGCCGGCTGGTGTGCCGGACTCTCAAACAGCATAGCCGGGGCGGCCGCTGCTGCCGGAGTGACGACGGCTGGCAGCGACGGCACAACCGACGGTGCGCCGGCAAAATTAGCAAAACCACTAAATTCGTCGTCCCTGCGGCGCACAGACGGACCAGAGCGCAAGAAGTGGCAGGCGACTGCAGCAACCACCAAACACCGACACGGCGGCAGCGACCGGCGCTTGTGAGGCGGCAGCGAAGGGTCGGGGCTGGGTAGAGGGGTGGTGTCTGGCCAATGAGGGGACTCGTCGGCGCACGAGAGAGGCATGCCCGCGGCACGCTCGAGCGCGCCGCCATGGCTAGAGAGGCAGCGACAAAAGTGCAGACAGACCGTCCAAAACAGAAATGGGGGTGGGGTGTGCAAAGTACTCACGGTTTGGAGGACCCATCAGCAGCTGAGAACTGTGTGAAGTCCGCAAAGTCACCGTTTGCAGCTGAAACGATTATTGCCCAATCCGAATGGAACGTCAAGATTCTAGCACTAACTATGACTAATTACAAGCTACACTCAATCGATGTCAGAAAGAGAAATTCACAGGCAGCAGGACTTTGGTAGTAGCCAAACGTGGTGGTGGCACCAAGCAGGCGAGCACCAAATGATAGCGTGCTGAATGGATCACGCCATCCTTATCAAACAAGGGCCGGGAGGCAGGGAGAAGTGCGATTCGAGAAGGCCACAGCTAGAGGCCGGTGCAAGAGGCTCGGAGCTTACACTTTTTTCCGCTTGCAGCAGCGCTGTCACCGCGTGGATTAAAGTCATCGAAGCTGTCCTCGCGCTCCACACCTCCCTGCAACAGCAGCACATCGCCTCAGCACTGCCAAGCACCTTTAAATGGCGTCTTTTTGACGCAACCTGCTTGCGCACGCACAACCCGGAGGAAGGGGGTGGGTCACTGCTCACCTTGGCCGGCTCACTGGTTCGCTCGCGGGCCGGGGAGGCTCGGGCGTAGCCGCTGCCGACAGCGGCTCGGGTCGCGGCTGCGTTGCCGCCGGGCACGGGCGCGAAAGACCGCTCGGCAGCAGCCGACGACGGCGAGGACGGCTCTCCGGACAGCGCCCGGGCGCGGTGGCTCCTAGCAACACCGTTGCTGCTGCCGTTGCTGCTGCGACGGTCGTCGCCGTCGTCGTCGTCGCGAAACTCTCTCGCCACAGCGCTTCCCCACGCTGGCCTAGCTCCGGGGCTCACGTCCGCGGGAGCGTCGGTGTCGTGAAACTCTTCCCTAAACACGATTTATTGGCAAGAACATTGCAGCCTGCTGTCACACACATGCAAGCTGCTCTGGGAACTCGCAGCTAGTCGCTCGCACGCACACACACACGCACAGACACACACGCACAGACACACACGCACAGACACACACGCACAGACACACACGCACAGACACACACGCACAGACACACACGCACACACACACACACACACACACACACACACACACACACACACACACACACACACACACACACACACACACACACACACACACACACACACACACACACACACACACGTGAACAAAGGCACACCCGAGTCACGTGCGCAGCACAGCTAGGGCACCCAGCCGGTGGAGTTGCGAAGTGAAGCGTCATGCATCCCAGACGAAGGTGGCGAGCAAAGGTGGGGGAGCGGCGGTGAGGGCGGCTGACGACTGAAGGTCACCAGAACGCACACGTCGTAGTGCGGTCGGCTGCCGCTGTCGTCATAGTTACGCCTGCGGTTCCATAGCTCTGACACCGACTGCTTCACTTTGTTGAATGCATCCTCGGCCACGGTCGTGCGCCGATTTCGCGCCTGGTCGAACTCGTCGATGTCATCCATGGCTCCTCTGCCGCCGCCACTGCCACCACTGCTTCCGCCATTGCCTGC
Source organism: Cristatella mucedo (assembly GCA_009760855.2). NCBI lineage: Eukaryota > Metazoa > Bryozoa > Phylactolaemata > Cristatellidae > Cristatella > Cristatella mucedo. Next base: position 4,751,258 of record WPIO01000026.1, on the reverse strand, counting down.
AATGGCGATTAGCAGCTGTGATGCAACTCACTCAGCACGCATCCTGCATCGCCGAGCTGACATGAAAGGGGCACTCGACACTAGCGGCTTAAAAGTTAGGAAACTCCCAAGGCACCCTATCGCCGCAGAAGCCAGTCACGAGACAAAGCACACCCAGCCGGTCGCACACCGCAAACCACCGCAGCGACACGGCAAGGACGCGCAGGCTCAGCGACATGTGAGGCAGCAGCTGGGGGCGGGGAAAGAGGAGTGAGAGGGCGGGACAAGCCGCATACCATAAGAAGAGAAGCCTCTTTCTGCTTCGCCGGCGACTCCGATATATTTGTCCTTGTTCTTCTTGCTCTTCTTGCGCTCATTGCGCAGTCGCTCGTCGTCTTGTATGAGATCCAATATTTCTTTCGCCTTCTGCCGCACTGAAAAATGCACCAGGACAGCGCAGGCATGCGCCAGCTGCCCTACGAGGAAAGCAGTGCGACATGGCGGCGGAGACGGCCACATCAGTGGCCCACCTCTGCAGCTCAGCGAGCGACAATCTCAACAACAATCTCAATCAACAATGCAACAATCAATCAATCTGCAACAATCTCAATCGACGTGGGTGGCCATGGCCGAGCGAGGCTGCAGCCAGCCTCGCCAGGTCGGCGCACCAGGCGTGACAGTGGTCACCTCACCCTTTCTGTGACATATGACAGCTGGTGACAGATGGTTTCTGTTCATGGGGGGGGACTAGACTACCAAAGTCAAGCTCACAACTCCTACGCAACGATACCGTAATTCATTTGCTGACTACTCGCACACTTCCTTTTTTTTTGAGCGGTCCTGATTCTTCTGCATTTCAAACTTCCTCGATTGTCCCAATAATTGAGCCATGCTTCTTAATTTTTCCTTAATGGAATGAGACAGAGACAACGTGCCAGTTTCTCATTGTGCACAGGTAGCAACAGACGATTGAGTGCACAATAGAAACTCGGTAGCAGTAATAAGAAAAATAATACATTTATATAGCGCCAGCAAAGGACTGAATCTCTTTCTAGGCACTTGATGTTGTAAAGGAAGCATAATCAAATAGTTAAGAGGTACCGTACCATGTACAGCGTTAACAGGTAAATATGGTTAGTAGCACCATGCAGAGTGTCACCAAGCATAAGCACACATAGAACAAACCTCAAAGACTCAGCAAATGCTTCGAGAAAGAGAGGCAGTTTTAGATTCTTTTAAAATGCCGTCAATTCACATGGACGACATGACGTCAGTCGGGAGTGAGTTCCAGGTCTTGGGAGCATACGAACTAAAGACACGGTCTACAAAGGATTTGAGGTTCGCCTGAGGCATAGTTAAACGATTTGAGTCACAAAAGCGGTGGTACGATTCCTAGCCTGGTGGGATAGATCTGATAGGTAGGCTCGAGCCAGAGAGTGAAGGGACCCAGGAGTGAGTGACATAACCTTAATGATGATATGCTGCTTGATTGGGAGCCAGTGTGGGTCGGCAAAAAGTAGAGTGACGTGGCAAGTGCAATGCTTATGACAAAAGCATAGCTACCGAGTTTTGCAACGACTGTAGGCATCTGATTGCACAGGCCGGTAAACCAGCAAGCAGTGAGTTACAGAAGTCGAGACTGGATGCTACAAATGCAGGGACACATTTGGATCAAGTATTCCATTTCTAAGCAGGCTTGCATTTTGCAATGTTACGTAGTAGAAAGTTGACTTGGGTGTGGAACTAATGTGGTCATCGGAACAGGACACCCAGATTTCGTGCAGATGTTACAGATGAGCTAGGAAAGCTGATTTTGAGTGCTATGCTTTCCAATTTCTGAATCACACATTGTTTGCACGAAACTAATAAGTTGGTGTCATCATTCAATTAAGAAAGTTTGCCGCCATCCACTGCGGAATACATGCAGTAAGGCAGTTGAGAAAATTAAGTTGACACTAGCAAGGATGTCGTCCTCATGGCTTTTTGAGTTACAGACAGATCGAGAGTCAGACAGAAAGGCAGACTTTCAGATATATACACACACGGCTAATCAGTTAACCCACTAGAGCAAATGGTATTCCACAGGGTGCCATATGACAATCACGAACCAAGAGATCATTCCCAATAAAGATGAAGGGGCAGTGGCAGGGGAAACACCCTTGTCTATTTGCAAACCTTTCACAGCCTTGCTCCCCGGACTGAGAACGAATCTGTGAAAGAGGCAATGGGTGGGCCCGTATGCGCGCTGCAGGTGGCACCACTTTTAGCCCAAGTGCTTTGCAGAAGCTTTTATCAATCGGAGTGGCCAATCCCCCCCCACTGAGCTGGCCCTCTCGTGTGTGCCGCAGCCAGGACCTTTACTTCGTAGACATACTTTAGGACTGGGATATGACAACGACGATTGCTCATGTGGGGGAAGCGCACTACTGTGGCCAGGACGGCTTTGCTGCTTGAGTGTGCGGAGAGCTGTGGTTTTCTTCCGTGGCGAATGCACTCGCAGCGTATGCCGCAATGGAGTCCTACTCCTCCCACTCCTCCGCTTAAAGACCGTCGACAACAGAAGCTTTAGCTCTGCAAGTCCTAGACTGTGGAGCTCGCTTCCACAATTCTTACGCAACGACAACTACTCTCCTACTGCCGACTATGGCTCATTCTTTTCAGTGGTCCTGAGCTGCTACTCCCATGCTACTCACTACCTCAACTGCTCTCCGACCTCTGCTATGCTTCCCACTTTCTCTTTGTTGCCTGAGACGAAGTCTGTTGGCTACCAAATGCGTACCAAAAGCCGCTTAGGCTGTGTGCGCTATACAAAATTCTCCTGCATAACACCCACAAATTCTTTATGACTTTGTGGAGTTACAAAGATACATTACATTACGGTAGGGCAAATACGATTTCGCATTTGAGTATTGAAAAGCGTAGCACCCCAGGTGCTATACAGGGCCACTACGGCAGCATTCCTCAACCAGCCCGAGGCTACCCCCAAGGGGCAGCATGAGCGATTTTTCAGAATTTGTTTGACCAGGGCACATGTGTGATCTGGCGCAACTTAACATCTCACATTGGAGTACAGGATGTTGCAAAGACTAGGTCTGAATGACCCAATGTGATAAAGTCGATAGCTATCACTGCTTGATGGAGCTCTGATGATGCTCTGACCAGCCTGTGCCATAGCGTGACTAGACAGATCCACACATACCAGATGTGTGTGCTTACGGTGCTAGGGGTAATAGCAGTCGCCGGGCTAACAAGGTCAAACTGGATACCACTGGCATCGAACCAGCATCTTCTTCAAGCCCTTATCGGCTAAGCATCAAGCCACCGACCCATCGGCAGCTACTGCACCTCGCCGACGGTGACAGCACCTCATGAGCCTGCTGTGTTAATTAAGTCACGATGGGTCCCGGCGATAGTCCAGATGAGCATGTGGCTCTCGATGCATGCCAGCCAGGGAAGAGGAAACTGTCCAACACAGTTTTGGACAACCAGCCGTACGGCTAGGCAAATTTTGCATTATGCCTGCTGCCTAGCTAGCAGTACCTTGTAACCTAAGCCAATCTCAGCTTCCACTAATCACCCGAGCTTGCTAGAGATCGATGCAAGAGAGCACTTATTAGAGGCACGATCAAATCGGTTTCCACGACACCAGTGACCATGACAGAAAACCGAAGCACAGCAGAGCACAGCCGAGACAATGGCAGCCACCACTCGGTCTCCCACTCCGATAGTAGAGGCATGCCAGAGCGTGCACACGTGTGTATGCCCGAGTAAGACAAAGCTGCTCAAGTGGGTCAGAGGTAGAAGCAGCTTGAGTAGAAAAGGCATCAAGGTGGCAACATCATGTGCCCAAACTCTGCCACCAGCCAGACTACCAATAGTTTCCACTATAAGAAGAAACGCCACGACTGATCGGTAACCGAAATACTCAGGCAGCCGAGCATTGGTCGAGCATTCTGTTCTAAAGAATTTAGGGGCTCCATTCAGTGATCTACTGATCTTTCGGCAAGGGCACTAAAAGGACTCAACATACAAGCCAAAATATATTAATCAGCAGATGCCATCTGCTGGTTTGCTGCCTGACACAACACAGTCAATGACCCGTTAAGTGATGCTTTCCAGGACGAATACTCTTATTGGCATGACTGCCAGACAGTGGTGGCAGCTCACAGCCTACAAAGTAATGTGTTCCAGTAGGACCGCAGGTGGGGGTATGTTGGAAGGAGGGGAGGTGGGCACCATGTTTGCATCAAATCAACGTCGAGGATATTTACGAGGTATATTGCAATGCATATCCGTCTGCAACTCCACATAGCCTTAAGGTCTACGTGGGTGTACCGCTGGAGAGTTTTCGATAGTGCTTTGTTTCTGGCATACGGTAGCCAACAGATTCCATAACACACAACAAAGAGAAAGCGAGAAGCATAGCTGTGTGAGGAGGGCAGTCGAGGAAATGAGTGGCACGGGAGCACAAGTGCTAGGCGATTGGAAAATATGCATAACAGATGACAGCAGGAGATAGGCCATCGGTGCCACGCCGAGTACTCGTGCCAGGCACGTTGCGAGCGCATCTGCACCAATCGAGCTGCATCCTAAAAGCCTCGAAGTTACATGAGCAGGCCACAGCCAAGGAGCTAACAGGAAAGACACTAGGACGTTGCACTGAACGGCTTTACCACAGCTCCTAAAGCAGCGATAATGTGCTAGTTACTCGTTCCTGGCAGAATGTTGCAAACACAAGTAGGACCGTGATAGCCCAGGTAGTAAGGTGCTTGCTCTTAACGACCAAGGTCCTGGGTTCGGATCCTGCAGTGGGCGACCCTTTATTGCCAGCCGTAAGTGGGGGTGATAGCCGTTAAGGCTCTTTTGCTGCTATACAAACGAGGCTGTTAAATAAGCTCATAGTTAGTAGCCATAGGAATTTATGCAGAAGAAACAATCTAGGATTTTACATTTCCCCCTCAAAAAGCTCGAGGTAAAATGACATACATAAACAGCTACATAACGTAGCTAAGAGCCCTGCATAAAGTGCAGGTCGAAAAAAGCTATAATAACTTCATTTCTAAAGAGCTTTCTTTCAACAAAGGAAATATGTGGCTTGTTAGTCTTGGAAATGTGCCGAGCTTTCACCAAATAATAATGATAATAATAATACACCCGATAAAGCACCCTCAGAGAACTCAATCTCTTTCTAGGTGCTTTACATTTGCTGCAAAGGAAGCACGATCGAAAAGATAAGCAGGTTAATAATTGTTCGATTCCAAAAACGTGCAGACAGGAAGTATATATAAACCTAAAACCAAACAAACTGACTATTTAAGATGAATGCCGACTACCGGCACTGTACCCCCGAATTTAATTTCTGAGGAAAATGTTAAGACATAGCTATGTCTTGAATGCATACACTTCCTATTATCGTCTTTACTAATTGCAGCCTCAAGAGTTTTGCAGTGAAAACACCATAATATACTCTCTGTGCAGTCCTAGTTTTGGTTTATTAGTGCATTCCAGCTTATGTTGTTGTGGAATTCCAAGATGGCAATAGCAATGATGCATCCGAGAAAAATGAGCCAGCCTACAGAGAGAAGTTATTTTAAAACAATTAACGACCAAAGGCCGGCTGGCATGCAACTCAGTTCGAGAATATTCTTCTGTGAGCAGAGATCGATTCCATGAACTCTGGCTAATTATATAAGGGCTTGGCCAAACAATCTGATGGTGCCAGAAAGCAGTCAGTGCTTTTGATATTCAGCAGCTTCTACACCTCTGCCACTGCAGTACACCTAGGCTGCAAGCTGAGCAATTTATCTGCTTTTGAAGTTGCGGTTCGGTTTAATTTTAGCCTCCATGCTGCATCCGGATTATGAAAAGTCATCTGGATAAAAGGTCAAAGCAAAAAATATACTCCCCGGTCAGTTTTCTAGAGAATGCAGCATTAAAAGAAATTTAAACGTCGAGATACAGATAACATTTGATATAATGCCATGTGTGGAGCACGGCAGAAGTCAAATTCGGCATAATTTTTAGGTTAACCTTTAAAAGACACATAATGCTAAAGGACGCATACATGTTTGCTGACTTTGCCTGCAATACACCGGTATGCACTTCTATGGCCAAGCCAGCAGTTATTATTGCTTAGGCCAGCTCCTCTGGGCTACCACTATCCCGTATTATCACCCATCAACACGGGCGATACTACTCCCATGCCCCCAACCATCAGCGTCGACAAAATTGTGTCCTAATTGCACTCAATGTGCAACTGCCGAGTTCGAGTCGAACAAACACAATTATTTTACGCTATAATTAATTTCGGGTCTTGCCCTACATGAAAATCTTTCGAGCCTTTCGCCCTCACCACCCATAAAAAATAGCGGGTCTTTCCCCCACTAAGCTGGCTCTGTCACTGGCTGAAATGATTTACTTCCAGCCAATGGAATGTGTAAGAATAGAGATTTAGTTCTTTTAAGGTGCTACAAAAATGCATTATTGTTATTACTGCTTTTGGCAACCGGCAAATACTAGGCTCAAAGCCCAGCCAACACAGGCATGGCGCCTTGAGCACTTGCACTTAAGCACGGCACCTTAAGCACTGCAATGATGATGTCATGACAACACATGCATGTACACGGTACTCAGTGACTCAGAACAGACCTACCACTAGATTTTTAGAAACATTTTGAACAGCTTTTTCAAGATTTTCCCTTTCAAAGAGATTATACAAGTAACAAAGTCAAGGGTAGCTGCTCTAACGGCTAAAAGGCTTGTCACCTTTCGCTTGGCTAACAGCGGGCCATAAATAGCTGACTATGCAGGACGCACTACCTGATACGAGCCCCTTACTGCTGGCCTACTATGTCCGGTTCACTTTGGCTTCAGCGAGCTTCTCAAGTAGTCTCTCTCTCTCTCTCTCTCTCTCTCTCTCTCTCTCTCTCTCTCTCTCTCTCTCTCTCTCTCTCGGCTGATGCATCACCACACAGCAGAATGACCACGAGAAATCACTTGAATGCTGCGGCTTTTATCTGGAGTTCGTGCACGAGAGCAGCATCGACGTACCTGCCAGATGAAGGGATTCAAGGGAAAGCAGTTACAGAGTAAAAGGTGAGTTATCAGGCGAGGCCAGCTGCTACAAAAGCCACTGCCCCTCAAGCAGTGCAACGGCTTAACAAGAAGCCCACAGGCGCACAGACTTGGCAGATCAAGCTACAAGTTTGCAAGCTGCCCATAGTGCTGTTCACCGTTGATGCCCTGGTCGCGGTTAAGCTCGTCAATGTATCCGAACGATTCCAACTGTCGGACGTCGTATATATGCTCTCTGGTGGTGGTGACCACACGCTCGGACCCGTTGCGTATTAGGAAAGCGAGCAGAAGCAGTGACTACAACGAAGACGTCAAATCAAGAGTGGAAAGTTGGAACACCCAACCTCCCATATTGGTTTGGCTTGCACCACTCCAGGACGCCTGCCCGTAATCTAGACATAGTAATCCAAAACGACTAGCCATTATTAGAGTAGCACATTTCCTCCATTCTACAGACGGCCTACTGATAGCTGAGGAATATCAATAATTTTAGGGCCTGCTTAGATAAGAGAAGGACCGCCAAACTAGTTCATGCGTCTGTGAGGTCGCATCTTGATTATTGCAGTTATTGCAATTCAGGACTCACTGCACGCACCCAAAGCTCAGCAGCTGCCGTCAACGGCATAGTTAGAGTATTGACGTGAATGGACAAAGATCATCTGAAGTACCTCTGAAATATGGAGTACCTCAGGGCTCAGTGCTAGGTCCGGTTCTTTTCACGGTTTATACTCTGCCTCTTGCTGATGTGATTGCCAAGCACAATCTAGGCTTTCACTTCTATGCGGATGACACTCGGTTGTACCTTTGCTTTGATCCCTCCCAGCCTTCGAGCACCTCAAATTCTCTAAACTCACTTGCTGCATGCATTGATGACATCCGCACATGGATGGCAGCAAATTTTCTAAAACTAAACGATGACAAAACTAACTTACTAGTTATGGGCAAACCCAGTGTGATTCAGAGATTGGAAAGGCTGACTCTCAAAATTGGCTCTGCCAGCATATCTCCAGTTGAATCAGCTCGAAATCTAGGTGTCATATTCCAAAGCGACCTCTCGTTAGACGACCATATCAGCTCCACAGTCAAATCTGCCTATTTTCAGCTTCATAACATTGTTAAAATTAGGGCTTGTTTAGATGAAGATACCACATCTAAATTAGTCCATGCATTCGTGACATCCCGTCTCGACTTCTGCAACTCACTGCTTACTGACCTACCAGCATGTGTGATCAGGCGATTGCAGCTGGTGCAAAACTCTGCAGCTAGGCTTGTCTGTCGTGAGCGTCGCAGTTGCCACATTACTCCACTTCTCGCCGACCTGCACTGGCTACCAGTCAAGCAACGGATTGACTTCAAGGTTCTGTCGCTCACTTTTAGGTCCCTTCATTCTATGGCTCCAGCCTATCTGTCAGATATACTACCCCATCAGGCCAAGCATCGTACCACCCGCTTTTCGGAATCCAACAGTCTACAAATACCTCGTACAAACCTTAAATCCTTTGGAGACCGTGCATTTAGCTCGTATGCTCCCACAGCCTGGAACTCCCTCCCGACCTGCGTCAGAACATCCCCTGACCTTACCACATTTAAAAGGAACCTAAAAACATACCTATTTAGGACAGCATTTAGTGGGTCCTTGTGATTCGTCCTCGATGTGCTTATGCGTGCTGACACTGTTCATGCTGCCACTAACCACATTTGCATGCTGACCCAGTGCATGTAACCCCTAACCATATTATTCATTTTGTTTGTTTTTCAGGCATGATTTTACTTACCATTCAATTGCATTTCACTTTGCAGCAAATGTAAAGCGCCTAGAGAGAGATTATGTTCTCTGAGGGCGCTTTATCAAGTGAATTATTATTATTATTATTATTATTATAGTTGCCACATCACTCCACTTCTGCCTGAGCTTCAATGGCTCACAATCACGTATCGAATAGATGTCGAGATCCCCAGTATGGCTTACAGGTCACCTGACTAGCTTGCACCAGCCCATCTATACAATCTCCTTACTCGTCTAGTGGGCTCTCATACCACCTGCTGGTCAGCATCTGGTCATCTTGCCACACTTTGTGCTATAATACATAATAAATCTGTCGGTGATAGAGCCTTCAGCTCACCACCATAGGTCTGGAACTTGCTTACGGGTACAGTCACTACCAGCAACGGCTTTGCATCCGTAAGTCCCAGATAGATACAGGTTAAGTTCACTAAGTGCTTCTCTTATATACACGACCTATTACTATTATACAGCCGTGCCGGCTGCAGAGCAGGCACCGGACCCAACGGCCGAGTGCTCAATTTAATCACTGTGACATGGACTGGGGATGAAGCAACATAATGGCCCTTACAACAACGAATGCAATGATGATGTAATGACTACACGTGAGAGGAAAAGAACAGCAATTAGCAGGGCCGGACAAGATGAAGCTGCCCACTGCTGCCTACCCAGGCAGGCCATACCCTGGGCACGGCTGGATGAGTATCGGTGATTGATGAGCACAAGAAAGTGTGCAGCTCAGACCAGACCGGCCTCCGGGCAGGCACGAGCAGCTCCTGTTCACGGGTACCCAAGAAGCGATGAAAGGAAGAACGGCCCGAGTGGCAGGGATAAAAAAGGGAGGCCTGAGCAGCAGGAGCATCAGGAGCAGGAGTAGCAAGAGTAGCAGCTGCACAAACCTTGTAGATGCGCCGCCACTCTTTCTTGTTGTCAGGCACAAGCCGCTTCCACAGCATGCCCATCACTTCTGTGAAGTGCTCGTACGAGTACGTGTACTGAGCTAGCTCGGACATGAGCGTGCCATGAGGGCCCCATGGGTCCTCGCTAGTGGCTTCTCGAACCTTTGCTTCTGCCTCAGTGTAATTCATAACAACATTCGTGCTAAAACACAAAGGCGATGGCATCTTTATGGTATAGGCCACGGTGCATTCAGCCGGTACGGCAATGCACGTGGACAGTCACTGGCTGTGGGAACCGAGGTAAAATCTGCTGAGCATGACGGACGTTAACCAAAACAAACTCAGATAAACTCGTGCAGCAGTAGACAGACTGGCTGCTTCATCAAGCTGCTTCGGGGGGGGGGTGGCAAGCAGCAGACGCACTGGCGCTCAGCCACGCATCCTAGCGACGGCCAGTGGGCGCCAGTAGAAAGGGCATCTTCAAGCAGCCGTCCAACTTGGAATATGAGAAGTCCAAAGCAGGCTTCGAGCCAGGTCCCCCTCCCTGCAGAGGCTGGGGGGTCGCGAGTGCGGCTGAAGCAGCCAGCGTTCACTGCTGAGATGGGGGGGCCCAGGTTTCGACTCGGCTGAAGAGATGGTCTCGGATCCTGTGACTGGGGAGCTAGCAGCCCACAGCGGATGGGTAGGAGCAAAAAAAAAGGGCAGGAGAAAGGAAAAAGAGAGCATCAAGCCGCACGGCTACAGCGAGTCCAGCCAAACTGGCAGCCTGCTGCTTGTCCCAAGCCTCCAGGGATGGGTCTGCTGAGGGTGTGAAAGGGCCTCAGGATGCTGAACTCATGCCGACCAACTCTGGCAAGGTTCGGCAGAGGGAGCTGGAGCTTGTCTCAGCTAGCTCTAGCTGTGTCTAATGGTAATCAACCAGCGGGCAGTGAACCTCCCACTTTGACAGGTACAGTTTCTGTCGCATGCACGGCTCACTCGAACACTAGCACACGCGAGTGCATGCATTCGTGTGCACACCGAGGAGCCGTGTTTGTGCACTTTGTGACACCAAGCTACCAACCACAGCCCTGCTGTACAAAAAAATGAAGTTTCGGTATGCCAAGCACACGCACATCGCAGTGCAGATCTCTCGCAACATAGCCAGGGAGCAGGGACTAGGACTACCCCTTATTCCTATGACCCCTCCGACCAACATCAACGATGAAATTATGCCTTACTGCTATTCGATGTCCAACTGCTTATTTTGGGACGAATAAACACTAAAATTGGGCAAATAAATAGTGATTATAATTTTTCAGAACTTGCAGGTCTTGCCCCTACATCAAAATCTTGCGGGTTCCTAACGTTATATATATATATATATAATTCCTGAAATTGAAATTGCCTCTGAACAGTTTGACATACATGTAACTGACAAATACACTGTTGCCAAAGGCTTATGGGCAGCTGGTAAGGCACATCTAACATGTTCGTAAAACCATAAGAAAAAAGAGCAACTTAACATGCCATAGACAAAATTTTCTGATCACATGGATTGTCTTTCTTTCTTTCTTTCATGGATTGTCTTTCTCCCATTCCATAGATAAACTTAATTTCATTTTGCAGCCGAGGGGCAAGCGACATGTTGCATGCCAACAACCCGGGCAGATAACTGAAGTAGTGTGATAATAGCTCTAAAATAATAATAATAATAGCAGGATAATTGCATAGCAATCCAAGATAATTGCATTTATTTCTAGGCAATTCACATATACTGGAAAGGCAACACGTAAACAAAGGCATGCATATTGCACACCCACATCTTTACGAACGTCAGGTGAGGCTGCTTTTGGCACAGCTGACCGAGCAATATCCAACGACACCGACCACATGCTGCGGCTTGCATGCAGTGGACAAATTCTATCGCTCAGATAATTCCATGAAATACATCGAAATCCTGCCGAGGAGGATAGCGATTTTGTAGAAAGAAGAGTCTGTGTGAACGTTATAAAATGTCATTAAAATAATCAAGGCATTTTCGAAGCACCCCAAGAGAAATCTCTTTCTTGACACTTTGCATCTGCTGTAAAGAAAGATGTCCTTCCAGTGCCACACTTGCTTGTGTGCACAGGCGACACCTCATGCATACCTACAAACATACACTGACTCTGGTTGCATCAAGATTGAGCTCTAACCATAAAAAGCTCAGCATCCTTTAGAATTCCGTGGCTAAGCCTCTGCACAGTCATGCAGAGCAGCTGCAAGCCGGCGCTGATCCCTCAATCAAACTCAATGACTCAAGTATTTAGCCTGATCAAACCCTAAGATGACTAGATCGGGCACCAAGCCCGAGTAAGCAGGCACAGGGGCGAAAGCACGGCACAGGCAAACCTCCAGTGAGCTGGGGGAGCCGGATAGAAGCCTGCTCAGAGTTGAGTAGGGAAGGCCGAGCTGCAGCTCGACCGATCTTACGAGTCTGCGACTAATAGTTCGGCTACCGGTCTTCATTCGCGACAGACGCGTTATTGCAGCGCGAAAAAATATCAAGTGCGACATCAAGTGTTCGGGTGGGCGTCAAAACGAAGACCACCAGGGGCAGCAATCTGGGCGACGACAGCACTGGGCGTTGTACACCACCTACGGATCACCGGAAGCCCAAGCCTGGTTGGCGATAAACGCTGCCGTGTCGACACCGAGCGGCACGCAAACCGGCAGTAACTCTGCGCGGAGGTATTTTCACACCGCGGCTTAAAATATGAGCTGAAATCAAATAACACTAAAGCCGATAGGGTACAAGGGAGTGTCGAAAGCTAGGAAATGGCCAGGCAGCCCAGTAGAGTGCCCCTCCCACCTCCAATAGAATGACGGCTGGATGAAAACGGGATTACACTAAGATTACGTAGCCAATGCATGAACATCGCGCCGCAGAAACGCTGCGACCAAAGAACATGTGTCGTGCAGCAATCGGCTGGATACATCAGCCAGCGACGGGGTGGGGGACGCCCATTCAGGTAGAGGGCGGAATACACCTTCTCCATAACTTACACCTTATCGGCGATTTCTCTCACTTTCCACATCTTCGTAAAGTCTAGCTTGGTTTGAGCAACGGCTGTCCGATATGGAGATTGGCTATACCCGCGTAATACCGCAAGATGAATGAGATTTCCTCAGAGCGGCCGTCTGGGCGGTGAGCGAAAGGCCAATGAGCACATCCGCAACAAACATGGCGGCTGCTCGTTACCTGCCAGCGTATGTCCGTGATTATCCTCGACCAATCAAAGGTCGGCGGCGTGCGGTCCGTGCGAGCCGCCGAAGAGGAGTTGCCCGGCCGTGTGCGCTTCGGCCGCATGGACGTCGTGAGCGTAGTCGGCTTGGCCGTGCTGCTGGGGCTGTACATCGTCATCGTCGCCGTGGGCGTTATCGCGTCGCGCTGGTTTAGGCAGAAATACTCGGGGGCAGCGTCGGAAAAAGAGTTACAGGTTGTGGCCGGCAGAGAGCTGGGAACGTGCGTCGGTCTGTTTTCGCTAGTGGGTGAGTAAACTGAAGGGCATTCGCGAAAAGGTCCTGCGCTGTCGCGCGCTGGACCCCCAGCCCGCGGCGGCACTGGCCTCGCGGGCTGCTGTGGCGCTGAAAAAAAGACGCGTGACACTCGGCGCCGGCAGCGGCGTGCGGCGCCGCTGCCGGCGCCGAGCGACCGCGTTGCATTCGCGGCCTGAGCGCCTTGCACCTGGCGCCGGCCGCCCCCCCCCCGCGCCCTCAAGAGGTGTTTCTTGTCGGCGTTGTTTCTGTACGCTCAACTTTCAGGCTTCGTGTTTCGGAAAGCGCGAAGGTGGGTAGATAACGGCGAATGGCGCGAAGCATCGCGCGGTCCTTGCAGCAGGCGGTGGCCGATTTCGTTCCAACTTTCGCCTCAGTTCCGATTGGTGGGCTGTGAAAATTGCACCTCTTGTGTGCCGGCCAGTGCATGATTAGCTCCAGCTCGACCGAGCAGGGCCGACCGGATACTCGGGATGTGCCGGACCCTGCCGGACTAAGGCTGGCCGTGCAAGTCCTGGTTTGTATAGCTTTAGTGGGGAGGGGCAAGTGGCAGGTTGAGTACGTACGTTTTTGAGCTGAGAGCTGAACGTCGAAAAGCCACGGGTGATGGGCTCAGGCTTCCGAAAATATATATTTATAGGACAATATGGTGTCTTGTTAAAATTATTTTGTATTGGGTGCCATAGCAATATCAATATATTGTATTGTCCAGATGAAGATCTGTGTTATTGCAATACTTATGGGGCAGTTAGTTTTTAAGTTCAAGTTTTAGCAGCACTTCCAGAGTCCTGAGTCAAACAGCATTGTGTCGCTGAGCCGTGATGGCACACTAGGTAAGGCGGCTGCTTATCACGACCTCGGTCCCGAGGTCGTGGGTTGATTATTGCGGTGGGCGATCCTTTATTGCCACTGCAAGCGGTTGTGATAGCCGTAAAGGCTCTTCTGCCGCCATGCAAAAGAGGCTGTTAAATCAGCTAGTGTTTGTTTATTTATTTATTTATCTCGGACTGCATTGTGTGGATAGTGGACTGCATAGGTCCGTGCAGTCTTTGGTAGACACAATTTTATACTTTTTGCTTCGATTACAATGACAATATATTGTATTATTTGCAATTACTATGACAGTTTATCGTAGTTTTTGCCATGACTATATGTATACATTTATTGTTAGATTTTAAAATTAACAATACAATAACAATATTATTGTTCCAAGGCCTGGTCAGGCAGGCTACCGAAGAGGCAGGGGGTGGGGGCGGTTAGGCTCTGGCGACCAAACGTGAGGGATTCCATCAGTAGGGAGCAAACCGGCTCATGTTCGGTCATCTGTGCCCAGGAAAGTCGAGGTCGTGTTTTAGTCCCGTGATGAAATTGTTACCGACTATGCTTGGGGGCAAGTAAATAATCATGACCGGGAGGCCACGGGGTGGTGGCCAGCACTTGGGGAAGAGGACTGCGCAGTAGCAGACGGAATGCGTTCTTGTCTGTCTGAGCAGTAATGTCTGCGATCCCGTGGTACTCGTGAGAAAGGCACAGGGTACAGCCCCGTACCGAACATGTGCGCTAGTCCCAACACTTTGCTAAGTAAGAGCATATGTCGGCTGATTCAAATGCAGCAATTCTGTATGTGCACCGGCAGCTGCTCAGGCTTTGGAGTAGGCTATAGAAAAACTCTACTGCATGAGGCTCGCTTAGTCCTAGTGGTTTTGTGAAGCTACGGACAGGAGATACACTAGCGCAGGTGCCAGAAGAGCCTTCGCGGCTATAACTCCAGCTTGCAGTCGGCTATTTTACCTGATGCATGACTCAAATGATATTGATAATGATAATATAATATTATGAATACGACGTTTGTAAAGCTCTCTAAGGCTCTTGCATCTCTTTCAAGGCACTTGACATTTGCTTCAAAGGAAGCATGTCACTTGGTTAGTAATGGCACGCACAGTGTCGATACGAGTAAGCAGATGGAGAACAATTCACACCGACCCGGCAAGCCGTGTGAGGAGCACGTGACTTTGTAGTTTTGTTTTAAATGTCAAGCCAGGGGATGTCGTGACATCACTCGAGAGAGAGAGAGAGAGAGAGAGAGAGAGAGAGAGAGAGAGAGAGAGAGAGAGAGAGTGAGTTCCAGGCTTTCCCTAGCATATCGACCAAACGCAGTCACCAAAGGATTTTAGTTTGGTTAGAGGCACAGCTAAATGACTTGAATGAAAGCAGCAGGTGGTGTGATGCTTTGCTGTTAAAGAAGTATTTGGGATAGACAGGCCGGCGAAGGAGAATGAATGGATCGAAAAGTGACCGACAGAACCTTGCTGTGGATAACACTGCTCGATTGGGAGCCAGTGCAGGTTGGTAAGAAGTGATGGGTTTAATGTGGCAGTTGTGACGTTGACGACAGGCATGACTGGCCGAAGAGAGACCTCTGCATCAAGTGCAATCACCTCATTGCACAGGCAGAAGGACCCGAATGAAGACCTGCTGCTACAGAAGTCTAGGTAGACGCAAATGGTCACCACAGGTCACGGATGGGAGGACCTGCTTGGCTGTGGTGTCCTTATCTAAGCAATCCCGAATCCACGGCATGTGTGGAGCACTGGGGCTTAGACGGTTGTATCGATAGCTGAGTCGTAGCTCGGCTGCCGGTGGATAGGCCCCAGTCATGCAAATAATAGCAATAAAAATGTACGCACATGTCACCCACAGAGGACTGAATCTTTTGCAATTTGCTTTGCCTAGGCTGGAAAGGAAGCAAGCCAATCAGTGATAGCATGCACAATTTTAGCACATATTTGAGCACAAGGGACCAGACACACGGACAGACCAAAGGCTGTGAGGAGCAAGTGGATATACTGTTGCCTCCTTTACAGTAAAAGCTGAGTCGTGCTGCTACTCCTGCTCCCCGTGTTATACAGAAGCACAGCATTATGTTATAGCATTGAATCGAATCCACGGAAAGGATCTCATAAAACAACAGAAGCTACCGTCTGAGAGGCGGGTAATTGACATGCAGCTGTCACCTCGTTAGATAAGTATCAAAAGATGAATGTTATACCCACTTTTGAATTCATCTAATGAGGAGTGATTCTCAAATATCTAGTTGCAGGGCGTTTCTATTAGTGGGGGGGCCCAAAACGCAGACCACCGATCGTTGGTACTTGGGTATGTAGTGGGTTGTCATTGCATTGCCTCTCTTTTAGAGGTCAGCATTTGGTTCTTGCAATTGGCTCTGCCTCTTCCACGACCTCTACAAGAAGCAGCAGGTCAGACGCAGGCCTGATAAACACACCAATGAACACTTCCATGGTATTCACTTCCTTGACTGCCCCCCTGACTCAGTTACCTTTGGCTGATTTAACAGCGTCATTTGTATAACGGCAGAAGAACCTTATCGGCTGCCACCACTGCTTGCTGTTGGCAATAGAGGATCGCCCAACTGTATGATTCGAGCCCACGCCCTAGGTCGTGAGTAGCGAGCACCTTACCTCCTGGGCTATCGCTGTCTAGTATGCTTCTCACTTGCACTCTGTTGCGTTAGGCGAAGTTTGTTGGCTACCGTATGAACAGCAGAAGGTGCTTAGGCTTTGAGGGTGTGCCATAGAAAACTGTCCTGCGCGACACTCACTTAGTCCTTGTGGCTTTTTGGAGTTACATATACATTGCATTACTCACAAGATGAGGCCAAAGAGTGCACATAGCATTTCTGGGTTGACCGGCTAGGCAGCTGCAACTCCTTGAAAAGCCTCGCTTAGGCAGCTGTTTTTTCTCTTGTCTTTCTTCCGTCTTGCTTCTGTTTTGATGCATACTTTTCAAACTCAGAAGTATTTGTATGGTCTACATTTGCTCAATTACGAGCATTTCTTCAGCCCCCCCCCAACTGGACCGGAGCCGGGATGTAGGTTCTGACGGTTAATTATTGGATACCCAATTACCAATTGCAATGATAATGATGCAATTTTTGGACACTGACTATAATGAGCTAAAAATCGTTTTAAAATCCTTGAAAAATGGCAAGTATATAGCTTCGAGAAACGACCCTTTCACCGATTTGTGCCAGAACCGTAAGGGTGCACTAGCAGTAATTGTAAAGCCAATCCATTGAGCAATAATTCAATTCCAGTGGAAAAGCCCGCCGGTCATGCTGAGGTCGCCGAATTGTCAAGCTCCGTGAAGGGTTACCGTGTGGCGCTGTACAAAGTTGGACATTTGGACGGTCAAATTTGCTGCTGCTCTATCAATACCGAAGAGAGCGATACAGCACTATGTGAAGAAGGTAGTGAGGGCTGGGAGCCCTGAAATTGGATGGACGACATAATACATTCCAACACAACAATGACCCAAAACACACTGCCACTAATGTTGAGTATTTTTTTTAACAATTTATCCGAGCTTGGTAATGTATTGCAATGTAACATATCTCTTGTCTGTAACTCCACACAGACTATGTGGGTGCTACGCAGACGAGTTTTGTATAGAGCACTCACAGCCTAACCGGCTTTCGATACGCATTCGTTAGCAAAAAGATTTCATCTCACGCAGCAAAGAGACAGTGGGAAGCATAGCAGTCAGGAGAGCAGTTGAGGTAGTGAGTGGCATGGAAGTAGCAGCTCAGGACGGCTGAAAAGGATGTGCCATAGTCAGCAGCAGCAGAGTAGTTGTTGGTGCGTAAGAATCCTGGAAGTGACTTCCAGTCTAGGACCTGCAGAGCTAAAGCTTCTGTTGCCAATGGTCTTTAAAAGTGAAGGAATTGAACAGCTAAGTTATTGTCCATACAGGACCTGAAGGCACGAGGAGGCTGAAACTGGTGCAGCAGTTCAGCTAGGTATGAAGGAGCCAAGCTGTGACAGGCCTTGTGGGTCAGCGTAAGAACTTTGCCCTGTATCCGTTGATCAATCGGCAGCCATCCTAGCTCTTCTAGCAAAGGAGACACGTGGTCAAACCTCTGGGACTTGAAATCTAGCCTTGCAGCCATATTTATAGCCATTTGTAGTGCCCTAGTTACTGTTTTTGGTAGCCCAGCCGAAAGGAAATTACAATAATCAAGCCGAGACACAACCAAGGAGATAGTTAAATTTTTTGCAAGCCACCGTGGAAGACAGCTCCTTATCTTAGATATTGATCAGACGTGATGGCTAGCTGTAGAAGCAGTGTTGGTTGGTCTTTGTGACGGCTATGGACTGGCAGAGTCGGTCTCAGTACCTTTACCCAATTAAGCATTTGTGTGATATGGTCGAGTGACTGTTAAGGCAACTTGCCGAAAGTATCCTATCTGCTAATTCGCTTGTTGCACACTTGCAACGAGCCTGGGGTAGCATAACGGCCGATGTTTAGGAGCAATAGAGCAGCCTGTGCGGGTCTGGCAGGTCGTTGCAAATAAGGAAGGTGGATATTATTTTATTAGCTTGTCCTATTAGCTTGATAAATAAGCTCCTTGATTGATAAATTAGCACCTTGGAAGATGCTACTTTTTCTAATTGCAAGCAGTACGCATACTTTTGGCAATGGCTATGTTTGATATTTACTCAATGTAGGTGAGTATACAAATGTCATGGCGGCTAGCCCAACAGTCCAAGTTCTTTTGAGTTTATCACCACGACTGGGTGAGGCGGTCCAAGACCGAAGGAAGATCAGTGAAGCTGAGCATGGTTTTACTTATTGACCGAGGCTGTCGGAAGACTAACTGAAGCCTCTAGCAAGCAACCCATCATGGGGATGCCATCAAGGGCACACCTTTATTTAGTGGAGGACTTGACCGGCAATGCAAACTGCGCCCTACGTGAGAGTCCCTGTATATAGGGCACTATGAGCCCCTGTTTAAGGAATCAAGTTATGATGAGGCTGGGGGTGCAGGGCAATCAAGGCAAAGATTAAACTGACCAGTAAACCGGTGATTAAGCAAGATGTTTCGGGAAGCTAGAGCAGATTGGTGTGAAAGGCTGGCTGGGCATACCTGCAGCTGCATACATATCAATGTGCCCAAGGAAGGCTGCATTATTTTTCCTCATTTTGAACCAATTACAGTTCGGCAACGACATGCAGGAGCCGACTCGAAGAAGAGTGGGAGCCTGGTAAATTCAAATTGTTGCACGACTTAAGGCCACCTTCTGTCGCCAGGCCTGATATAGCTATTCATGCCTCCCTCGTGAAAGCATTTTTCTCATGAGCCTAGTCTGAGGGAGGACTTAATATGAGGCTAGAAAGCAACAAGGCAGATGGCAAACTGACCGTACAAGCTTCTTAAAAGAAGAACTACTGAAGCAGGACCACGAAGAAAGCAAATGTGTGAATCGGGCCAGTAGTAATTGGGGTGAAAGCCCCTCTGGGTGACAAGCTGTCCTGCTGCAAGTGGCTAGTTCGGTCAAGGTCTCGGCTCCCTAAACTACTTGCTCGGTGTTGTTCCAGCTGTTTCCCTACTGCATCTGCTTTTGCTGTGGTCCGTTGATGTTGGTTCAACCCTGTGGATACGATTAAGCCAAACACTGCTCACAGTGAAGGAGAAACACCGCGAAAGAGGGAAGTACCATCAATTTACATATCATTGGCCATTTGACCGATTTTCCAGGATCTGAAGTTAGATGTTGTACACTTGCCAGTGGCAAGCCTTGTTATTGCGACTTTTCATCCTATATGAAAGCGTGCGGCACGTGGCTCCCTTGCTGCAGCATGGGAGAAAGCAGCTTCGGGCACTGTGCCAGACTTACTCATTGACATTTCCTCGAGGCCTGTCTTGTGCCAGCCCATGGTACATTGGTGATGGTGTGTAGCGATGGCTTTCCTGGCTTTTAAGGGTGGGAAAAATACTTTTGCTCATGCTTTCGAGCTGGTTCGGCCTAGTGGTTAAGGTGCTTGCCCAACCAAGGTCAAGGTGAATGTATTTGATGGCCCAGGTCATGGGCTCGAGCACTGCATATGTGAAGCATATATGCATATATGCAGCATATTTGAAGCACCTGAATGGAGATTAAGTTCTCTTAGGGCACAATGTAAGTAAATTTTACACACACACACATATTTCAGATCTTGCCGTGCCACGGGTTGCCCTCTTGCGCTGCTGAAGCTTGTGTTGCTGTGCTGATCGGTAAGTTAAGGCCGCGAGCAGCCTGCTTTCATTTGCTGAGACTCCAGAGTGTTGACGTGAATGGACAAAGATCATCTGAAGTACCTCTAAAATATGGAGTACCTCAGGGCTCTGTGCTAGGTCCGGTCCTTTTCACCGTTTATACTCTCCCTCTCGCTGATGTGATTGCCAAGCACAATCTAGGCTTTCACTTCTATGCGGATGACACTCAGTTGTACCTTTGCTTTGATCCCTCCCAGCCTTCGAGCACCTCAAATTCTCTCAACTCACTTGCTGCATGCATTGATGACATCCGATCATGGATGGCAGCAAATTTTCTAAAACTAAACGATGATAAAACTAACTTACTAGTTATGGGCAAACCTAGTGTTATTCAGAAATTGGAAAGGCTGACTTTCAAAATTGGCTCTGCCAGCATATCTCCAGTTGCATCAGCTCGAAATCTAGGTGTCATATTCCAAAGCGACCTCTCGTTAGACGACCACATCAGCTCCACAGTCAAATCAGCCTATTTTCAGCTTCATAACATTGCTAAAATTAGGGCTTGTTTAGATAAGGATACCACGTCCAAGTTGGTCCATGCATTCGTGACATCTCGTCTCGACTTCTGCAACTCACTGCTTACTGGCCTACCAGCATGTGCGATCAGGCGATTGCAGCTGGTGCAAAACTCTGCAGCTAGGCTTGTCTGTCGTGAGCATCGCAGTTGCCACGTTACTCCACTTCTCGCCGACCTGCACTGGTTACCAGTCAAGCAACGGATTGACTTCAAGGTTTTGTCGCTCACTTTTAGGTCTCTTCATTCTATGGCTCCAGCCTATCTTTCAGATACACTACCCCATCAGGCAAAGCATCGTACCACTCGCTTTTCGGAATCCAACAGTCTAGAAATACCTCGTACAAACCTTAAATCCTTTGGAGACCGTGCATTTAGCTCGTATGCTCCCACAGCCTGGAACTCCCTCCCGACCTGCATCAGAACATCCCCTGACCTGACCACATTTAAAAGAAACTTAAAAACATACCTATTTAGGACAGCATTTAGTGGGTCCTTGTGATTCGTCCTCGATGTGCTTATGCGTGCTGACACTGTTCATGCTGCCACTAACCACATTTGCATGCTGACCCAGTGCATGTAACCCCTAACCATGTTATTCATTTTGTTTGTTTTTCAAGCATGATTTTACTTACTATTCTATTGCGTATCACTTTGCAGCAAATGTAAAGCGCCTAGAAAGAGATTAAGTTCTCTGAGGGCGCTTTATCAAGTGCAATATTATTATTATTATTATTGGGTTATAGCCACTTCTGTGGATGGAGGACTTCTCAATGGCACTGCCGAATCTGTGCTGCATGGCGGCTTGGTATGGACGGTCGCACCGGTCGGTGTCTGTATCGGCGTCGCGTTGGGTAAGTAGCAATTGTACTCACCAGCAGAGCAGCAGCAGCAGCTCAAGTGGCAGTTCACATTTTGACAGTACCTGTCGATTGGTGGTGTGTCTCATGTTAATTAAATTTGGATCGATTGTATCAGCATATTTAACAGGCTTTCAAATATTTTGAGCATTGCATAATTTATTTTATCATTTTTTTAAAGCCAAGATATTCAGAGTGCATGCAGCTTAGGTAGGTGTGCAAATCTCGAAAAGCTCCTTAAGTCGAATGACGATTCTCATGAAGTACATGAAATGCCTCCACTTCGTGCTCGGCGGCACGCCAACTTCATTCACTGAGAGCAGAAAGACTGCAAACCTTTGCTGTAGTCGCAAACAGTCGGAGCTCCTTCTAATCCACGGATCATACCTTGTGGGCGAATCAGCGTTTGCAGAGTGTCGCGTCTTGGCATTCTAGATAATAGTAATAATTCATTTAATATAGTGCACTCAGAGAAATCTCTTTCTAGGAGCTTTACATTTTCTGCAAAGGAAGCACGATCGAATGGTTAGTGGTAGTATGCTCAATAAACCACAATAATAACATGGTTAGAGGTGAAATGCACATGGTCAGCATTCAAGTATGGTTAGTGGCAGCATGCACAGTGTCAGCATGCATAACCACATAAACGTCGAATCACAGGGACCCACTAAATGCTGTGATAAATAGATGCGTTTTTAGTTTCTTTTTAATGTGGTCAAGTCAGGAGATGTGACGCAACTTGAAAGGGAGTTCCAGACTTTGAGAGCATACGAACTAAATGCACGGTCTTTAAAGGATTTGAGGTTTGTACGAAGTATAGATGAACAGTTAGATTCCTGAAAAGCGAGAGGTACGATGCTTAGCCTGCTGGGGCAGTAGATTTGATAGTTAGGCTGGAGCCAAGGAATGGAGGGACCTGAAAGTGAGTGACAAAACTTAGATGTGGTATCCCTGTCTAAACACGCCCGAATTTTAGCAATGCTATGTAGCTGAAAGTAGGCATACTTGACTGTGGAGCTGATTTGGTGGTCGTCTAATGAAAGGTCACTTTGGAACATGACACCTAGATTTCGTGCAGATTCAACAGGAGATATGCTGGCAGAGCCGATTGTGAGCATTAACCTTTCCAATTTCTGAATCACACTTAGATTGCCCATAACTGATAATTTGGTTTTTTCATCATTTAATTTAAGAAAGTTTGCTGCCATCCACGTGCGGATGCCATCAATTCATGCAGCATGAGAGTTGAGAGAATTCGATGTGCTGGAAGGCTGGGAGGGATCTAAGCAAAGGTACAACTGCATGTCATTTGCACCATGCATAGAAGTGAAGTCCTAGATTATGCCTGGCAATTACATCGGCTAGAGGGAGAGAAGAAAACGTGACAAAAGCAGTACCAAGCACAGAACCCTGAGGTACCCTGTATTTCAGAGATTCCACGGATGATCTTTGTCCGCTCACATCAATACTCTTGAGTCGCCCACTGAGATAGGACCTGAACCATTGCAATGCAATGCCAGTGATGCCCAGGCGAGATGAGAGGCGCTCAAGAAGGACTTGGTGATCGATAGTATCAAAAGCTACCGAAAGATCGAGCAAAACAAGCAGAGATTCTACCTAAGTCTGCATTGCTAAGTAGGTCGTCATACACCCGAAGCAATGCTGACTCGATGAAGGGGTTAGCTCTAAAACCAGATGGGAACTTACTAGCAAGGTTTGAAGTTTCAATATTTGAGTTCTGCTGGTCTGTTACGACTCGTTCCAGTGTCTTTGATAGAACCGGTAGAAGGGAGATTAGGCGGAAGTTGCTTAAGTTCTCTTGGTCTTGTGATGGTTTCTTGAGTAGGGGCCTGATTACAGCCTCTTTGAAAGATGCTCGGACATGACCTGGGGCTAATGACATGTGTGAATCTAGTTATGCACAACAGCTGCAGATCAATGCATTGTAGAAGCAGGAGTGGGAATAGGGTCCAGAGGACTAGTTGTCTTCTTTGATTAGGATGTGAACTTCAGGACGAGGTCACTAGTGACCTGCTTGAATGTAGACATGGAGCTGCTGCATGGAATTGAGGGACAGGATTCCGGGGGATGCTGCCATCTTAGGGATGGACTCCCTGGTTTTGTTTATCTTGTTGACAAAGAAGCTAGAGAAGCGATCAGCTAGAGCATCACAGGGATCATTAGGTAAGCAGCTAACCTAGGAGCAGTTAAGGAGATGGTTGATCGTCGACTCAGCAGTTTTGGATTATGCATCTGTGATTCAATAATACTTTTTACAGAAGCTAGACTTGGCTTTTGCTAGGATTGATTGGTACAATCTACAACAGTCCTCGTATGCCTGTCGATGGACATTCAGTCCTGATATTTTGTATGGTTTTTAATCTTGCGCTTAGTAGATCTAGTTAGTTGAATGTTTGTGGCAAGCCATAGGCCGTCTGGAAAAGGGCGTACAGTGTGCTTAGAGGTGCAAACTCGTCGAGCATGTCAGCTAGTGTCGTGTTGTAGCAATCTAGCAATGATGACACAGCGGAAGGGGGATCGAGCAGTGGAAGCCAAGCAAATATTCTCGCACGGACAGCATCGAAGTCAAGGGTCTTGAGGTTTCACGATTCACAAGTGATTTTAGATGAGGACGAGGAGGGCACACTTTGTAGACGGAATGAGATTTGCATGTGGTCAGATAAGTAGAATTTGTTGATAATTGGTTATGACAAAGTGCAGTTGTATGAGGAAATTTGGTCGAGTGTGTGACCCTTGATGTGAGTAGGGCCAGGCACCTGAGCCACGAGAGACAATGAGTCAGTCAGTGCACGAAAGTCAGTGCTGAAGGCATCAGATAAGTTATAAAAATGAATTTTGAAATCACCCATAATGAGGAAAGATCGATTTCTTGCACACAGAATCGAAATGAGATCAGAGAGATCTGAGTTAAAGGAGGAGTTTGTACCTGGTGGGCGATAACCTACTGCCACCATAGGTAGCTTGTCTGTCTTTATATGTCTTGTGAGTCTTTATATGTCGGGCAGTTTACCGATTTTAGCCAAGTTTCAGTCATGGCGAGCAGGTCGAGACCTTTTTCTGAAATGAGGTTGCTTATTAATAAGGGTTTATTGCACGTTGATCTCCTGACTTGACCACATTTAAAAAGAAACAAAAAACGCGTCTATTTATCCCAGCGTTTAGTTGGTCCCTGTGATTCGTCCTTTATGTGCTTATGCATGCTGAGGCTGTGCATGCTGCCACTAACCATACTTGCATGCTGACCCTGTGCATATCACCCCTAAACATGTTGTTCTTGTAGTTTGTTGAGCATACTAACCATTCGATCGTGCTTCCTTTGCAGAAATTTTAAAGCACCTATAAAGAGTTTGAGTTCTCTGAGTTTGCTATATCAAATGTATTATTAATATTATTATTATTTTATTGAGCAAGGATTCCAAAGACACGCCTTAAATTGGGCCGCCGGAGTTATAGCAGGCCTGATGACCACTAAGTTAGAGAGATTCACAGTAACGCTTGAGGGAGAATGTGCTGAGCGGTTTGAGACGATACTGGGAATACCAAACGAGCAGGTATTCAACTACTGGGAATACCAAATGAGTGGGTACTCAGCTTGCAGCTCCTGCTAAATGAGCTGCAACTCAACTCACGACTCTGGTTCCCCATGCCCTCCCCCCCCTGCGCATCCGGGACATGTTTCTTTCGTTGATGCATAATTCACATAGCTTAGCAACAGCAATAACATCATCTTGAAATGCATTTGAACTACGATAACGAAGCGATAATAGATGCACACGATCATAACTAATATGCAGGTTACTAGCTGCCTGCGTATCTAACGCTGCCTCCTGCGTCGCAGACCCAGCAACCCAAAGCAATAAGCATTTAGATGTCTATAGGCACGTAATTTCTTACAGGCAACGGTAAAAAACAAACATAATTTAAACAGATCTTAGCTGTATCGGTTTCCATGTACGATGTTCCTAAGAACTTCGGTTTTCGGAAGAGAATTCTTTAGCGGACAAGGAACATGTGTATCGCTCTGAGTCGGTAAGCTAGAAGGCTAGATAAGCTATGCTGTCAAGCTGAGAAAAATTCTTGTAGACCGTGCCTTGCAGTAGGCATGATAAGTTTTGCTTGCTATCTCCTGAACTAGAAACCACTGGCATTCTGGATGGGAGTGTGCATGCGGATACTGCTGGGATCTTTTTGCACGACCTATTTTGAATGGTATGACATTTACTGGGTCTAATCGAATTAGATATCCTAGTCGAATTATTGACGACTACCTACTTGCTGTGTAGATCCTTACTTTGCTCATTGCAGACTGTGGTTGTACACGTAGAACCTTAAAGCATGTAAAGGGTATATAAATGAAACTGTTAAATCAGCTAATCTTTCCTTTACTGTACAAATTCACAAACGCCAGTCATATGCCATGATGGAAAGTGAGCTGGGCTGATCTGAGAGCCTGCCGTGAAGTATTTTGCGGCTAAGGCGATATCCACCTGCATGCATGCTAAACTGCGCAGACGGCTGCAAACTATTAAGCAGCCAAATGAGCCAAAAATCGCCAGCACGACTTTGGGCAGAGTGAATCGGTTGCGCCTCAGCAGCACTGAACAGCAGAGAGGGGAGGACAGCTGAGGGCAATGGATGCAATGCGACTTGAGTTTGACTTCTCGACAACTCACGACATGTTACTTGCACAAATTATTCAAAGCTGCCAGAGACATAATGACGTGGCAGGTACCACCAAACCTTGCAGATAGCAACAGTGAGACTTTACTCAAGCTTTGCGCTTGGTTTATCGTTTTTTGGCAAGCCTTGCAGTACAGTGTGCAGATGCTCTATTAGTTACTGTGATTATTCCTTAAGTAATACTAAAACCGTGCATCTGCCTGGTTAACTTACTTTTTAAGGTAATACGTTGTAGCTTATATGAAATCTGGCTTAAGCCTGCATGTCTGAGTAGACTCTCTTTTCGAGCTGTTTATTCTGATTGCTATGCTCTGCATTCCCCTTTTCAGTCTAGACTTTCTTCCCTCCGAAGCAGCCCAGTAAAGAAGATGTAAGTCAGATGGAAAGGATTGGCTCCTGGCCGCATTCCAAGGCAAGAGTGATGTTACTGCTCGGTTACAGGTCGGCGCTAGTAAGGATGCACTTGCACATCCTTAAGCAAGCCTTTGGTCATTCTTAAGGACACAACGGCACTTTCTCTCGAGCATGTCAGCTGATCTTACTTTGTGAAAGGCTAAATTATCTAGAAAGAAAGAGCGTAGCTGATTTAACATCCTCATTTATATAGCAGCAGAAGAGCCTTATTGCTATCACCACTGCTGGCAGTGGGCAATAAAGAATTGCCCACTGCAGGAATCGAATCCACGACCTGAGTCGTGAAGAGCAAGCACCTTACCTCGTAGGCCCAGAGGCTATTCCTTCCTCCAGAGCGAGGCCTTTTGACTGCAGTTCCTCAAGTCGGTTGGTGCTCACAGCACTCGCCTGTCTCACCAGCATCCACTATGACCTGCGCTCAGCCTATCGGCAGTGCTTGCTTGACATGAGACACATTCGTCTGACTCAGCCACAGTGCTCGAACTAGGGCATCTCCATGCGATGTAGCAAACCAGCAACCGCCTTGTGTTAGCTCATGGGTTAAGGTGCTCGCCTCGACCAAGTTCTAGATGAATGTATCTGATGACCAAGGTTGCGTGCTCGAGCCCCGTGGCAAGTGTGAACGCCTGAATAGAGATTTAAGTTCTCTTAGAGTACTATACAAAATGTAATATATATATATTAGTAATTGGGCTTGGTCTTTCTGTCTCTGTCTCTCCCTCTGTTTGCTGCATTAGCTGCTTCTGCTCGCTGCTTGTGCTGAGCTGCTGCTACTGCTACTCGGCTGCCACGCCTTCCATCGCTGATCGATCGGGTGCTGCGACTCGGGTGCTGCCAATGTTGGCCAGCTTGCTTTTCCAGGCGGCCTCATGTTTGCCCGACCGATGCGCCGAAAGCGTTACCTGACCATGCTCGATCCGTTCCAAGAGAGGTACGGCAATCTCGTCACGGCCGTCCTCTTTGTCGCCGCCCTCTTAGGCGATGTGATATGGGCCGCGTCCATTCTGGCCGCTCTCGGTGGGTAGTGCCACCGTGTCAGTGCGGCTCGGAGCCCAGCGCCGGCGCCAGGCTCCGAGCCGCGCCTGCTCGCTCGGTCGTGAGTTTTCTCCGATCGCTCCCTCGCTCAAGCCCGGCCGGTTTTTGCAGGCTCGAGCCTGAGCGTCATCGTCGGCATCGACGTGGTCACAGCCGTCGTTGCTTCGGCAGTGGTGGCTGTCCTCTATACGCTGTTTGGTCAGATGGTGGCTGTTGCCTACACCGATGTCGTGCAGCAGCTGCTCGTCATCCTTGGCCTGGTAGGGGGCGTGGGGCGCCGATTCCATTTGCTCTGTTGAGACCGAGGCGGAGTCTGGCGTGAGCGCACAGCCGCTCGCTCGCTGCAAAGTCAGCCCTGTCTTTCCAGGCCACCGTTCTACCGTACACACTGCAACACGATGCCGTTTTGCCACTGTCGTCCACGTCTGAGAAGTGGCTCGGTAGTATCGAGGCACCATCATTTGCCATCTGGGCCGACTTGGCCATTGCCATGGTTAGCATCCGACTCGGAATGAGCCGATCGCATGACCAGCGACCTGCGAATTGCTGCGTGCTTCACGCATTGCAGCCTGAGCCTATGGCTCGCCCACATGATGAGCAGACTTTGGCTGGTCTGTCTGTCAGTTGGTGCCGACACATGCGGAGCCCGACCCTCTCATGCCAGCATGCCGTGTGAATGCTGGGAAACTTGCTTGCTCATTAGCCCACTTTGCTCTTGGCTTTGGCTCCGTGACGAGTGTGCTCTAGCTCTTTTGCGCTTGTACCAAGCTCTAGGATTCAACTGACAGTGCTCCTCCCCTCATCACCCCTCTGCTCTGATTGGTCGTTGGTATAATGATGCTGAATTGTTTCGGTATGGCCGACCATACTATCCAAGCTGTAGTCTGCTGAGTAGTATCTCAAAACATGCTTTAGTGGGTTCTGAACCAAAGTCTTTAGGTCGGAAACACAGCACTTGTAATGGGTGCTACTCTTTGCCGATTCGTGACAACCAATTCGTGACAACCGCTGGCAAAGCCTTTTGCATATAAGCACAGCAAGCGTGTCTTAGACTGCCTCGATACATGCATGGATACATACGTACACACACACACACACACACACACACACACACACACACACACACACACACACACACACACACACACACACACACAAAGATATGCGTGATATATATATATATATATATGTATATGTATATGTGTATATATACATATATATCAGACCATGGCAGCAATAAAGAGCACCCACATCTCGCTAAAACAAGTTCATTTCTCTTTGTGCAGAGCAGTCTCTTCCGTGGCCACAGAGGGGCACGAGTGCACAAACCAGCCACAGCATTCATCAACTCTCATAGGAAGCTCAAACCCTGCAGCTGCCCAGCTCGATGACCAGAGCAAAGCCAAGTGAATATTACGTGATTACGTGTACGACTCAGGTTTTTCTATGCCAGCCAACTAGCATAGATTCCGACATAACCTGTTCATAATCATTATGACTTAGGAACCGTGAATAATATATAGGCAGTCATAATTAGGCTCATATATATATATATATATATATATATATATATATATATATATATATATATATATATATATATATATATATATATATATATATATATATATTAAGTTCTCTTAAAATGCTATGTACATGAATTATATATATATATATAATTCATTTATATAGCATCATCCTAAGAGAACTTAGTTTCTATTCAGGCACTTGACATATGCCTGGGGGCCGGAGCCCATAACCTCGGTCGTTACCTACATTCACCTTCTTAACTTTGGCCAGGGCAAGCACCTTAGACACTGGTGTAGAGCCTACGATTCAGAACAGTCGTTGTGGCTTCAAATAGTAAACGAGGTGGGATTTATCAAGTACCAGAGTGGCCTCCCATACTATTCAGATGTAACAGACCAGCCTAGGGCTGTCGAGCTGGTGCAGCTCCGAGGAGCTGACCGAAGCAGCAAGACGGTTCGAGGAAGTTATGGTAGAACCTCCCGAGTGGGAGGAAAACCCCTAACCCTTTGGAAATAAAACAAGTGGAAATAGCCTCAGAGGAGGAAGACCCCCAAAACGTCTTGGCCAATCTTGCATCAGTATTGTGATCTGCTAAGGCTGCTGCCACGGCTGGCCACTTCACTTGTGGCTTGGCAGCCTGCGTGGCTTGGCAGCCTGCGTGGCTTGGCAGCTAGGACTGGCTGCCACCAGTCAGCTCCAGCTACACTGGTCGTGAGAAATCGCCGGCCAGTCGGGCCGGCTATAGGCAGCTATGCAGTGCCTGGCAAGCTGGTTGCTTGAAGTAGGGTCTGCGAATAGGTGAATAGATAAATAAAATTCATTTCATTTATATTGCATCCCTAGAGAACTCCATCTCTATCAAGGCGCTCTACATATGCCACTGGGCACGAGCCGATGACATTGACCGTTAGAGGCAAGCATCTCACCCCTGAGCCAAGGTCGGGCATGTCCTCGGGACGACACTTGCATTCGCCTCGAGCTCATGCCTATGTTAGCAGAACCACGAATGCTGTGGTGTTCTGCCATATTGATACTGATGATTGTGTACACGTGCTTGTGTGCGCTCACATTTGTTTGTGCCATTATTCATGTGTTCACGTGAGTTTGTGTGTGTGTGTGTGCGTGTGTGTGTGTGTGTGTGTGTGTGTGTGTGTGTGTGTGTGTGTGTGTGTGTGTGTGTGTGTGTGTGTGTGTGTGTGTGTGTGTGTGTGTGTGTGTGTGTGTGTGTGTGTGTGTGTGTGTGTGTGTGTGTGTGTGTGTGTGTGTGTGTGTGTGTGTGTGTGTGTGTGTGTGTGTGTGTGTGTGTGTGTGCATATATACTCCTCAAAAGTCTTGTTCTAGCTCTACAAATGCAGGAATTGGTCAAATGGAAGCGGAGATCCAAGCGTAGCCACCGGATCCACTAAGCCATGACTACTGACCACAGCAGTCAAAGTGGAGTAGCTGTCACTCTTAGTTAGTGCTTCGCTGCTGTTAAAACTTCAAAACCACGTGGTTGCTATGGATTTTTAGCATTTCGCTCCATACAAGCTATCTAATGTCTTCACAGGCACTGCGCCTTCCGGGAGGGTTATTCCTGCTAACCGACTGAGCGCTGGCTTTTCCGTCTCGATTTGGCTCCTAACTCAAGATTCCTTGGAGGTAGCTGCTCGACAGCACCACTTAAGGACGACTGCCCAAAGATGCTAGCTTGCTGGCTCTTCGGCGACGGAATGCATTTTTCGGGGATCTTTTCTCAGCCGCTGGCAACCACTACCGGTGCGATCATAAGCTAAGAGACATGCACCGAAAGCTTGTCAGGCATGGCATGTTAAGAAGGGTCGCCAAACGCATTGGGTGTGCTTACTGAACGACACAGAGGAGACCGTGATAGATGGACCTGGGACAAGGCCCACTTCACAGCAGACGACTGGACTCAAATTTTATGGACTTACGACGAGTCGAAAGTCATGCTTTTCTCTAGCAGCAAGTGAAGAGCATTGGTAAGTTGGCAAAAAGATTAGATGTACCACCATGATCTTCTCCAGCCAACAAAGAAAAGTGTCAAGGTTTGGGGTTGCTTCTGCTTCTCCCGTGTCAGAATTATGTACTGTTGCATTACAGACTTATGGACCAGCATGTGTACATCGATTTGGTAAAACGTGCTGGGATTCCAAGAGCTAGATCTCCTCTGGGGCTCGATTACATTTGTGTTTAACTGGCTACAGTACTACTGGGATAATATTACCTCAGAGACTTGGAGGTTAATGGTCTCTATGGTGTGGCGTGGAGGTTATTAAATATAGAGGTTATGGAGGTTATTAAAAACCACGTAGGCTCCACCTCCTATTAATAATTTGCACTAAAAATCAAATTTTAATTTTTGCAGGATGTTAAGCTTGCGTTATATAGTGCACATAAATTCATGCTCTATTTTCTTGTATGCTAAGTCAAAGGCCATCGGCAGACATCAGGTGGGCTGGGTGGAACGAGACTTTTGAGGAGTGAATGGATTGCATGTCTGTGTGTTGCTGCCAATTCATTCACGTGCATGTGCGCACACACACACTTGCACGCACATACATACTGCATGCCTGTGTGCGGCATGCAGACCATGTGTGCGCAAATTCCCTGAGTGGCTACGGATATCGTACATAGCTCCTGCTTGAGAGTGTGGCATTCCATTGCTCGAGCAGCGTTTGTGAGATCAGTGTCCGGTTAGTCACAAAAAAATTAGGGTAGGATGCACTGGGTTGGTCCAGCGGTTAAGGTGCTCGCCCCGACCAAGGTCTTGCTGAGGTCGTAGGCTCGAGCCCTGAGGCATATGTGAAGCGCCTGAATAGAGATTTAGTTCTCTTGGGGCGCTATACAAATGAATTATATATTATTATATTATTAAGCATGTCTGTAGAAGGAATATGGCACTGTAAGCAGTGTTGGTATGTACTTGTGTGCAGCTCAGCTCAATACTGCTAAAAACTCCTAGCCCCACATCGCTGCAGCCTTAATGGCTGTTTAATGACGCTGAACCGGAACTGCTACTCACAGGTCCCCAAGCGTCTGGCTGGACTGGAAGGCTTTGCTCTTTTAATAGGTGATGCTGTTGTGCGACCGTCACCCTGTGCTCGTAATTTAGGTGTCGTCTTCGACAGTTGCCTAAATTGTGAAAGCTTCTTTAAGAAGGCTACTTCCACAGCTAGCCACCACGTCCGATTAATATCTAAAATTAGGAACTGTCCTCCGCGGTAGCTTGCAAAAAATATAACTAGCTCTTTGGTTTTGTCTCGGATAGATTTATTGTAATTCCCTTTTGGCTGGGCTACCAAATGTCACTCGGCCACTAAAAATATGGCTGCAAGGTTAGTTTGAAAATCCCAGAGGTTTGACCATGTGTCTCCTTTGCTAAAAGAGCTTGGATAGGTACCGGTTGATCAACGGATACAGGGCAAAGTTCTTACGCTGACCCACAAAGCCTGCCACGGCTTTGCTCCTCCATCTTCATACCTAGCTGAATTGCTTCACCAGTTTCAGCCTCACCGTGCCTCCAGGTCCTGTATGGACAATAACTTAGCTGTTCCATTCCTCTGCTTAAAAAGCATCGGTGACAGAAGCTTTTGCTCTTCAGGTCCTAGACTGGAACTCGCTTCTACAATTCTTACGCAACGACAACTACGCTTCATCCTCCGACTATGGCACATCCTTTCCAGCCGTCCTGAGCTGCTACTTCCATGCTAATCAGTACCTCAACTGCTCTCTCGACTCAGCTAAGAGATTGAGATATCTGAGGGGGCTATATCAAATGTATCATTATTATTATTTGTTGCATGCGATGAAGTCTGTTGGCTACCGAAGGCGTACCGAAAGCCGCTTAGGCTGTAAGTGCTGTAAACAAAAATCTCCTGCGTAACACCCATACAGTCTCTGTAGCTTTGTGGAGTTACAGACGGAGATACGAGGCATGTGTCGACCATTTAAGTTTGGAAGAGCCAGAAAGTAGCCGACCTTAAAGGACTGGCGAGACTGCAGTATGCTAAATAGTGGAAAGAGCGATAGATATGTTTCTTTGGTTTGAAGATCCGTAGAACGGCTGAGGAATGGTTCCATGTTGCGTATATATGGGTCATAATTCTGAATAGCTTCCCATTGTGCAGCGTTGCGGTGGAATGTATGGTGGGTGCCTGTGTGCCAGTTGCTTGTCGCATCCTGTGTACATGCGTAGCGGTAGGTTGTATTCACGTTTGATTTTTAATGAATAGCGACCGCATAGATGCCAGTACGTCCCATTCTTGTGTGTTGGCTGCAGCCTTGTATGCCTAGGCAGTAGAAGCTGTAGCTTTAGTTGAGAATGGCATTATTGGGAGCCGTATGCAAGAATGTTCCTGACCTTTATCTAGCCATGCTTTCGGTTGCTGCATCGTTGATCGCGGTATTGGAAATACCACCATAGCCTGCCACAGAGTGCCGCGATAACAGCAGCAGCAGCAGCAGCAGCAGCAGCAGCAGCAGCAGCAGCAGCAGCAGTGGGCGAAAAGCTGCCGGCCTCTGCTCGCTGTCGCCATCCGGCCGGCCGGAAGCAGCCAGCTGACGCCATGCAGCAGCATGCCTCGGCCGGCCCGAGCACGATTTGTAGGACCGACTGTTGCATGTGCCGTTGCAGACTCTGGGCAGCATACCGTGGAACTCCTACTTCCAGCGCGTGCTCTCGGTGCGCACGGAAGGCCAAGCGCGGCTGCTGTCGGTCGCCGCCGGCATCAGCACGCTGCTCGTGACAGCGCCGTGCTACCTGATCGGCATCGTGGCCGCGAGCACCGGTGCGTGCGCGAGCTCCCTTCGGTCGCCGCCTCGGCGCGTGACCGCAGCTTCGCGAGCCGTCGCTCGCTAGGCCGCCTGCCCCTCCCCCCTGTGGTCTCATAGAGCCGATGCAGCTGTGCGCCGTCGTAGACTGGAGTAAGACGCCACTGGGAAAGTCTCCTCTGGATGCGGGCATGGCCAGCTTTACCCTACCGCTCGTCATTCACCACCTGACGCCACCGCCTGTGGCCATCGTGGGTAAGCCTCTCTCCTCTCGTAGCCACCGCCGTGCCGAGTGACTCCCTCTCGCCTGCTGCCGCCCTCTCCTCCACTTGCCCGTCGCCGGCATCGCGGGTGGCAGCAGCAGCAGCAGCAGCGAATGGCTGAGCTGTATTCCACCGCTTCGGCTCCGTTCTCTTCCTCCAGGGCTTGCCGCCGTGTCGGCCGCTGTCATGTCGTCGGTTGACAGTGCCGTGCTGTCCTCCAGCTCCATGTTCACGTACAACATCTACGGCAAGCTGCTGCGAACCAAGGTACCACAGGCTGCTGCGTCTGCGTCGCGCTCGGCAGCCCAGACTCGCGCTCTACATTTCTTGGCCGTCGAGCTCCAGCTCGCACGCTGGTGCGCTTCGTTTTGAGATTCGGTTGTTTTTTTGCCGCTCCTGAGCCTCCTCCACAGCCGCGGCCGCCGTTCTTCGCTGCTTCACAGGCCTCTCAGCGCGAGCTCACGATCGTCCTTCACGCGTCGATCGCCGGCTTCGGCACGCTAGCCGCCGTGATCGCGATCGTGCCGCCGCAGCTGAGCATATACGGACTCTTCACACTGGCTGCCGACATCGTGTTCGTCGTCCTGCTCCCGCAGCTCTACTGCATTCTCTTTGTTGCTCACACGAACAGCTGCGGGGCATTGGCCGGTGAGTGGTTCCAATGCCACTGGCCTTGCTCTGGCGTCCTCTGAAGGCAGGGAGGGCAGGGCAGAGGCAGTGTTTTTTGAGGGTGGCAAGCATCTTTTTTTCTTCGAGAGGGCAGAGCATCGGCGGGCACCTTTTACTTTTCTTCCGTCGGCCGAAGCGGCTTGGCCGCGACAGCTTGCCTACTTTGCAAGCTGCAGCGATCCGTAGCTCGCGCAGTCGCGAGTGGGACTTGCTTGCCGGAGTACTGCAATGAGGAGGCTCGAGGCGTTCGGTGACGATTATTTGGAGATCCGGCCGACCCTTCGGCCGCATTCATCTATTTACCGAGGTCAAGGTCTATGCAGTGGAAAAGATAATTTCAAGTGCTTTTGACCTGCAAATGCAGATTTGTGGCTATCCAGCTATGCAGGGAAAGCCACCGTCATACATGCTTGCAGTTTTATGGATAAATTGTGGGCACGAAGATTAGGCTATGCATCACAATCAATGGCCATTGAACCCTGTCCCTCCCGCTGCTATTGTGCTGCAAAGTGTTTGCTCAAGGTACGATACGATGCCTAGAGCCTGACTGGTGTTTCAGTCGTGTAACTGATATGGGTCAATATGGGAACTTGAGCAGACTGCACTTTCATGCAGTGGGGTTCGAATAATATTTACGATCTTAAACTTCCATATCGTTTGCCGATGAAGTTTCTACCATCTGCTAGAAAGCGTGGTGTAACAGAATGTCGATGCTATTGCCGTATGGAAAAGATCTGGGCTAGAACAATCCTCAATGTGCCATTGCATATGAAGGTGTCATTCCATCAAGGTAGTACAATATTTTATTGCGCATGACCAGCATTCTTTAAATACTACTACTTTAAATACTATTATTCCCGTGACACAGGCGAGTGGATGATTGCCATTGTGACTAGCTCTATGTGACACACCGGCCAGTGGATGATTGCCATTGCGACTAGCTTTACCTTCCCGATACTTATGCACTTGAGTAAATTTACCCTAACAGTAAACCGTACCTTTATCACAATGTTGGGCTTTGATGTCCTCCATGCATCTGCAAATGATGGTTTAGCTTGGGTCATTCGTTTTCCTATTCTAACCTGCTTTCTTCTACCTCCTCCCTCCCCCCCCGTGCAATATCGCAAAAAA